>JANZLH020000370.1:131653-167599 GCA_026770325.2 Erythroxylum fimbriatum
GCAAATGTCACTCCTTAACGTCATTGTTGAAATTTAATTAGATTTGTCCCTAGTAAAATATATAGGAATTGAAGGAACGTGATAAGGTTGGCATATCAATTAAGGAGTTAGCAGTACTGCGTCATGATATTTGTTACCGAACTGTATGGCTCTGAGAACTCGGTTCTAGTGTAAGACATTTGATTTGTGTTATCAACTTTATGGCTCCGAGAGCTCAGTTCCAATAAGAATATATATAAAAATGGATCGTATACTACCGAGAACTTGGTCTTGTATTTTAAAATCCTACTTATCCAGCTAAGCGATACAATTCTGTTGGATTTTACTTTGGGGCAATTACATAAAATAGATAAATGCATGATTAATGATTAAAGAACTTCAAATGAAAGTAGTAATTGAATGTACAATTTATTGATGATTGTATAATTACATATGAATTATTTAATAGATACATGATTGTATTTCATAAATTGATTTTAAGTGCCTATTTGTGCTTAGAAACAAATGAAGATATTTATATTTGAAAATATTAGATGATATGCATGTTATGGTGGAATGAATTAAATTGAATGAGAAATAGAATTGAACACCACTAAGCCTATAACTTAGCGTGTGGATTTTCTCTCCACGCTTAGGTTTTGAAGAAAATTAGAATAAAGTTTTGGAGGATCTACTGCAAAACAAAAGTCACATAGAGGATCTCGGAAGGGTTGGAGGTGGATGTATTACAAAATTTTATTTTTGTTTTTGGATATGGCATGTAAACATAAGGAAGTGAAGGATTACATAATTTTATTATGAATTATATATGAAAGTTATGTATGAAATTTGGTTTAGATGACTTAAAATGTATTGGAGGATGGGTAAATTATTTTGTCAAGGAGTTTGACATGGAGATGGATAGTTGAGTAGCTTGCATGAGAAGTGTATTGAAGTTTCTTGCAGGAGGTTTTAAGTAAATATAGAGGAAACCCTATCAAAATTTTTATAAAGTGAATAGTAATTGCTAGAATAATGAGATTTTAAGTAGAAAATTTTGTAGTTCGGAGTATTAGAAATTTAAGAATATGTTAACACTCAGTATGTCGATTCCATTATCAGGTATGAAGTGTTACATTTAGTGGTATCAGAGCTCGGTTTAGGAAGTTTTGGGTCTTTGATTGTATACATGCCAAATGAAGGACTGCATGAGAATATGATGTGACTTTAATATCGATCCCCCTTTTTGTTTGTTATAGACTGAAGAATGGAACCAGGTGCTCTGGGAGCCACTGAGGGAGAGGAGGAAAGTCATGCCTCAGCTAGTGATACAGATAGGGGCATGGTGGGGCAACTAGCATAGCCCGTACCATAACCTACTATTCAATTGGTTCCTAAACCCGCAGAGTTTTTCCAAAATATGGTAGACTATATGAAACAACAGATGGTTGCTACACTTCCTGTACAACCACAACGACCTCTTCCACTATAGAAGCTTACATTGGAGAAAGCCATGAGGTTGAGAACAAAGGGTTTTCTGGGGGAGTCATCAGTTATTGCTCCAGATGCTGAGTTTTGGCTAATTAAGATAAAGATAAATTTTTATCTTCTCCATTACACATCGGAAGAGAGATTGGAGTATGCAGATGGTCTTTTTTAGGGACCAGCATATCAGTGGTGGGAGTCCATTAAAAGGCTTGTTCCACCATAGAATCTTACTTGGGAGTACTTTTTGTCCCAATTTGCAGATAACTATGTAGGGGAGGCTTATAAGGATGAGATGATGGATGCATTCCTTCACTTGAAACAGGGTATAGGACAGTATTAGAATATGAGAAAGAGTTTGATAAATTATGTATGTGGAGAGATTAATTCCTACGGGGGCAGATAAGTGTAAGAGATTTGAAGCAGGCCTCCACCATGAGATTAAGAAACTCCTTGTTGCATTGCAGATTAGGGATTATGGAGAGATGATGAAAGCAAACTTGAGGAATAAAAAGGTTAATATTAATGAACAGAAATGGAGAAATATGGGATAATAGAAGAGGAGTCAGGGACAATCTAGTTCATCCTTCTTAACCAGTAAGAAGTAAAAGGGTTCAGGGTCCCAGGCTCCAGCACAAACACAGGCATCCTACCACCAATTAGGGTAGAGTCAGAGATCAATGGTTAGGGCAGGACAGCCGGCCCCATCTATAGTTGGTATAACAGGTGGGTCAGGACGTGAGATAGTTACCCCATGTGATCATTGTAGGAAGAAACACGACAAATAATGTTGGAAGGTGATAAGAGCATGCCTATAATATGGATATATGGAGCATTTTAAGAGAGATTGCCATGGTAGATGGTATCAAATAGTTATTCAAGCAGAGAGACCAGTTCCTACAACTCTGAGGGGCAAAGGTAGAAGCACAGGAGCTAGTTCTGGTGCTGGTGGTCAGAGGGTTGTATCAGAGACAGTTGATGGACCTAATGCCCGTACTCCAACTTATGCATATGCTATGCGGGCTTGTGATCACCAGGATGCCCCAGATGTGATTGCAGGTACTTTTACTATCTTTGACATTTCTGTTCGTGCATTGATAGACTCAGGGTTTACACATTCTTATATATGTATGTCATTGCCTGAAAATATGGGGTTACTTGTTGACACTCTTGAACATAATATTTTAGTTACAAATCCTTTGGGTTATAGTGTGGTGGTAAATAGGGTTTACAAGAATTGTCCGTTAATAATACAAGATTATGAATTTCCTGGTGATTTGATTGAATTACCTTTCCGTGAATTTAATGTGATCCTTGGTATGGAATGGCTATTTAGACATCATGTAGTAGTAGATTGTCATCTTAAAAGAATCATTCTTAGAACAGTTGATATCGATGAGATCACAGTTATTGGTGAAAGGTTAAATTTTCTCTCGAATGTTATATCAATGACCGTAGCAAAAAGGCTTATTAGAAAGGGGTGTGTAGCCTACTTATCTTGTGTCCTTGAAGCTAAAAAGAATGATCCTAAAATTCAAGATATCCCCCAACTGTATGTGACTTCTAGGATGTATTTCCATGTGATACCTGGTACAACATTAGTCTCCATTGCACCATATCGAATGGCACCCACAGAGCTTAAAGATTGAAAATCCAACTGCAAGAACTTCTTGATAAGGTGTTATACACCCTAATGTGTCTCCTTGGGGTGCACCTTTGTTATTTTTCAAGAAGAAAGATGGGCCTCTTAAGCTATGTGTGGATTACAGACAACTGAATAAAGTGATAGTGAAGAATAAATATCCACTACCTAAAATAGATGACCTTTTTGATTAGTTTAAAGGTGCAGGTGTTTTCTCTAAGATTGATCTGAAATAAAGATATTACCAGTTGAGAGTAAAGGAAGCAGATGTCTCAAAGACAATTTTAGAACTAGATATGGGCATTATAAATTTTTATTGATGCCTTTTAGACTCACAAATGCTCCAGTAGCCTTTATGGATCTCATGAATCGTATTTTTCGTCCTTACTTGGAACAATTTGTGATAGTCTTCATTGATGATATATTGGTTTATTCTAAGAACAGAGAAGAGCATAATGAGCATCTGAGAATTATTTTGCAAATTTTGAGGGATAAATAACTTTATCACAAGTTCAGTAAATGTGAATTTTGGTTTGATGAAGTTTCTTTCCTTGGTCATATCATATAAGAAAATAGGATTAGAGTTGATCTTAAAAAGATAGAAGCCATTCTAGAATGAAAGCCACCAAGAATGTTACAAAAATTAGAAGTTTCCTAGGTTTAGCAGGATATTATAGAAGATTTGTTAAGGGATTCTCCATAATAGTAGCACCATTGACCAAGTTACTTTAAAAGAATGCAAAATTCATGTGGAGTGACAAATGTCAGGAAAGCTTTGAGAAGCTAAAGACCGTATTGACTAAAGCACTTATTCTTACACAACCTATACTTTGTAGAGACTTCGTGATCTACAGTGATGCCTTACATAACAGGCTTGGATGTGTACTTATGCAAGAGGGAAAAGTAGTTGCTTATGCTTCTAGGCAACTTAAGCCTTATGAAAGGAACTACCCAACCTATAATTTAGAGTTAGCAGCCATAGTCTTTACTTTGAAGATTTGGAGGCATTACTTATATGGAGAGAAATGTTATTTTTATACATATCACAAAAGTCTTAAATATTTGCCTACAAAGAAAGAGTTGAACTTAAGGCAAAGAAGATGGATAAAGTTGATTAAGGATTATGATTGTGTCATTGACTATCATCCAGGCAAAGTAAATGTTGTAGTCGATGCTCTTAGCAGGAAATCGTTATCAGCTTTAAGAGCAATGAATGCTAGGTTATCGGTAGCTAGTGATGAAGCCATTGTAGCGGAGTTGAGGCTCAAACCAAACTTGTTACAACAAGTCAAGGAAGCACAGAAATAAGATGAAAAGCTAGTTACCATTCTTAAACAAATTCAGGAGGGGAAAGATAGTGAATATGCAATCAAAGAGGATGACTACTTGTATCATAAAGATAAAATTTGTGTCCCTAATGATAATAAGCTGAAAAAGAACATCATAAAGGAAGCCTATAGCAGTTCAATGTTATGCACCCAGGAAGCACTAAAATGTACCAACATTTGAAGACACATTCTTGGTGGTTAGGTATGAAGAGAGACATTGCAGATTATGTTACCAAGTGTCTTACATGCCAACAAGTAAAAGCACAACATCAAGTTCCATCAGGTTTACTTCAACCAATAACAATACCTAAATGAAAATGGGATCAAATCATGATGGATTTTGTGTTTGGTTTGCCTCAAACTAGGAAGACACACAATGTCGTATGAGTGATTGTAGACAGATTGACCAAGTCAGCTCACTTCTTATCTGTCAAAACTTACTACCAACTCTTAAAGTATGTAAAATTTTACATCAGGGAGATAGTACAGTTGTATGGAGTATCATCTTCCATCATATTAGACCGGGATCCAAGATTCACCTCAAGATTTTGGAAGAAATTACATGAGGCCTTAGGTACTAAGCTGAATTTTATTATAGCTTTTCATCCTCAAACAGAAGGACAATCAAAAAGATTGATTCAGGTGCTATAAGATATGCTTAGGAGTTGTGTTATCGATTTTAAAGGAAGCTGGGATGAACACTTCCTATTGATTGAATTTACATATAATAGTAGCTATTAAGCAAGCATGCAAATGGCACTGTATAAGGCTCTTTATGGTAGCAAGTGCAGCCTCATGTTGGACAGAACTTAGGGAAAGCAAGATCGTGGGTCTAGAATTGATAAAGGAAACCGAGGATAAGGTGAAAATTATAACGGAAAGGTTAAAAGTTGCTTCTGATCGCCAAAAGTCATATGTGGATTTCAAGAGAAAGGACATTGAATATTGTAGGTGACAAGGTTTTCTTGAAAGCTTCACCATAAAAGAAAGTGTTTCGATTTGGTAAGAAGGATAAGTTAAGCCCCAGATTCATTGGTCCATTTGAGATTATTGAATGTGTGGGACCAGTAGCCTACAGATTAGCATTGCCACAAGATATGGAAAAGATTCATGATGTCTTCCATGTGTTTATGTTAAGGCAATATTGGTCTGATCCATCACACTTTATAAAACTGGAAGATATTGAAATACAACCAGATCTAACTTATGAAGAGAAACTGGTGAAGATTCTAGCAAAAGATACAAAATAACTAAGAAACAAGACGATTCCACTGCTGAAAGTACTATGGATGAACCACAAGGTTGAGGAAGCTACATGGGAACCAAAAGAAACCATGAGAAAGTCTTATCCACGACTATTTGACATAGGTAAATTTCGTTGATGAAATTTTATTTTAGAAGGGAATAATTGTAACACTCCAAAAATCTCAATTTCATGAATAGTAATTTTTAAGTCATGAATAGTATATTCTGAGGTAAATAGTGACACTTGGGAACTAAACTGCATTTTATTTTAATTGGCTTCAGATAATATTGTTTAAGAATAGCCTAAAGATCAAATTAGAGCTCAAAATGGGTTCATTTTGAAGGTTTGACCAAGAGTTGAACAGTGGTCGAAGTTTGACCTGAGAAAGGTTAAATTCAAACTCGAAAATAATAATGAAAAATAAATGATATTAATTAAAGTCTTTATGTGAGGTTGATATTTTTCTTATGGATATTTTTATTGAGAAAAAGAAAGAATGGGTTCAAAGTTAAAGTTAATTTTGGATCTTTAATAGGAAGTTACCAAGGGACCACATGATATTAATTGGCACCTATTGTTAGATTCCGATCATGCATCTCATACATAATATATATCAAATATACGCAGCGGAAAATAAAATGGAACCTTGAAAACTATATTTACTCATGCATATAGATATAGAAAACAAAAAAAAACATGAAATGTAATATGTTTACATACCTTTCCTGTAATATTCTATTTTTTGGAACATGCTTAGGGTTTAACCCTACATTAAGTATTGCATATACATGCATAACATTAGCATTCATACACGAATTTATATTTGATTAATGGACAAGTGACGTAGTTAGTTAGAGACATTTGGCAGCACCTATGTTTGATAAGTGCTGAACATGCCATAAGACATATGGTTATTCAATTACATGACACCTAACACCTTAGCTGGTGAGTTTCTACAGGAGTAACTTTCGTTTAGCTCATTTCTCTTCTTCTTTCTTCTCACCCACAACCGAAACCCTCACTTCTTTCATCTCCCTATGTATGTTCATGCTTATGTCCAATTGCTATACAAAAATCCATGTTTTACCCTCACAAAATTAAGTAAAAGATCAGCTTGAAGTTGCCCACATTTTCTAGCTGAAATCCAACCAAGTTCTACCTTGAATGTGTGATGTTTCTGCTTGCTTGGAATACTGAATTGGCTTGATCTTTTGAGCTGGAATTGGAGTTAAAAATTTAAGTAACTGATTATTGTTTATAGCATGTTATGATAGAGAATTGATGATGATGAATTAGGATGAATTACATATGATGTTAATGATTGATTGTGCTGGAAATTTTTGAATGAACTTGGAAGTTTTTTTGTTTTGTTTTTGGTATATGAAAACCGTGGGATATAGATTGGTTCATGGATGAATTAGGTCTGGATTTGAAGTACAATGAAGGTGGATTTATGCCAAAGAAAGATGTTAATTTGATGTTCTTGAATTGGGAAAGAATTAGGACTATATGCATAATAATGTAAAAGCTTCTGGTTTGATAATTTGTGAGTTGTTAATTGAATAATTTTGAATTGGAATAAGAGAGGTTATTGATGAGGAATTGGAGTATGATTCATAACTAATAGAGGTATAATTGATGAACTATAAAGAGGCTGTTTAACTTTGGTATAAAGTGTAAAAAATCTGGAAAAATGAAAGAAGAATTGCTGGAATATGTTAGCTGTAGTGTTGTCACTGAACATACATTGGTATTTTGGCCATAACTTTATCTGTAAATATTTAAATTGGATGATTTTAAGTTTATATTAAAGTAGAGACATATGGATATATTTTTTTATTGAATAATAGAATTTTAATTCTGTCTCTAAGAGTTTTAAATTTTGTCTTAAAGTTGAGTTTTTGGATTCTGTCACTGTTTGAGAACAGTCTGTAGTATTTTGGGCATAACTCTAGGAATAACGAATCAAACTGTATGAACTTTAGTTCATTAGAAACTTAAGACATATAGGGACATGTTTTTAAAAGAACATATTATCTAGAAACCTCATTTTGTATGTCATAATGGCCATACAAAAATGACCCGAAACTTGTCCTGAGAAAATCTGGAAAACTAATGAAGGAATTGGATGGGAACTTTTGGATAACCCATCCCACGATTGTGGGAAGCCATATACGATCGTGGAAATTGCATAGAAGTAAAGAAAATGTTCTTTTGTGTGATCCTTCAACTAATTGAGGATAAGGTATTTAACTATGATGCATTTGGACTTGATTAAGGTTTAAAAAGAACATAATTTGATGTTGGAAAATTTTGTTAAATGTGTGATAAGTTTTGATTAATAATTGATGTTATACTTCAAGGAAAAGAATGTTGGATAATAATGCATCTAATTTTGGAATGAAGGAGTGTTAAAGGAATGAAGATATTCATATGAATGCAAGTGTATTCCAAAGGATATTAATAATGCATTATGAATGAATGAATGAGAATTGTGAATTATGTGAAATATTTATAATGCTAGGAAAGAGTTAGTAAATGTATGGTTAATGAATGGAGCATGATCAAGTCTACTTAAGGTAATAATCTAAATGCAAACAAGACATATCCGAGTGACAATATGTGAATGATTATGAATTACGATTAAGGAAACACACTCGGGATAGTCATTGGGCATGCATTGAACATGACATATGGATATATGTGCACAAATGAATAAGTATTTGATTGATCAACTTTGCAATGTGAATTATGCATGGATTGTATGATTTTAGATGCTCAAGTCGGATGTCATTCAAACATTACCAGACCATCCAGGCAATAGCATAAATTGGAGCATACTGTAAGTTAACCTAGATGATTTCACAAGGATTGATTTTGTTTCTGTTTAATTCCCATTTATTGAACTAATAATGACTTGATTATGATGATTCTAGACATTAATAGTCTAAGGAGTTTGATATTTGGGAATGTATTGAAAGTGTCTATTTGCATTTGAGTTCTGACTAATTTCTGAATACTTAACGAAAGTTGAATGCCAGGCTGAGGTTCGATGAATATGAGATTTTTTCTATTCATCATAAGTAAATGTTTGATGGCATATTCTGTTATTCGATGTGTTTCATAAAATGCATGTTCAGAAAAAGGCATTGTGATCAGAGTAGCCAGTCGGAAATAGCTTTAAGCTCAGAATTCTACACGTAGAGCTTTGCTCCGTGATTTCTATATCTAACTGAGCCCTATTGTTGGACCCCGAAGTTTTCTTAGAAGTTAGAAATATTAAAAGAGAAATTATTGGCGATTATTCATGTGTAAAGAAAAGTTGAATTCTTGAATTTGAAATGAAATAGAAAAGATGGTTTAGATACAAGATGGGTTATATATGAAAGGTTGGTTGTTAAAAGCTGGAAAATGTAATTGAAACATGTTCCTTGAGCATGCTTTGGTGTTTTAGCCATAACTTTTTCTCTAGTTATCCAAATGAGATGATTTTTAATTTGGACTAAACTAGAGAGTTAGGGCTACCAATTGTTTGATGAAATTGAGTTTTAATTCAGTCTCTAATAATTTCAATTTCTGGATGGAAGTTGAGCACAGAATATTGTTTCAGTATAAGAACAGTTTGAAATATTTGGTGTATAACTTTCAAATTTCTGAACCGATTTGAACAATTTTGGTGTTATTAGAAAATTGAGACAATGAGGAAAATTTTTTTTCTAGAAGGAAGTGTTATTAAATTCCTTCAATTACATGATCAGAAAACGGTCTTGATTTTTGGAAGGAGTTAGGCAATGACTTAAATGATTTTTGAGGTCTTGCTAGATTAATTATTTTATTTAGAGCTAATTATTATGTTAATGTTAGTAGGATTTTAAAATATGGTTTAGTTGAATTAAGTAGTAAGAGTATATATGTATGAGTGCATTTTGGGAAGATCACTTAGCTATTTAAGTTACAAGGCATATAAGTAAGGGTAAATGGACATTGTTTAATCATTAACGGTATAAAAGAAGAAGAAAAGAGTGTCTTACATTAGGAAGAGGCAAAAACGTGATTTGGGGATAGAAAAGAAGAGAGAGAGTCGTAGAGAAGAGAGAAAGGAGAGAAAAACAAGAAAAAGCTAGGGTTTCTTCATTTCTTAGTTTTCAAGAGGGATTTTGAAGTTTATTCAAGAAGGAAAAAGGAAGAGGAAGATTAGAGCACTCATTCAAGCCAAGAAACTCTTCATTTGCTGAAGAATCAAGGTAAGAGCATTTTTGATTTGTTGAATGTTTTAAAGGGTTTTGGTTCTTATAGCTTAATAAATATATGGGTTTGAGAATTCTAAGATAAATTTTAGTGAATATGTCTTATGGGTTTCTCAATTGGAATGCCTATGGATTTGGGGATTTTTGTTAATGTTTAAGAAAATAAAGAGAGGCAAAAGGAGCAAGAGTAGAGGCTTTTTGAGCAAGGTTTTCAAGCAAGGAAATTAAGGTGGGTTTCATGTTTATAATTGAGTAATAAGCCACTAAGGTTTCTTTTTCCAAATCAAGAAATAAAAGATTGCTTTTGAATCAAGAGAATAAAATGATTTCAATTACTTTATAAATGTTGCTTTTATTGCTTGTGATTGATTTGAGAAATTGCTACATGTTTGATATGTGAATTTTGTGATGATTTATGAAAATGATTTTTCTTTTGAAAAGATCACATGCTTATGAAATCATATTTTTGGAAATGGTTTTCGAAATTATCAAGTATATGAAATCAAGTTTTTAAAAAAGTTTCATTTTGGGCAACAAGTTTTCAAATACATGTTATGTGGGTTTGGTGTAATCCATCTAAAAATTGTCACGTGCACATTGACCAAGTTAAAGGCTTCTCCCACCTGCCCGCTAGTGGCACGAAGCTCCTTCATGGACTCCCTTAAGTTTATGACTACACAAGACCATTATGTGGAAATGTGTAGCGCGTCATGTTTATGGATCTACCCAAACCATTCTGATGTGCTTATGTGTTTATGATTTATGAACAAGTTGAAAAATCCATAAATTGTGTTGTTTGTGATTTTGATTTAATGACAAGAATTTTGAGGAACATGTGTTTTATGATTCAATAAGAATTTTCTATGACAATGAACTTTTTGAGTGGTTTTGCTTGTTATCCATTATAAACTTGTTACCCACGAGCTTTTAAACTCACCCCCACTCTCTTTCCCTTTCAGGTGATGAGCAAGAGATCAAGTGAAAATGAATCAAGGATCACTTCGAATTTGCGTGTTTCGTTTTGTTTTGGAGTAATTATGTAAAACAAGGTTGTAGTTGCTTTTTGAGCAATTATCATTCAAGTATCTTGTGTATTTTGGGGATTTTGCAAAATGATGTATTGTGGCATAAGATGCCATTAAAGTTTGTAAACACTTATCTTACGATGTTAATGAAATATGAATTGTGTATGGATGATGTTATGTTGAAATTAGGTATGTTTGAAGTCATTAACTTGAGATGATGAATCTTGAGCATGAACTATTGTTATGTATATAAGTAAGATATTATGAAAAGAAAGATAGGATTTTTGGTGAATGATGAGATGTTATTGAATATGAGGAGTCAATGAATTGAGGTTGAGACTTTAATGAATTCCAATTGGTAGTTAAATTGTTATGAATGATGTTGTAATAGAGGAAGTGAAGTTGGGATAAATTTTAAGTTTTTCATAAGGGAAAATTGTGTTCTGAACTCAAAGGAAAAACTGTATCGATTTAGGTTAAATTAGACAAATTCGTCTACACGAGAGATGTAGCTTTTCTTTATAGCTTTCCAACGATATAAAGTATGCAATTTTTGGATGTCAGAGTTGAGAGATATGATCGTTTGAGTTGGTAAGGTTGCATAGGATATGTATACCAAGTAAATAGAGTATATGAAGTGATATTGTGCTAGGAGAGTTGAATTTGGATGATTATGGGTAAAAGGGATATTAGGATGGAGGTAGGATCCATTGGAAAGGTTTTTGGAGAGGAGAAATTTAGCAAACCTGAAGGTTACACGATTTTCCCGTGTAAATTCACACAAACTGTGTATTCCTGATGCTGAGAAAAATAACTAGACCTGAAAGTTACACGGTCTGCCCATGTGAATTCACACATTCCGTGTCTTGAACCTCCAAACGAAATCGTCAAACCCGAAGGTTACACGATCTGCACGTGTAAATTCACACAGGCCGTGTGTTCCTAACACAGAAACACAATTAGAACCAAAAGTTACACGGTCTGACCGTGTAGTTTCACATGGTCCGTGTCTTATCCATATGACAGAATCTCACTTCAAGTTCTGCACAAAAGTTGTAAATCTAGAAGTTATCTTCGAAATAGTCTAAAGAAAACCTTAATCCGACATCTCTAGTGAAAGTTATGCTAATTGTCCCGAGATAGGTACAAAGTGATTGAGGATATGAGTATGGTTGATTCTTTTGGCCATAACTTTATAACCCGACCTCTAAATGAAGTGATTCTTGAAGCATTGGATTCACAACAAATTTTGTTAAGTCAAAATGACTTTACAATTGATAATTTTAATGACAAAACAAAAAGCAGACGAAACAAAAACAGACGGAAGCCAAGTAGAAAAGCAGACGAATGAAAAACAGACGGAAGCTATCTGAAAAGCAGACGGAAGCCAAGTAGAAAAGCAGACGTTAGAAAGAAGATGTTAGAAAGCAGACGAAAGCATCAGTCTGAGTTAGTTACAGAACTCAAACTGAATAATCGTTTCTCTAAAGAATCAAGAAGAAGTTATGAAGATGCAGTTGAAGACAAAGGCTATAAATATGAGTCGGAGTCGAAGATTAAAAGAGATACACATGTCATAGAAAAAAACAACTGAAAAAGATCTCAAAAAGCTAGAGAGATTACTGTGCGAATTGTTAAAGCGATTTTTCTGTAACAAGCTCGTAACACTTTTAGTTTGAAAGTGAGACAGATAGCCTGAAGAGGTTAAGAGTAAAAGAATACTGATTGCATAGGGACCTGAAGAGGCTCGGAGAAAAAGAATACTTGTATAAGTTTTGAGAGATAGTGAAATCTCAGAAAGACATCTGAGGACTGGACGTAGCCCACGATTTGGGGTGAACCAGTATAAAAATTACTGTGTCGAAATCTCTCAACTCTCTCTCTCTCTTAATCGTGATTTTCAATATTACTGTTTTTACACAAGTCTTAGAAAATCTTTTACAAACGTGTTTACATTAGTTCTTTTAAAATGAACAAGTTGTGTTTTAAAACGAAAGGATTTTTCAAAAAGGGGTTTAAAAGAAAAAGTTTACCACAATTCAACCCCCCCTTCTTGTGCATCTATATATCGTTATTGAGTATTGTATTAACGTGTGATTTACTTCAAGAAGAAAAGATGATTAACTTACCTTAACAAGCTTGATTTCTCTTTTTCCCACGTTTTCTTCTTCTTCTCTAGCCTCTCTCACGATCTTCTTCTTTCCTCACGTTTTTTTCTCTCTTTTCTCTTCTCTTCTACGACTCTCTCTTCTCTTTTTAATTCAAGACCATCTTTGGTCTTGTTCTTCCTATTTTACCTTTCTTCTTTATTAGCCCTTCCAAAATACCCCCCTTCATTTAATGTAAGGTCTTATAACTCCTTAGGCCATTTAAATCCTATACCTTAACCATACTCTAATTTAATTCTAACATGCCCATTCAAAATTCTAATTTCTATTTATGCCTACTAAAATAATGGGCTGAATTCTAAAAATAATTAAACAAATAAATCAATAAATAAATTAAAAAATTCGGGGTCCAACAATTCTTCCCCTTTAAAGAATTTCATCCTCGAATTTCCTACTTAAGACATTGACGAGGTGTGGATACTTCTCCCTCATGACCTCTAAGGGTTCCCACGTGGCCTATTTCGTAGAATGGTTTTTCCACAGGACTTTAACCAGCTTCACTGTCTTGTTTCTTAAGACCTTCTCCTTTGAATCTAGAATCTCCACTGGTTGCTCCTCATATGTCAAATCCTTCCTTAATTGAACCTCTGAAGGTTGAACTATGTGTGAAGATCAGACCGGTACTTTCTCAACATCGATACATGGAAGACATTGTGAATCTTAGACAATTCCGGTGGCAAAGCTAACTTATAGGCTAAAGGCCTAATCTTCTCAATGATCTCATAAGGGCTTATGTATCTTGGACTAAGCTTGCCCTTCTCACCAAATCTCAAAACTCCTTTCCATGGAGAAGCTCTAAGAAACACTTTGTCTCCAATTTCAAATTTCATCTCCTTTCTATGTGCATCCATATAGCTCTTCATTTTTTCTTGAGCTGCTTTAAGTCTTTGTTTCACTAATTTAATCTTATCAGTCGTGACTTGCACCAACTCGGGTCCTACAAGTCTTCTTTTACCTTTTTCATCCTAACAAATAAGAGTTCTGCACCTCCTACCATACAAAGCTTCATAGGGTTCCATTTGAATTCCTGAGTGATACGAATTATTGTAATAGAATTCAATTAAAGGCAAATGATCATCCCATGAGCCTTTGAAATCCATTACACAAGCTCTTAACATTGCCTCCAATGTCCGTATTGTCCTCTTTGATTGTCCATCGGTTTGTGGATGGAAAGTTGTGCTAAAATGCAACTCAGTTCCCAAAGCCTCTTGTAAGCTTTCCCAGAATCTGGAGGTGAACCTGGGATCTCTATCCAAATTATCTAACTTGGAATTCCATGAAGCCTAATTATCTCATCTATGTATTTCTTAGCCAAAGCATTCAAAAAATCCGTTTGTCTTATTGGTAATAAATGTGTTGACTTAGTTATCCTATCCATAATCACCCTTATTGCATCATGCTTCCTGTTAGTCCTTGGCAATCCCATTAAGAAATCTATCGTAATATTTTTCCCATTTTCATTCAGGAATTGACAAAGGTTTAAACTTGCCTAAAGGTGCCTAGTGTTCAGCCTTGACTTGTTGGCACACTAAGCATCTCTTAACATACTCTGCAGTATCTTTCTTCATTCCTCTCCACCAAAAGTACTCTTTCAAATCTCTATACATTCTCGTACTCCCTGGGGTCATAGCATAAGGCGTATTGTATGCCTCATCAAGAATCTCATCTTTCAATTCCAACATATTTGGAATACACAATTTATTACCTACCACCATCAATCCATCTTCTCTTATCTCTATTTCAGAAGATTTACCACTTTTAATCTCTTCTATGAGCTTGCTCAAATACTCATCTTGTTCCTGTAATTCCTTAATCTTCTTATTCAATAATGGCCTCACTTTAAAGTTAGCCAATACACAATCAGACTCGACTTGCCTCATTGTCACATTAATTCTGGCTAATTCCTTCAACAAAGGAAGGTACACTGTCTCTACATGTGCCATAGTGGACTTCCTACTCAATGCATCCGCTACTACATTAACTTTCCCCGGGTGATAGTCTATCATCAAGTCATAATCCTTTAATAGTTCTAACCACCTTCTTTGTCTCAAATTCAACTCTTTCTGGCTCATCAAATACTTAAGACTCTTATGGTCTGTAAACACCTTGGTGGTGACTCCATATAAGTAGTGTCTTCATATTTTCAACGTAAAAAATATGGCAGCTAACTCCAAGTCATGCGTAGGATAATTCATCTCATAAGGCTTTACTTGCCAAGAAGCATAAGCAATCACCCTATCTCCTTGGACCAACACATAGCCTAATCCCTTCCTTGAGGCATCACTGTACATTATATATCCTCACTACAGGAAGGCAAAGTCAAAATCGGTGCAGTTATGAGCTTGTTCTTCAATTCCTCAAAACTGCTCTGGCACTCCTCTGTCCATACAAACTTCTGATTCTTTCTTGTCAATTTGGAAAGTGAGTTTGTCATCATAGAAAAGCTCTCTATAAATCTTTTGCAGTAACTAGCTAAACCCAAGAAAGTCCTCACTTCTACTATATTCTTAGGTGCTTCCCATTTCACAACTGCTTCTATCTTCCTCAGATCCATATGTACTTCTTGCCCTGAAATTACATGTCCAAGGAACACCACTTTCCTTAGCCATGATTTGCATTTATCAAACTTGGCATACAACTCTTCCTTCCTCAATGTCTCCAAGGCAATCCTTAGATGTTCCTCATGCTCCAGGTCATTCTTATAATAAACTAATATGTCATCAATGAAGACTATGACAAATCGGCCTAAGAAAGGCTTGAAGACTTGATTCATCAAGTTCATGAAGGTTGCAGGTACATTCGTCAACCTAAAAGGTATGACTAAGAACTCAAAGCGGCCATACCGTGTTCTAAAAGCAGTCTTTGACATATCAGGCTTCTTTATCCTCAACTGATGGTAACCTGATCTCAAATCTATCTTAAAAAAGACCTTTGGCCCTTGCAATTGATCAAACAAATCATCTATGCGTGGGAGCCAATATCTATTCTTGCTAGTGAAATGATTGAGCTTCCGGTAATCCACACACATTCTCAACGATCCATCCTTCTTCTTCACAAAAAGGATCGGAGCTCCCTAAGGTTAAGAGCTATGCCTAACATACCTTTTCGCCAATAAATCTTCTAACTGCACTTTACTCTCCTTCAACTCTGTCAAAGCCATTAGATAAGGTGGAATTGAGATTGGTGCAGTACCTGGAAGAAGCTCGATAGGAAACTCAATTTTCCTAGGTGGTGGTAGTCGTGGTAATTCCTCTGGAAAGACATTTGGGAATTCCATGACTACAGGAATTTCTTCTAACTTTCCTCCATTTGTCTTTGTGTCTACCACATAAGCCAAAAATACTTCACACCCTTTCCTCATCATTTTCTCTACTATCAAATCCGAAAAAATTTCCGATGAGCTAAATTTTCTGTCTCCTATAAACATCACCTTCCTTCCATTGTCCAATTCGAACTCCGCTGTCTTCTGTTAGCAATCTAAGTTGGCATGATACTTTTCTAACGTATCCATGCCCAATATCACATCTAATCCTCTCATCTTTAATGGCATTAAATCCACCACTAAGTGTTCCCCACCAATACATACCTCACAATCTCTATAAACTTGGCTAATAATAATATAATGTCTGATTGGAGTACTCACCATCAAAGGAGTATCCAATGGGCTTAAATTTCTACCACACACAGTTCTACTTGAGGAAATAAACGAATAGATAGACCCTGGATCAATCAAAACAACAATATCAGTATCAAATAATTTAACCGTACCAGTCACAACTTGTGGAGCGGTATCTGCATCTTCCCGTGTTATTGCAAACACTCTGGCTGCTACTTGACCCCTAGGTCCCCTTGGAAGATTTACTTTCGTGGCTGCCTCAGAAATACCCACTTCAGTATCAGTCCTATGACCTACAGTCTCAGCTCTCTTAGAAGCTTGCATCTGAGTTCCTCTCTTCTTGCATACTTCGAACACTCTTTAACCATATGTCCCTTTTCTCTATAGTTGAAACATGCTCCAATGAATCTATAACATTCCCCTCCATGGAATTTACCACAATGGTCACATTTAGGGACGGATAACTTGTCCCCTTCTCCCCTTCTACTGCCTCCAGTCATTGAGGCTTGATGAGAAACAGTTCTTGTTTGTCTAGACCTGCTTGCACCACTGCTCCTCTCCTCAGACTGTGCAGGGAAAGTCCTGGTAATCCTCTTTGACATAGGAGTACCACCTCCCCTCCTTCACCCCTTTCTCTTTTTGTTCACAACACTCTTTATGTTCTCAATGTTTTCAATCCTCAGTGCTGCTTCAACCAGCTGTTGAAAGTAACAGAAGTTCTGCACCACTACTTTTTCTCTAATGGCTAGATGTCGTCCTGATTCAAACCGACGACACTTAGCTGCCTTACTCATCATCATCTCAGCTGCATACTGAGACAATTGTGTAAATCGGCGCTCATACTTACTTACCGTTATCTCCCTCTGGGTAAGACTCAAAAATTCTCTGCTTCTGCTGAATGTTCACCGCAGATAGATACTTCTTCTTGTAAATAGCTAGGAAGTCTCTCCATGCTAACATTGACGATCTTAACTGACTCTCTGGTACACTTTCCCACCAATGCAAAGCATCCCCCTATAGAAACTAGCCGCATATACAATCTTCTCATCATCTTCATAATCCATCTGCTCCAATACCCTTTTTGTCTTTCTTAACCAAGTCTCAGCTTCTTTTGGATCAGTGGTCCCATAGAAGTCCACTGCCCATACTTCCTTAGCTTATCAAATTGCTTCCTCTTCTTAGCTAGGGTCGGAGCAGAAGTTTGCGACATCTGGCCCATAGCTTGGACAAAGGCCTGAGTGAAGGCTTGGAACAGTCTCGGGTCTAAGGTAGGCACTTACTCTGGTGGAACAGGCGACTTCTGGGTCTATGACCGAGAGGGCCCACCACCATGCCCTACAAAAGCCTCAATATTTCCTGGGGTTATAGACTCATCAGTATCCTCCTCTCTTAGCAGAGAGTCAAGTGCAAGTGATCCTTGCAGAACTTCTCGTGTCCTTCTACGAAATGACATTTTACTCCTTTAATTTAAAACACTAGCGATTAGCTTACGTTTCATTTTAATCTTATTTCCTACATGTATGCATGATATGCATGTCACTTAATGCAAATAATCAATTCACAATGCAAGAAGTAATCACATAGCATAATAATTCATACCATTATGCATTCTAAGCCTAGGAAAAGCCTAAGCTCTGATACTAAACAATATTGGATACTGCTTCCGGAGCCTAACATCGGAGTTATAAACGTGATCTTCATTACCCCGTATTTCTAGAGTCCAACTCTTACTCTGATACTAGGTCACATGCCCGACGTCCTAAGTGACATCCGAACGTGCATCCCACAATGGTGGCGTGCCTACATCTGTCAGTCACCATAGTCAAACTCATTTCTCCTATTTTAGAACAAATTTTGGGAATCTTCAAACCAGAATTACAAATTAACTTCTTCAGAATATTTGTAGCTCTATATCTATAGTTTATTTAGAAACAAAAATCATCTCATTTGGAGCTCCACAGATCAAGATATCATCAAAATACTGAAGTATGTTCAGTAACATGTCCAATTCATATTCTTCCAACCGACACCCTTATTTTGATTCAATTAATATTTTTCAAATCAACACCAAAAGCTTCAAATTTTTTTAGAGAGATAGATAGATGTGTTAGGAATCTATTGATTCAAGAATCAAGTCATTTGGAGGTCGGATGACAAGGTTATGGCTAAAAGAGTCAAAGGCGTTCAGGTCTAGGAAAACCTGCAGGTGGCAAAAAGTTGGTGAATTAACGAGGTTTGATCGTACCAATCGAGGCCACCCCCAAGGTGCAGTCGCACCTTTCCTTAGTACAATCGCACCCGAGGCTGCTCCTGGGCTGCGGGGTTGCATCTTACCTGGTCGCAATCGCGACCGAAGCTGTACCGTATAATACATCCTCTGCAACCTCGCTAACTTAAATTGGTTATATATGTTAGCTCCGATGTCCAAAAATCTCATACTTTATACCGTTGGAAAGCTAAGAAAATAAGCTACAATTTTCATGAAGAACCTTTGTCTAATTCAGCCTAGATTAATCCAGTTTTTCCCTTGAGTTAGAACACACATTTTTCCCCTATGAAAAACTTGAAAATGCAATGTAAATTATTGGGAAGTCATGAGCGAAGCATAATGTATATATATTTCATTAACCTCGAAAGGTAAGAGTTACAAACCTTTAGTTACATATCAACATACACATCAATAACTTAATACAAATATGAATGGATGCTCAATATTTGATATGCTTATAAAGCTATCCAAAAGTCTAATCACTAACTTAGTACAAAAGCCTCTAACTATCTTGGAGTTTCTGATGCCTTGCAAGGTTCAACACTCATCTTGTTCTACACCTGAGGAGTGAAAAACATAGTTTGAGATACAAAGCTCAGTGGCTAATATATTTAAAGTTATCGGTAATTAATCACAAATTCAAGCATATGTATATATATATAATCTAGCAATTCAATCAATTCAACAATTCTAGTTCAAAGTTTCAAAGTTAAACGTGTTATCACATAAGCATCTCATATGATCACTCAACCATTCATGCATAACACTCAATCATTTATCATGCTCAACAAAGCAAATGAAATGCAAAAACTAATGGCTCGAGTGTTCCATGGAACGAAATGGAGAAACTGAAGTTTACACCATGAACGAAATGAGTCCTTTTTTCGGATCTCATATGCCACAAGCGGGCAACTGCGAGAAGGCTCTTGTTAACATGCACGTGATGAACGAAGTGGTTCCTCTCTTGCCCATACAAAAGTACATTTTCATTTTCAATTCATTTCATCAAATGCTCATACTCTCATGCTTTTTCCTCTTTTCATTTATAAACAATGTTGTAACTTCTTCCTAGGTATAGCATAATCACAAATCATCATGCATTATCAAATCTTCACAACAATTTGAAAATCAAGAAAGTTGCACATACACACACATAGGCAAGAATTTGCCCAATCACACAATAACAATAAATACATTACCCACCTAATTTTGCTTAAAAATCCAAACTTAATTGTGCCCTTCCTCTTGCTCTTGGATAGGGTTTTCTTGATTTCCTAACATAACCAAAATTCTTATTCAATTCAAATTCAAATGGAAAACCTCTAAAACTTCAATAATCATAAAAAAATGAATAACAAAATGGGCTTAGGTTTAACCTACTCATAGTTCATCTACGCTAGCAAACCAACCCTAATTCCAAAACCCACGAAAATCAAAATGGGTCTCATCTTCTTCCAACACAAACCCATTCTCTCTCTAATCCCTTCATTCTCAATAGAACCCATTTCTCTAATAAAGCAAGAAGAAAAGATGATTAACTTACCTTAACAAGTTTGATTTCTCTTCTTCTCACGTTTTCTTCTTCTTCTCTAGCCTCTCTTACGACCTTCTTCTTTCCTTCTTCTTCTCTCATGTTTTTTCTCTCTTTTCTCTTCTCTTCTATGACTCTCTCTTCTCTTCTTCTTAATTCAAGACCAACTTTGGTCTTGTTCTTCCTATTTTGCCCCTCTTCTTTATTAGCCCTTCCAAAAATACCCCCTTCATTTAATGTAAGGTCTTCTTACTCCTTAGGCCATTTAAATCCAATACCTTAGCCATACTCTAATTTAATTCTAACATGTCCATTCAAAATTCTAATATCTATTTATGCCCACTAAAATAATGGGCTAAATTCTAAAAATAATTAAACAAATAAAATAAATTCGGGGTCCAATATGACGTCTTGGAGTTGTTCCTTGTCCAGTCGTCTCTCTTCTCTTTATTCTCCAGCCTCACACGCACTTGGAAAATTGAAAACAATCAATAAATCAAATCCCCCTTTCAGTTTTTTGTCCATCTGCCACCTCTCACTTGATTTTTGCCTAAATCGTACTCCTTTATTCTCCAACTGACACACACCCTTTTTGTATCTTCAAAAACTAGGTTAAAAAATGTGATAAATGGACAACTATCTTAAAATGGAACACCTAGCTTCATTTGGGACAACTGGCTTAATTCACGTTGTCACTCCCATGTTAATACAACTTTCCATTTATCACTTTAGTTTAAGTGAATTTTTTCTTATCAACTCACAACTATAACAATATTATCTCACGACCATGCCAAATTAATTATATGGTCGTGAGTTAATAATCTTGTTTTTCATTTTCATTTTTCTTTTGTTGTCTCATATTCTTGTAATCTTCTTATTCTTCTAGCTTTATGAAGACAAAAATGTATGAACATCGAAAAGATGACTCAATAAGTATATTTTCGGGTTGCTTTAGCTCTTTCACTTCTGAAATGTACCTAAAATTAAATATGAGCTAAATTGAGTATCCTAATCATTTTAAGGCATTAATCGCCAAATGTAATGGATTAAATATATTAACAATTAAGCACATAAGAAAATGGTAGTGAAGCAACAAAGGATTATGTTTTCGGTGCAAGGAGAAATGTGCTCTTGGCATGAATGGAAGAAGCATATGTTACACATGTTTATGGTATAATATGTCAAGAAGGAGGAGCTCAATAGAGAAGAATAAGAAGTAGATGTCCAAGCCATAATATCTTTGCAAGTGCTATCAAGTACTAGTTTTGCTAAATTTGAACCACTGAAAGGATGGGAAAAATATAAAGCCAGACTATACATATTCTAATAGATGGGGGTAGTGTGTGTAACTTTGTTGATTAAAATATGATAAAGAAAGATGAAAATTATTATTGATTAGTCAAAATTAATCTTGTTAAATTTTGTGAGGGAAGGTAACTGCAGATTAATTGCCTAAAACTTTATGAAAATTTTGTTTGAAAATAATTGGCCAAGAGTTTGTTATGAATGCTTTAGTGATTAAGATTGGGGTGGGGTGACATGATGTTAGGGATGCAATAGTTATCTTCTTTCAATGATATAATTAGCAACTATAAAAAAAGAATTATAAAGTTTAAGTGGAAGGGTCAACCAGTAAAATTCAAAAGTGAAGATCAAAGGCATTAATGTTTTTTTTTTGGTAAATTAGAAAAAATTAATAAATGAACCAAATATGTACATAAAGTCCTTAACAAGTACCACAGAGGACACAAAATCTAGCTCTAAGCAGCAAATCGACCTACAGCCTAGTAGGAAACAAGAGCCACCCTACACAAAACGATAAACTAACCACACTACTCAACAGCAAAAGACAACAGACTCAAGCAAAACTTTACTAAAGAAGAAGTAATAGGGAGTTCGAGGCCGGCAGTAATTATACCAACATGTAACACCCCACTCCCGTGTGACCCGAAACTCGATATCGTTGGTGATATCCGAGTTCGTGCCCCGTGAGGGTGGCGTATTACATCAGTCAGTTAAAACTCAGTATACACATTTTTTTAAAACACTCATGTGCGCGAAAAACAGTAGATAATTTAAGCCCACGATAAAAGGAAGCAGTTTCAGTTATTACACAGTTTCAGTTATTACACAAATTCTACAATAATTTACAAGAACCATAACATACAAATCAGTTTACAACGATGGCAGAATACAATTTTATGAAACCCTAATGCAGACGCGAACTGATCCCGACTTGCCTGCAGTAGGTATACTCCCATGTCTAACGGGGTACTCTTCAAGGCCTGAAAAATAGATGTAAATTTTAGGTGAGTTTTGCGAACTCAGTGAGGAACCATCATCAATGGTTCGCCCAATTCATGCATCACGTAAGCACGTCACAGTATAACACAGCATACAAGCAATCACAGTTTAGTTTGCAATAACACAGTCAGAAGTACCATGTTCCGTATTCAGAAGCAGATCACAATATTATAAGGCGTTCATGCCTTTTTCACCTTTTCCGTATTCAGTCAAATATTTATGCAATGCACATGTGACACTTTCCCATTTAATTACAGTGTTGTGACCGAGCACTTAAACAGTAAACAGTATTCAGTAGACGCGTCTAGGGAGTATCTATCTCCCTTCGAGCTCAAGGCTCGTTTTCAGTGTCAGTGAGCTGCTCCGGTCACAACTATTATTATTATCCGTTTATGCATTTGTGTATGAAATGCACATGTCCAATTTTACGGTCAATAGAAAACTTAGAGGCAATGCAGTGAAGCATAGTATAATAAGCAATTGATTTCAGTATAGCACTTGATCACAGTATCTCACAGTAGTAGCAAACAATTCACGTTCATGAAGCACAATTCTACCAGTCACAGTTGATCACATCACAATTAAGCAGTACAAGCCATTCATGTGTCACAATTTCACACAGTAGAAGCAATTCAGCTCACAGACATTGCGTGTCATTGTCGGACCTCTCAACCAAGAGCAAGAACCAAATATAAAATTTTTCGTAACTATTTATGATATGTTCCCCATGCTAACTGGTCTCATGAAGTATGGTCAACAAAATATACGAGCTATAAGGTATATTGGATCGTTCTTCATCCAATTATATGGATTGATCTAACAATGATGATTTTTTTTATATTATGTTTACAGGTTACAGAATCACATAAAATTGTATCTACCTCCATATGTGGATATGGAATGTATAAATTAGGTATAAACGACAGAATAAAGATAAATTTATACTCAAATTTGAACTTGGAACAGATACAACTGAAAAGCAACTCAAAAATTTCACTTAACTTAGACTTATGACTGAGAGAGTCTTGGATAGAATAGCAAATGTTCCCTGAATGTATCATAATTTTTTGCCTAATTCTTCTTCTAATGATCGACTCAACCTCTGATCTAAAAAGTATACCTTGGTTATATTTCATCTCTTCAACAAATTTAGTAATGAGTATAATGGCCCTATTGTTCTGATGGAGAGAAGAACCTATGATTAGCTTTTTGGGAAATGTCCAAACAAACAATTTCAAATAAATCTTTCATTTTCTTATCTTACTATGTTCAACTGTATGTATTCCTCTATCTGTAGAGTACATAAACAATTCAAAATGCCTCGCCTTTTTTATTTTTAGAATAGTTCCTAGTCAAATAGCAATAATTCGAAGCACTTCTTTACACACTATTTTGAAAACCCAAGCACTCAATAGTATGGATATGTAAAATTCAAGATTTTCAATCCTAGTCAGTGAATGATTTGTCCACTTCATAGATGCAATTTGGCCAAAAATTTTATAAATTGTCTGATTCTTGATTATCGAATCTTGTTCTTTTTTAGTTTTAGTTTTATTCAAGTCATATATGTCTCTAAATAGAAATAATAGAATTGGAATTCTTTTTCATTGTGAAAGTTTGTTTATTATTTCTTTTATAAAGAAAATTTTTATGATCCAGTTTTTTTCTTTCTTTTGATAAATTGAAAAGGAAATTTTATATTTTTTTTCATTTTCCCTTTCACTCGTAGTATGGGACAGAAGTGGGCTTTAGAAGGACTACTAAATGAGTTGAGAAATCAAATTGTATTAGTATTTTTATAGATCTTTCTGCAAAGACTTTTGAATTTAACCATTCGAATTGAATTAAATTCAATTATTGAATACAATTTCTAAATTATATTGGATTCGAGTAATTCGAATAGAGTTATGTATTCTAAGAATAATATTACTTTAAGTTTAACGGACGATTGAGAAAGAATAGAATGAGTGGATGAATAGGATGACCAAGATACGCAACAGATTAGTAATATAGGTTCTTTAATTTATTGAAAAGAAAATTTCTGGATAATATTGAAATTTAATATATAAACAATTATTGAATTTAAATATATAAAATATAAAAAAAGAATGTTAATTTTCTTTTGAATTCAAAATTTTAATTATAAAAAGAATATAAATTGGGGCAAAAAGTTGGTAGAAATGATCAGGCAGTACTTCCCCCGATTTCAATCCAAAGTATACTATCAACCACATTCTTTCGACATTTGAGGCGTTAATTTACCATTTAAAATATCACTCGTCTCTACTATAACCTTCCCAACCATGATTTCTTTCTAGTCATTTAACTATAATGTTATAATCAAGACTAATTTCAAACTGATTCATAATCAATCTTTGGCGGAAGACATGTAAGGAATTGCAAAAAAAAAAGGTTGTAGGAAAAAGGTATGGTATTGAGGGCATTTGCCCTATATGTGCAAATAAAAATTAGGCGAATCTTTACTCGGGGTATAGCACAAACCTAAAAATAATTGAAAACCCCATTCAAGAACAAGAAACTAACATCATAATTGAATTTTTATTTCGATCAAAGGGGTTCTCTTTGTTGATAATATGCTCTTTTGTTAGATAATTGTTGATAGGAATATCTCCGAACATTACTAAGAACAAATTTTCTTTTAGTTGTGTTATAATTACAAAGAATCTTTTGCTTAGTATTTACTTGTAATGTTGATGGATAAATATATAAGTCTTTCTTATATTGTTTCCGGATGTCTCAATTGCTAAAATTTGAAGAAATTCCCTCTTTCCAATGAATGAACAAAAGAGCCACTTCAAATTAGGATTTTGAAATGAAAGAATTTTGTTATGTCAAAATATTGGATATTTTGAATAGATTAATGAAAAACCCGAAGGGGGTAGTTGTTTTACAAACTTTCCGATTCGTTTCTAGCAAATAAAAAAATAAAAAAGTAAAAGCACCAAAAATAAATCAACACCAGAAATTTAGTAACACAGTTCGGCACAACTAGCCTACGTCTATGGGGCCCTCACCCAGCTTAATAAGTTTCACTGAAGTACAATAGATTTACCTAAGGCTTTACTGAGCCGACACCACTCAACCCTTGACACTATCTCTCAACCTCACTTCCTATGAAAGAATTTCACACCCAATAGTACGATCGCCTAGGACTAACCTTGACAGAAGATTTATCTCAACAATCTATTAACGAAAGAACAATGAACAAATAACTCAAGTGATCAATCTATTAAGAACAAAACAATAATACACTTGAGATAAAATAAAGACAACTTTTCGAAAGATTAAGCTCTACTGAAATAAATCTAGAAATTGTTGCAACAACAATGGGTTGATTCACATCAACACCAACACGAAGCCACAACTACACCAATAACACATTCACCAACCAAAGTATACACAGCCCATAAAGAAATCAATTAATAATGGCCACACCTCTAAAAAATTCCAGCAATGTTATCTTTAAGAAGATCTGATAAAGAGAAGGCCATGTGGAGTCATAGAGACTAGGAAGCCTTAATGTTGTGATCTATAACCAATTGAAGCTACGCTGGTTTGCATGATAATGATGCAGGCAACAAGAACTCATTTAATGCTTCATTGAATTTTGCGTGAAAGAATGATGCCTTTAGGTCTTTTTCTTATTCAGAGAAGATTTTCAATTCAACATAAATATTCACCTTACCTTTATCTTGTATCCCAAAAAACAAGAAAACCAACCACACAACAGATATCCTTCAGATGTTAATTGGTGTACGAAACACACGAACTCAATGCCACATACACACGTCAACTGTATTACCGCACACTCACATTGGAGATCAACTACATCCGTAGATTCAAGATTTGCACCAATCCCTCACATAATAAGAGTCCCACTTTAATATTTTTCTGCACAAGAGATTTACTACAGCTATATGTTAGAGACGAGCATGACACAAACACACTTAAGTAAGAAGAGTCCACCTTGACCACACAAAGAATAGTCTAAATACCAAAACGCAATAGCCTCATCCTTTTTGTTTTATCAATCTAAAAAATCCATAAATCTAGCGATAATACAATTCCAATATCAACATGATAATAGTAGGATTCTTTCACAACTACAACCTCTTATTTTTAATCCCGATATAATTTATATCTTATATATCCAATTAATAAATAATGCCAAAATTTTTTACTTAGATATATAACATATATCCTAACAATCTCCCTTTTTTGGCATTGTTTGTCATATAGTCAAAACTCCCCCTAAAGGAGATAATTGGACATATAACCATCAAATCCATAATTCAAATGAGATGAAAAAAGAACTCCCCCTTAATCAAATATCAAATTCCAAAAAACATCACAATTATCCAATCATCTAAATTTCTCCCCCTTGGGATAAAAAAATTCCAAAAAGCGCGACAAATAATCACGCATATACCTTAAAATCTCTCCCTGAATGAAACAGTTATCAAGAACAATCTGATGTCTTTCCCTTGGGACAAAACAGTATCAAAACACATAATCATAAGAATCAACAATAGATGTAGCGCAAGAATCATAAGCACGCCAAGAAGACAAATTAACACCATTCAAAACACTTAGAGATATGCCCGAAAGAGAGAGAGATGCCCACATTGATGAGAGAGCTAAAGAGTCTTCAGTGGAGCCAAATAGAAGTCACAATGCTAACTACTGAAAAAGATGGGATGACAATGACAACATAAAAAGTAAAAAACTAAAGAGGACAATTTTTTTAACGTTTTGTCTTTTTTAAAACAACGCAAAATAATACTTCAAAAATGTAAAGTACACAGTCCCTGTGCCCCTTGAATAAAATTCAAACTTGGTCTTTTTCTTTGTCATATTATCTTTGTCATCGGTTTCTTCTTCTGAAGTATCTGACTTGTCCTTTGTCTAACCAGTTTCTTTACAAACAGTAACTAACTGTGAATCTAGACAACTTCTTGTTTTTCCTTCACAATGTCTTTATGTCTGTAATTGACCCTTTCAAGTATGCTTCAGTACCTTGGGTTGCTACTGAAATTTTAACAGAGAGTGTATAGATTTTCGGTTTTAATCCCTTTGAAACATCATTTGTAACATCTTGTAGCATCTCGACCTTATGTGCTCGACAACTCCACAAAAATGACACGTGGGCACAAATCTTCGATTCTTAATCGAAGTTTCTTATTGGGCAGATCTGGATATGTCATCTTTCTTCTCATTCACTTTAGAATACTCATCCTTATAGCCAATGCGTTGAAGATCCTCATTAACCTTACCAATTTCCATTAACTTTTCTAGTTTTTCTGTGCCTCCATTCAACATTCTCAATCCCTTTTTGGTACTTAATAATTTCATTCTAGATTCACCAAGCTCATCTGACGTCAACATCAATTTCTTTTCTAACTATTGGATGGTGTTCTTCATAGAGAGATTCTCTTCCTTCAACCTTTCATTCTTTCTACATATTTTCACCCATTTTTCGTACATTAACTCATAGGCTTCATATGTACCTTCCTTTTTATCATCTAAAGTATTGTCATCACTGTCATAATCTGAAATTGAGCTTTGAGCTGAATCATCTGCATTTTTCCCAAAATTCCCAATTTACTCACTTTTTTTGTCTTCAGTTACTTCCTTCTTGGTTACTATTAAACAAGTAACTGGACTTTTGCTATACAAAGTAACTAACGCATCACTATTCAAAACTTCTTCTTCACTTATAGATTCGTTATCACTTCAAGTGCTCGTATAGGATTTTCCTTTTCTCTTTTTCATGGTATTGGCACACTCTATTTGAACATGTCTAAAGCCTTGACACTCATGGCATCGAATTCTCTTCACATTTCTTTCTTCCTTTTGAGTTTTGGCTTGTTTGAAGTTGTTGCTCGATAAGCTCCCACCTTTTTTTCTTCCTAAACTCAGGTTTGTCCTTTTTCACTCTCTTTAGCCAATGATTGAACTCTCATGTTAATAGCTCTATATCCTCATTCTCGTCGGATTCATCTTATAAGTCATTTTGGACTTTACCAATGCTAATCCTTTCTTCTTCTTTGATTGTCCCTCAACAAATTCATCTCAAAATTTGTAAGAATTCCAATTACCTTCTCCAATGACAAGTCATTGATGTCATGAACCTCCTTGATTGCTACAATTTTCAGAATAAATCTTGGAGTCGTGATCTCAACGTCTTCTTGAATAGTTTCATATTGGAATATTTCTTCCCAAGTTGATGTTCCTGATTTTCTATGTCGTGCAATCTTTCATGAAAGTCCCCAATAGTCTCATTTTCATCTATCTTTAGTTCTGCAAACCTCACAGCTAACATCTGTAGTTTTAATGTTTTCAAATATGTGGACCCTTCATGAATAGTCTGCAATGTATCCTATGCTTCTTTAGCCAATTCACAGGCTAATATCATTGAGAAGCGTCCATCATCAACAGTATTGAAAATTTCATGCAATGCTTATGAGTTTCCAAGTGCTCTTTCTTCAACTCTTGTCCATTCATATGGATCATTTATAATTGTCTCTCCTTTATCGTCAGTAATCATCGGATGTGTCCAGCCATATACTACTGAGTTCCATGTTCTTGTTTCTTATGCCTGAATAAGGACCCTTATTCGTGATTTCCATGCAGGATAATTGGAACCGTCCAATAGCGGTGGCCTAATAATTGATGCTCTTTCTCTTATGGCCATGTTCGCAAAATAGGATCTACACCAACTTGCTACCAAGTTCTGAATCGGTGACCTTGCTTTGATACTAATTGAAAAACTCAAAGAGGTAGTCGTTTCGCAAACTTTCCGAATCGTTTCTAACAAACAAAAAAATCAGAAAAATTAAGAGCACAAAAAATAAGTCAACACCGAAAATTTGGTAATGTAGTTCAGCACACCTTGCCTATGTCTACGGGGCCCTCTCCCAACTTAATAACTTTCATCGAAGTACAATAGATTTACCCAAGTCTTTACTGAACCAACACCACTCAACCCTTGACACTATCTCTCAACCTCACTTCCCGTGAAAGAATTTCACACTCAATAGTACGACTGCCTTGTACTAACCTCAACAGAAGATTTGTCTCAACAATATATTAACGAAAGAACAATAAACAAATAACTCAAGTGATCAATCAACTAAAAATAAAACAATAATACACTTGAGATAAAATAAAGACAACTTTCCGAAAGCTTAAGCTCCAGTGAAATAAATCTAGAGGTTGTCGCAACAATAATGGGTTGATTCACATAAACACCAACATGAAGCCACAACTGCACCAATAACACATTCACCAACCAAAGTATACACAGCTCATAAAGAAATAAATTAATAATCGTTGCTGCCTAAATAAAAACCCTTGGCCACACCTCTAAAAAATTCCAACAATGTTACCTTTAAGAAGATCTGATAAAGAGAAGGCCATGTGAAGTCACAGAGACTAGGAAGCCTTAATGTTGTGATCTATAACCAATTGAAGCTACTCTGGTTTGCGTGATAATGATGCAGGCAACAAGAACTCATTTAATGCTTCATTGAATTTTGCATGAAAAAATGATGCCTTTAGGTCTTTTGCTTATTCAAAGAAGATTTTCAATTCAACATAAATATTCACCTTACCTTTATCTTATATCCCCAAAAATAATAAAACCGACCACACAGCAGATATCCTTCAGCTGTTAATTGGTGCACGAAACACACGAACTTAATGTCACACACACACTGACATTGGAGATCAACTACATCCGTAGATTCAAGATTTGCAACAATCCCTCACATAATAAGAGTCCCACTTCAATATTTTTCCGTACAAGAGATTCACTGCAAATTTATGTTAGAGATGTGCATGACACAAACACACTTAAGTAAAAAGAGTCCATGTAACATCTCGTTACCCATGTTAGGGCTAGAATTGTGATTTATGGGAATTTTTTTAGAAATTAAGAAAATTTACTTCATGCATAAGTTAAGTGTGACATGCACATTTTTGCACATTTATATGACCATACATTCATTCATTAACATTTTCAGGGTATAATTAGACTGAGTTGTGATTTTTGTGGTATTTATGAGAATTTGAATTTATTTATATTAGAAATATTATTGATTAGTGGAATTGTGATATTTTTGAATTTTGGTGATTTTCAGAAATTATGAATTTTTATGAAAAATAGGAAAAAGGAATTAAAAGAAGATTAGAGATAGTTGTATTGTAAAGATAGAATTAACAGAGTTAGTTTCAAAAGAAACTAAGTTAGAGCTTAGACTTTGGAAAAGTGACAAGTGTCACTAATTTAGAAAGTTGCTTTTATAACCTTGTAGAAGTAAGTTATAGGTATCTAAGAGTTAAAAAGGGTTGAGTAAAATGTCTTAAGTGTTATTTCCAGCCACCTTCTTCGAACTGCCTTTCAACACACAGAGTTTTTCATTAAAATCCTTCTAAGGGAATCTCTTTTCTTTTCCTTTTCCTATACAAATCCCACCTTGCTATTTGTCTCTTCTTCCTTAAGAAAAACCAGAAGATGGTTATTGTTCACAGTGAATACGTGATTTTTGCATGGAGCTTAGGGCTTGGGGATGATTGAAGATTATGGAGTTTTCAACAAGTAAGTAGTGAATAAATCCTTTAGAGTTGTAGATTATGAAATGAATTTGATGAATTCACTATCATCTGCATGAACACGAGGTTTACGTGTATATATTCATGAACACAGTATTGATGGGATGAAAATATAGATATAGTGTTATTTTAGTTTTGATGATTATTAGTGATCAGATGTTGTAGAAATGAGTTTTGGAGTTTGAAATAGCAGTGAATGGTGTATAGCAGAACATGAAGAGTGAGAAAATGGATATATGAATTTTTGATGATTTTGATAGAACTTGGTTAAATTTGCATTTTTAGGAGTAGCATGAATTTTGGTGAATGAGCTTAGTGAAGTGGATTAGATTATAAATTGAAGTGTTGGTTTTTGAAAAGTGGAATTTGTCTGAAAATTCTAGGAATGAACAGTGAGAGTTGATTTTTCGATCTGAACTTTGGTGACTTTGGGGTATAGTGAATTTGCACCCTCGTGCTTTTCAGAATTTTGCTTTTTCTGAATAGTCTTGCTTCTTTTGGTCATAACCTCTTCTCTAGACCTCCAAAAGACTTAATTTTTGAACCATTGGATTCTTAAGAAATTGTTTTGTCTCTCCACAAAAATTTGTAGGATTATGAATTGATTTGGAAAATATTAATCAAACGAAAGTGAGAATCTATTGGAATGGTATGAACTGATGTTATCTTACTGAACACACCCCAGTATTTTGATTATATATGGATCTATAGGATTCCAAATGAGATGATTTTTGATTTGGAGTAAACTAGCGAAATAGTGCTACAAATCATATGAAAAAGTCCATTCTTGATTCAGTCTCTAAGATGTTCAATTTTTGGGTGGAATTTGTACATAGTAAACTGCTTTTGAATAAGAACAGTCCAAAAATGTTTGAGGTATATCTTCCAAATTACTGACCCAAATTGAGTGATTTTGGTGTCAATAGAAACTTAAGACATTGTAGTACAACGTTCTAAAAGGAATTGTTGCCTAATTTTGCCATTTACTTTATCATATTTAGTTTGCAAAGTTGACCTGTATGTGTATTAGAAGAAAAATTTGAAGTGGTCAATGAAGTTATGAAATGGTTTTGACATTGTTTTGTTATGGTCCAAATTATAAGTACCCATGGTATTAATGAGGACTTTGATATCTGAATAATTTGTTTATAAGGATCGCAATAAAATACCTCGGAATTGTCTTTGAACATGAATTGTACATATTTTATATAAGTAGATGTGCATAAAGGAATATGTTTACAATGATGAAAAAGTGTGATATTTGTAAATGTGTTTTTTATGATTTAGAGGAACTCAATGGATGCCAGTCGGACATTGTCGAACCATCCATGCAATAGCATTTTTGAGCTTACTGTGAGTCAACCTAGATGATTTCTTAAGATTGATTTGTTTTGAATTAATTTGATTTTCTAAACTTCCAAAATAATTACTGAACTGTTTGCAAATTATTTATGAATTTCGGACTTGAAGTCTGAGGAGTTTATTAGTTAGGCATGTATTGGAAGTGTTTTTGATTTGATATGAATTTTTGAATGACTTTTGATTCTCAACGAAAGTTAAATACCGGGCTTAGGTCCGATGACTATGAAAACTTTGCGTGAGTATTTGTATAAGATTGTGATATATCACATGTTCAATATTTGATGCATTTCATAAAATGCATGCCCAGATAAAGGCCTTGTGACCTGAGTTACTAGTATGAAGTGCTTCCACATAGAGCTTTGCTCCGTGATTTTTGACTTTGCACGTAGAGCTATACTCCGTGATTTTGTTTGACTGAGCCCTATGGGCCAGTATTTGTATAAGTATGTGATAGGCAATCAGTCACAACAATAAGAACAAATGTAAGTCTCATTCATGTAGCATTCATATAAGACTAAAATTCTTTGAATGATTTGTAAAGCTTAAATGAGTGACCATATGATATGCCATGTTATGTGATTATCTGAATAATAAATGTATGTTTAGAATGAATATTTGTGCATATGTAATGTGTGTATGTGATCTGGTGAAATCATCAATAATGGTTCACTCATTGAGTTCGCAAAATTAATAAAAAATTGCAATGTGATTTTTCAGGTACGAGACGGGAGACCTAGTTCCTTAGTCAGGACTTAAGGAATCTTTTGGATAGAAAAATGGTTTAGAGGTCTGTCAGCTGGCCCCATGAGTGTGGATTTTTGTATTTTATAATTTTGGCTAGAACCTATAAAAGGTTTTGTAAATATTTGTCTAAAGGAAACAGTGTAAATTTGGTGTATAAATGAAATGAAGGGTTTCAAAATTTGCTGACTTTTAAATGATGTAAGTGATGCCATGTGTAAGTTGGATTTACTTTTGCTCCAACATATCATTATCATAGGGTATGTACTTGAATGTCCTTCGGGTATTTGGGTATTTGCATTATGGTAGTGGGATGTTGCATTGGTGGTATCAGAGCCTGGTTTGGCATCTTTAACGACACAATATGATCAATAGTGAGATATTCAGGCAGTGGTCACACTTTTGTTTGTTATAGGTCACCTTTTATAGGAGAGCCAATTGGTGAGTCAGCTGACATGGAGTCAGTAGGAGCCAATAGGGAGTCTCCTGTAAATGACAGAATCGAGCACATAAGTATTATATGCATGGAGAGATGATAAAGGAAGCAATATATGATATATGAATATTTGTTAGTCATAGTCCCCACGACTGTGGATAGGCGAAAAAGAAGACTATTAGAATTCTATTCCTAACAAAGACTCAAGTATGAGATGTAGAATATGCTACTTAGAGTGTATGCATTTTGTTTGATGTAAAGTATCTGACTATGTGATTGGATTCTTGAATTTGAGGTGACACTTTTACTAATGTGAGAAGAACTTAGGCCCACATTATATTATATGCAAATATGTTCAGGGGATACAAATTTGATTTGATGAAAGTGTTACCAACACAAGAAGTTAAGATTGTGAATAAATTGAATTTAGTGGAGAAACTAGCAAAATGGTTCGACATTGAAATATGTTAATGTGAAATAAGAGGAAATCAAATGAATGGAGAAAATAATTTGAGAAAAGGAGTCAATTGGGAAAACTGAAAATAACAACATGGGATAGTATTACATCATTGAGGCATAAATTACATAAGGAAATTTGGGATATATCTGTTGGAGTTAGCAATGCGCCGACAGTATTATGGTATCAAAGATTAAAGTGATCCAAGTAAAATTGTATCAATTAATGAATATGATAATAGATGATAAATGTGATTGGGACTATGAATGATTGACTGGATATGTGAGTGTGATAAGAAATAGTTATAGGATCTGACTCAAATGAATTGTCATCACAGGAAACGAAAACTTAAATAATGTTGGATCCCGCTTGTTTCCGGAATCCAAATCTTGAGAAATCATGAAACGTGTGCGTATTACCCTGTAAGGTCAATTCATTACCCCCATAAAGCGTGAGCGGGTTTCCTTGTAGGTTTATGCCAATGCACCCTCATTAGCCAGCATCGGTTCCTCATCATTCTCATAAAATCTCAAGCCACAAAGGCGAGCCCGCACAAAGAAATCACAATAATCACAATTGACTTCTTCAAAATTGTAGCTCTTATTCTCTAGTTTATTTTGAAACAAGAACCATCTCAATCGGAGCTCTATAGAGATATGCTCAAAACCCAAAGTATATTCATGACCCAAACATGCTCTCTCAACCGAGCCCTCAATTTCTTTCCATCAATCTTTTTGAATTCAACACCAAAAGTACAAATTTTTTTTATAAAGGTAGGAAAATGTGCTAGGAATCTATCTCTTCAAAAATCGCCTCAATCGGAGGTCGGACGAAGAAGTTATGGCCAAAAGAATTCAACATGTTCATGTCCTTACTCATATTGTACATGCCTTGGCGCAATTGTCATAACTCTCACTATAAGTGTCGGATTGACTTCATTTTTAGATGGTTTGAAAGAAAACTTCTAGATCTACAACTTTCATGAAGACTTCAAAATGAAAATTTGTCATTTGGAGGGTCAAAAAATATAGGTCGTGTAACCCAACACGGGCAAGCCGTGTAACCTTTAGGTGAAACTGTGCTCCTGCGCTGGAAACACACGGCCTGTATGATTTTATACGGGCAGGCCGTGTAACCTTCGGGTGAAACCAAATTTCCACTCTCCAAGACCCCTCCAATAGATCCCAAATGTTGGGACCCGATCTCGAAACCGGACCCCAACTGGAGCAAAACGACAAATGGAGCGAAACAAGGAAAGCGAAGGATCGCGAATCGGAATATAAATCGAATTGAATCGAAAAACGAATGTTCGACATCCGGTAATGAAGATTGATCGAAAAACTATGCGAGACGCGTTGAAAACTCGAAGACTAATCCGAAAATCCCGATATTTTTTTTTTACAAACCATTCCATATTTTTCTTTTTCATTTCTTTCATCTTTAATCAACCTTATGCAAACAAAGCATTATAATTTC
>JANZLH020000370.1:210575-234236 GCA_026770325.2 Erythroxylum fimbriatum
CACAATACGTATATAAGTCGACTTATCGCACTAGACAAGTCGCCTTATGGGTATCGTGACAGAATAAGTCGCCTTGTATCACATACAAGTCGCCTTATACTAACACGTAGGGAAGGGTATATATAGAAAGATTCAGTGACCAAGAGCGACATGAGATACTTCTAGGAGTTAAAGAAAGATTGGACCTTATTGACCCTCAATCATAAGGTGCTATAAGAGCTAGTCCAAAAAATAATTCCAGACAATAAACTACACTTGATGGTGAGGGTGGAGAAAGTGAAATCTAATACAAAGAGGTTGACACTAATCAACAAGTAATGGGGTTAGTAAATCAATGCTTACTGAGAGATCTAAGACAAATAAATCAACTAGTAGCCCATGGAGAGCATATGCGAGTCTTTAAAGGCCACAATAGAGTTAAAACACATAATGAAATTGATGACATTATAAAGAAAATGCGTGTTAAACCCCTAATTTTACAAGAAAGATGGATCAATACCTATTCTTAGGCTGGACAGCTACAATTGAAGATTTCTTTAACTAGTATCATATGTCAAAAGATCGAAAAGTTGAATTTGAAAAGATGAAGCTAGTTGGACACGCTAAAATTTGGTGGAGATTAGTAGAGAATAGACTTCGAAAAATATGCCAATCACTAATTGTTAATTGGGAAGAGATGATTATGAAGTTATAAAAACATACTTATCATTTCATTATCAGGAAGATCTCCAATACAACTCTTAGATAGGGGATTATGATCGTAACTGAGTACATGGAAATATTTGGTGAACTTTCTATTTGATATGAAGGGATGAAGTCAAAGCGACAACTTATATCTCAATACAAAATTGGCTTAAAGATAGAAATTCGTTTAATGCAAAGGATTTACAACCTCAAAGATGACATCTTTTGGCTTTAAGAGGAAAGCAATACTTAGGACAAGAAGTAATTAAAAGTTTCAAAGTCAATCCAGGGAGTACTAAGGTTTGTTTATGATGGGAAAAGAAGAAGAGGAAGTAGAATGAATGTAGTATCGGAGAACGTGGTGAAGCGGTTGAATTTAATCACATAGAAACATCAAAATCCCTACAAAGTTGCTTGGGTAGATGATAATACTATACCAGTTGCTCGAACATGCCTAGTGTATTTCAAATTAGGAAAATATTAGCACTCTATTTGGTGTGATGTAGTATCGCACATTTTACTTTGGGAGACCATGGCTTTATGATCGAGATGTGCAACACTGCAGAAAAGCTAACACCTATCATTTTAAATTTTATGAAAAGAAGATAATTTTGAAGCCTTGTCTAGGTAGACAAGGTTGAAAGAATAGGACAACAAGCTAAAATAATAGAACATGAAGCTAAAAAGATTAAACAATAACTACTTGTTGGTTTAAAAACTTAATGATATCATTTGTGTTGTTGATAAAGATTGTGTTGTAGTGGCTGACGAAGGAGAAGTAGACTTGAATGAAGATGCCAAATTAGTATAATGTAGGAATAGAAAAAAAAAGTTATGAGTGCACTTGCAAAGTCAAAACTTAGCAATGATGGTAAGTTAGTATATCTGACTACAAGAAGCAACAATATGTATGTTCTTAATGTCTATGTTGTAGAAAAGGCATGTGATTTTGTTATGAAACCATTTGCAAATATATTAGCCAACATTTATGATGTTATCCACATTGCTAAACTATTCTTTAAAGAGGTTATACGTCTATATAGATTACCTTTGACCATCATCTTTAATCGTGATATGAAGTTTATTATTTTGTAGAACTCTATTGAAAACATTTAACACTAAGCTTCAATTTTCAAGTTCCTTCTATCCCCAAACCAGTGGACAAATAAAGGTGGTGAATAGAATCTTGGGAGACTTGTTAAGATGTTTGATTGGAGATAATATAAAAAATTGGGACATAATTCTTCCTATGGCAGAATTTGCATATAACAGTTCCATAAATAGGTCTATTAGTAAGAGTCCCTTTGAGATAGTTTCAGGAGTTCAACCAAGGAAGCCTATTAATCTGGTTCCTTTACTATAAACAACAAGAGTTAGTGTTGAAGTTAAAGGTTTTGCATAACACATGAGGGACATCTTTGATGAGATACGACGAAAGATAACAACCAACAATTTATTTTATAAAGAACATACTGATTCCGATCGTCGATTGATAGAATTTAATGAAGGGTATATGGTGATGGTTAGGATTCATCTAGAGGATTTTCATAAAGGGAAATATAAGAAACTTCATTCACGAAATGTAGACCTCATAAGATCATCAAGAAGATAAATGTTAAAGCTTATGTTTTGGAATTACCAAGTGACATAGGAATAAGTCCTATCTTTAATGTTGCAGACTTAGTTATTTATCATGGACAAGATGAGAAATTTTCCTGTTGCAGCTGTAAGACTTCCAACCACTCCTTATTTTAAAGAGGAAATAGAGGGTGTTCTTAATGAACTATTTATAGCCACAAGACATGAAAGATATCGACAATTTCTTGTCAAGTGGAAAGGAAGACCAATTTCTGTCAACACTTAGATTTTATAGTTTGAATTTCAGAAGTTGAATCCAAATTTATATGATCATTATTTATCACATTCTACGTCGAGGACGACTTCAAACAAGCATAGAAGAATTGATGCAAAAGAACTTAAAGTTTATAAAAGAAATAAAAGAGGAAAGATTAATCAATCACAAGCTTTAATTTGGTGGGATGATGATTAGAATTGAACTAAAATTAAACATAAAGGATGAAATTTATATTGTGTTAGGATTCTTTATTAGATAGGAAGTAGTAGTATTTTAGATATGATATCCTAGTTGTTTAGGACTTATAGAATTTTTATTAGAATAGGATTTAAATTTGTTAGAAGCCTTTTCCCACTAGAATCAGGGTTCTAAAACTGTATATATATGTCTGTACTTAGCCCTTCAATAATAATAAGCAATCTAGAAATTTTTTTTTTTACAAACTTGAGTTTTCAATTAAAAAGAATGATGCTTTCTTCTAAGAGTGATTCTTAAACCCTAAGAGTGATTCCTTATTTTATTACTATCTATTCTTTATGTGGTTTACTGAATTCCAGCAAACCTAACCTACATTCTAACTGTCTCAAACCTCTATTGAGTCATATTAAAGCCTAAATTTTCAGCAATCAAACCTGAAATTTTCAGTTATATGAAATCTGAAATTTTAGCATTCTTAGTCAAAATCTAACCTTAAAACTTGATATTCTAAAAGCCTAATATCAACCATATTTTCTAATTTTGTGCTTTTAGCTACAAGTTAAATTAAAATTTCTTCTATTTGTCCTATATCAAAAACGCTCTCCAGAAATGTTATGAACATTTTACATATTTGACTCCACAATTTTTGCTTCACCAACGAATTCTTCTCCAATGTTTGATTTGATTTTAATTATTCAACACGTTCCTTTTAAAGATAAAGATTTTCGCTAACCAGATAGACACTCTTGCTAACTTGATAACACTTTTTCTTTGGATGATTGTATTCCTGTAGATTCCAAGTCTTGGATCTCTCGTGCACGAGTTTGTGAACTGGTTGTGTTAACCTTAGGGAATAAAGGACATTATTGATTACATTATAGTTTTGCCAAATTTTGCTTTCAAAGTAGTGACTATACGATAAGTTTTATTTTCAGTTATATCTTTATATTTCTCACAAACTTCAACATAAACTGATCACTTTGTTCCCTCATTACTAAATGAAAGAGATAATGGAGAATTGACTCATTCGAATCACTAAAGCCTACTTTTGTCTTGATGTATTGGTCCATCTTGTTTTTGCCTTTAGACTAGACCACTCATCTTCGTCTCAAAATCTTTAGCGAGGGAGGCGTATCTATTTGAGATCATTCCTTAACTTCTTGAAGTTAACGATTTCTTATATTAATTGCAAACAGCAATTTTTTGTTTTAAAACCAATTTGTGTTGGATTTTCTTTTTGCCAACAAGCATGTTTATCGCAGTAAAGATAACGAGTACGTCAGTATTAAGTCGTCTTAGTAAAGTTGGACGCTGACATACGTGAGCTCCTCCTGAAGGATCAGTAGTCATGCTGATGGCCATCGTAGCACAGCAGAGTGTCTCGTGGGGTTATAGAATTGTTTGCTGCCTCTTTCACTATTGAAGCAATGCATAAACTTACCATAGCCTCAAATTTCCTCAAATCCCCCCCTACAACTCTCATCACCCGTTCATTTCAATCATCACCAGGAGTTTATACTAAGCTTATTGAGACGTACGCTCGTGATCAGTCGTTATTCCAAGGAAAGTTGCTACATGCCCATCTGATCCTTAATGGGTGGGCTCGTCTGACTCATTTTACCTGCAAGCTTATGGCTCTGTATGTTGAAACCAAACAATTATCTGATGCTCGTAAGCTGTTCGACAGAATTCCTGAATCTAATTCCCGCCGTTGGATTGTACTTATTGGGGTTTATTCTCGATGTGGGCTTTATAAGGAAGCTTTGAATGGCTTTTTCAAAATGATAGAATTGGGTTTTCGACCCAACGAGTTTGTGATTCCCAGTGTCCTCAAAGCTTGTGGCCATGTAGTTGATATAAGAACTGGGAAGGCATTGCATGGTGTGGTTCTGAAGCATTCGGTTGAATCGGATACCTTTGTTATTAGTGCGTTGATTGATATGTACTGTAAATGCCGAGAAATTGAAAAGGCAAGGTGGATTTTTGATGGTATGGAAGAGAAAGACTTGGTGGCTATGAACGCAATGGTTTCGGGATATGCTCGAACTGGGTTTGCTGGAAAAGGATTAGTTATAGTAGAAAAGGTTCAAATGTTGGGTCTGAAGCCTGACATAGTGACTTGGAATATCTTGATTGCAGGATTTGCAAAAAATGCTGATGAAGTGATGGCTACAAAGCTGTTTGAACTGATGAGTGTTAACGATGTGAAGGCTGATGTAGTTTCTTGGACTTCGATTATATCAGGGATGGTTCAGAACTTTCGTCATGAAACTGCTTTCAACACATTTAAACGGATGTTAAGGAATGGATTGATTCCTACTTCTGCCACCTTAAGTAGTCTCTTACCTGCATGCGCAACCATGTCTAATGTAAGGCTTGGGAAGCAAATACATGGGTACGCAGTGATGAATAGAGCTGAAGAAGACTTATATGTTAGGAGTGCTCTGGTTGACATGTATGCAAAATGTGGGTTTATATCTGAAGCGAGGATGCTGTTCTGTAAAATGGCTGAGAGGAACACCGTAACCTGGAATTCTATGATTTTTGCGTGTGCAAATCATGGGTACTGTAATGAAGCAATTGAGCTCTTTAATCAGATGGAGAAGGCGGAAAAAAGCAAGCTTGATCACTTAACTTTCACAGCTGTCTTTACTGCCTGTGGGCATGCGGGACTGGTTGAACTTGGGGAAAGTTTGTTTCTTATGATGCGAGAGAAGTACAAGATTGCTCCAAGATTGGAGCATTATGCATGCGTGGTGGACCTTCTTGGGAAAGCAGGGAAACTTTCTGAGGCGTACAATATGATCAAGATGATGCCAGTTGAGCCTGATCTTTTCGTCTGGGGAGCATTGCTAGGGGCATGTAGGAGTCACGGGGATATAGGACTTGCAGAGATAGCTGCTAGACAGTTGGCTGAGCTTGAGCCTAAGAATGCAGGAAACAAGATGCTTATGTCACAATTATATGCCGGCGCTGGTAGTTCGGAAAATGTTGCAAGGTTGAAGAACATGTTTAAAACAAAAAAGTTGAAAAGTTTCCCCGGGTGCAGTTGGGTAGAAGCCTGCTAACAGGATTCTGGAGAGAAGCCATGGCAAAATTAGTCATTGTTTTTCACTCGTTTCATTGCTTCTATAGATTCAAGGATCTTCGGTTATGCTGTCAAATTATTGCTTCAGGGATTTGTAGCCACAACGATGCTTGAAGAAGATATGGTGCTGTTGCCTAAAATTCCAGCATCTGTGATCTACCGAGTTTCCGCTCTCAGGTGCGCTTATGATTAGCCTATTTTCCATTTGGTAACACAGAAAGAAAGAAAACGCATCATTTTCTTCATTTCAAGCTTTCTCTTCTTCGTTATTTTCCTTGGAATTCTGTAGGATTCCCTTTTACTTGGAGTATTCACTTATGATCAATATCTTTCACATTTGGATATTATACTCCCCGTATTAGGCGCATATAAAAAGATATAAACTTTAAAATCTTTAGATTTTTTAATTTTAAAATTATCTAAAAAACTATTTATATTTTTCTTAAATTTTATTAAAAAATAACGATAAAATACAATACAAACATTATATATAAATTAATCAAATCATTTTTAGAAAATAAATAATTCATTTAACTTGAAAAGAGTGTCATACAAAGTTTTAACAAAAACATGCCAAAAGACCTATATTGTTAAGAGTTTAAAATACATAATGCCCCTTTCTCTCATAATTTCCTAACCCCTGGATAAACCACATGGGGAATTCCCAGAAAATACTCCTCACTCGCTGAGCCTTATCGGGCAAGTATTCTACTCTAATTGTGGATTTACATGTTGCTTGCATCAGTTTATTTAATCGTCTTCCTCTTCAGTCATCATTTCTCTAGCTTCTTCTTCATGCCTCTTTGCGTGCTATGTTCCAGAGCAGTTGCTTTGTTAGCTAGGATATTGCATGTTCTTGTTTTATTTTCATGTCCTCTCCTTTACTCTACAGTCTTCCTTTCTGCTTACTCCTTCATTCTTTCTCTTTTACAGGTTATGTTCCAGAGCAGATGCTTCGATATCCATTGCTTGTGTTCACTTTGATTCACTACGATGGAGTTAAATCCCTTGTTTTCTCTACGCTTGGTCTAAGATCAAACCCGACAGATTCCAGTAAGTAATCACCCCTTCACTTTAATGTTTGTGATTAGCATTAATAACTCCAAAATTTATTAGATTGATGCTTGAGCTACATTCGTGGTCTTAATTCATTCTGGTGTTTCTGTCTGAACTTTCAAAGAGTTTAGCTCCCAAGCCCTAATGATTTCTTTACTGCAACCGTAAAGCCCACAATAGGAAAATCCCAGGAGCCCAGCGTTAACAACTAACTTAGCCCATAAAACTATAAAATAGAGGGGTATAAATAGAAATTAGCAGGTAAAAAATTACACACCAACGAAAATCAACTTATCTTCCTCATTTTCCTTATTTCCAGCTGGTAAGTGTGTATATGCACCATTTTTCTCCTACATGTGAAACTTCTCTCACATGTTCCTTCATTTTGTTTATTTTGCAATTAATTGTGGAAGTTAACAACCTCAAAATCTCCTAGGAAGGCATAGACTTCACATAGGTAAATTTTCAGCAATAATTATCTGCCTTTTATTGTGAGTTTTAGTCATTCTATACCAATTTATAGTTGGATTATATGTTGTGATTGTTTGAGATAATTAACTGAAGTCATGAAAAAGATAAAAATGGAAAAAAAAAAGTGGCTGAAAAATGAGAAAATAAGAGGAGGTAGGAGAAGAGGAGAAAGTGAAGAAGATGACAATTTTTGAAAATTTTAAGTTATATTAAGGAGAAAAATAGGAAATACAAAAGTTAAGTGTGAAATTGAAATTTACTTCCAAGAAGGATGTTTTTATAATCGAAATAAATGAGGTAAAATAGCACTTTTAATAATTAAAAGTATTTTAGTAATTATGGTGGTTACGATAATAAGAATTTTTTTAATAATTAAGAATAAAGTAGAAAAGAGAATAATATTGAATTATTAAGTGAAATTGAGCTGAAAATTTTCTTAAACTACTCTAATAGAATTTTGTAATTTCTAGGTCCTTATAGATGAATAATTTAACATATTTTTACCTCATATTTGATCTGTTTTTGCTTAATATTTTGTACTTTTGTTGTATATTTGGTACTTAATATGCTTCAAGTATATTTACACAACATAATTGCCTTCATAGAATAAAAGGAGGAAATTTTGGACAAGATCATGATAGATATTGCAGATTTGAAGTACAGAAAGGATGCACAACCGTGCACATAACTGTGCACTTCCCCGAGCCTATGCATCTCCATTATTCTTGTAATTTTTGGTTATGCAGGTTTGATGCACGACATGCATTAGATCGTGTATCTCCCTAAAACCCTAGATTTTAATATAAAGGACGTGTGGAGTTTGTTTTCCAGTGGCGATTTTGGTTCAAAGAAGCGAAAAATAGGAAAATTTCATCGAAAGATCCATCAAAATACAAGATCAAGTCTCTAAATTGCGAGAATATTCGATAGAAGATAATTAGGGAAATTTAGAATTACGAACCAATCGTCTTCAATTTGTCTTCCTTTCAGTTTATGTTTGATTTTGTGTTCGATAATATATAATTAAACGTCCAGTTAGTATTTAGGTTATATAGACCTTATGTTAATACGTTGGTATGATTTAATTCTTTTGTTAATGCAATTGGTTTGATTGATTGTTGTAATCCAATTACTTATTTTATTTATGTTCTAGTAATCTAGAATATTGGACCATAATCTTTTTTTTTTTTTGGATCATTGTAGCTCTTTTGGACACCTTGATAATGTTTTGGAGGTTTCCCCGTTGAAATACTCAATCTATCCCCATGGCTTTTGTTTTTATCAACTTTCATATTCACTTATTGTAGTTGAATTTAAAAACTTCAAGTTGGATCCTAGTAAAGAAGACGTTACAAATTGGACTGGAGCCCTCTAAGGATTATTCACTAATGTTTTATGCAAGAATCTGATAAAGAATCAAGTTGCTATATTGATGTTGTGTTTATAGTCTTTGTTCAAACCTAACTGAACTAGGTTCATATGACAATATAAAAGTAGGCTCGATTGCTACAATAAATGAAGATAGGTTTCTGTAGATCTAAACGATTCAAAGATATAGCTTTTACGATTTATTGTTATTAAACCTACTTCACTATAACTACCTAAGTTAGAACTAACTAAACTACTAGCTAGCTTCACCCACTAAGCTACTCATATCATCATTGTTATTCCCAAAAACTTAGAAATTTTAAGTGGGAATATATGTAATCTTACATGCAAAAAGAGAAGATAGGTGTAGGTATCACATTAATGTTAAAATCTTTTCAAGGTACGCAAGTGAAAACAAGGGTGCTTTCTCTCACTAATAACTTTTAAAAATGGAAAAAAGTAGGTCACCTTGCACATCTTATGCCTTATATAGAGGGATAAGCGATTAAGATTGTCCTAGGTCAATACTTAAGAATAGATGACAGTTCATCTCCCTATGGATGACAGAAGTGTCTCTGAGACAACTATATTCCATATAAAATATTCATACGAAATATTTCTTAAGAGATTTTTGAAGGAAGATTCTTATTGAATCATCAACCTATCTTATACAACCTTACACAAGAAAAGATAAATGAATATTAAAAAAAGATTATCAAAACTATCATAAACAATCTTGTGTAAGGAGACAAAACTGAATTTTCAACAGTTGATATAACTTTTATGTGTATCTGCAATAGGTCTATTAGGATTTATCATTGGCTTAAATGTTGTAGGCCTAGGGTATTTATGGTTAAGTGCCAAACAAATGATTCTCAAGTAGCTTGAAAACCATCTTATTAAGTCAACATTTCTACAAACCTGAGTATTAAAATATGTGACAAATTATACATTTATAAAAAGTGTACGTATTGAGCTTGAGTTGATTCATCAAAGTTCTTTAATCGCGATCTAACTCTATTAAAGATAGTTAGACTCCAACTATACTTTAAAAAGGATTGCATATAAATGGATACCAAGTTCTTGTAACTACTATCATTAAGCTTAAACAGTATTTTCCTATATATTTAGTACACTTTTAACTTTTACTAACTTAAGCATCATAGTTTTTTTTTTTTTTTTTTACCGAGAGCACCCCTAAATTTGAGCATTAATTTTTTTATGCCTGTAAACCTAAAACCAACTAAAATAGGCCTACCATTTTTTCAATATATATGAATAATCTCAATTTGATTAAGAAAATATTTTAATATACAATCTTAATCGAATTAAGAAATTTTTTAATATACTTTTTAAACTGATTTATAATTTAAAAATATAGAAATTATTTTTATAAAAATATATATTATATTTAGAATCTTTATTAGGAATAACAAATTTTTAAATTATTTGTTGTAATTAATTTGATTAGGTTGAAATTAATTGTTTAAACAAATTTTTTGGAGATAGCTTTATACAAGGTGTCGTAATAAGATATAGGTATGCAATATAGGATTGTCATAGGGTTAGGAGTTTTCGGGACAAGGGTAATGTAACTCCTATTAATTTTCTCCATTATTTTCAAAAGATTTAAGGAATGCATATATGACCAAATCCTTTATCCAAGGCCAAGCTTTCTGAAGAAATAATGCATTGAGCCTATATGGCCCTAGTGATTTACTTGGAATCAGCTGAAATAAAGCAGTTTTCACTTCATCTCTTATTACATGTTTACTAGGATTGTGCAACTCCAATTCAATGCAATGGTTGATAAAGCCTCTAAGAATGTTAGGAGAAGATAAACACTTAGCTTAGGTGTATATGTATCCTTCACATCTAATATCGGTGACCTCTAAATCTATAATATGGTCTTTCAAATCACCATTGTAGTTTCGTAAGTTAACATTGCCTAATGCCTCAAAATTGTGAATAGTACTATTAAAATCTCCCATTATCAGCCCAAGGCTAGCTAAAGATGAGTGAATATTCCTCAAATTGTTCAATCAGGATCTGTTGTGAAAATCTTGACGGGAACCTTATACTAGTGTAATGTAAATTATAACCTTCCTTTATAGCAAGCCAATCTTCAGGTGCATTAATTGATCTGTAATTTGGATTATTAAAACCTCAACTTGATCTAGATCAAAAGAAAAATAATTCTACCAAGGTGATGGTATTGATGGTTAGAACAAAGTCTTAAATTTTTTACCATAAAACTTAAACTTTTATACTTATCAACTTTAATTTTTGACTCCAAAATAGCAATAAACATTGGTTTTATTTTCTAAATATAATTCCTAAGGGATTGTTACTTTTAGGGTAGTTAATGCCACTAGCATTACAACAAACAAAGGATCCTTAACCCGTTACTCCTCTTGCCTAATCTTCTCTTACTTACATTGATGAAAGCATCCTTAGATGCGAACTCACCAATAAGCACTTTAAGACTAGCTATTAATATAAACTTGCTAGGGGGGCTACAAAATCTGAGGTTAGAGCAACCTCAGAGCTTGATCCTCTAAGACTAGAGTTATCTAAATTTAGAATAGATTTAGGAATGTCTACATCAATAATGATCTCTTTGAATTTCCCGCACTTTTAAGCTTGGCTTTTAGTGGCTTGCCTTATCCCCTTATGCTTGAATCAAAGAGGGATTAGGTTAGAGGTACAAGTAAAGATTGTAATATCATTATTAAAGCTCTTCTCCTCAGCTCCCATCAATTCCATATAATCACTCTAAATGAATTTTTTGCCTATAGGCTTCCATACTTTTCCTTGTTGAGCTATTGAAGGCTTCCAAAGGTAAGAGACTTTAATTGAATCTTCTAACAAGGACATGTCTTCTCCTAGCTTGTATATAGGGATGGTATCTAGTAAATCCTTTAACATTTCAACTATCAAATATATTTTTTAGTATCCAACCTCCTCCTAGCTACAATGTTCTCATCCATGCACATAAGATTTCTAAGTTAAATGTCAAGATAACTCAAGTCGTTAGTAGACCAGTATTCTAAACTAATGTTATGAAGATTAATCCACAAAAGGGACATGAGATTGTCTAATATTTTTCAAAAGGAGCTCTGACTTCTAAAATTGAAGAAAGATTAGCATCCTAGATGCGTCTTAATATCCTCCTCATCACTTTCTGAAAAACTAAAGTGGAATTGAAGGAGAAAAGAAAAGGATTATCCTTATTCAAAAGGACTTCTTTTAGTCCTACTTTCTTTTACAACTTTATTCCCATGATTGAACCAAAGGAAAAGCAAGCCTACCTGATAATTGTGATTCCTAAAGACTTAGCTCCTTCTCTCAGAGTTTTTAGAGATGATGCAACCACCAATGATCCATCCTTGACCTGAGGAGGGAGTAAGTAGGAAGATAAGGGAATAATGTCCCCCACCACTTACTTTTAGCTTATCTTGGAACTAAGAACTGATCGCGGTTTTTTAATATGTGTAGTTTTAATATTTTAACCTCGATAATCCGCAAGCGTACGAGTCATTCGCTTAGTATCTAAGGTGTCGATCCCACAAGAAGGGTTAATCTAATCCTAAACTCTAAGGACAAAACAAATTATAGAAATTCAATTGTAACTAAGCTAAAACAATAACGTAATTCAATAAGTCAATTTAATCAACCAATTCAACTTAAGAATAAATCATCTAATATTAACAAATTAGCAAATTGCAATGCACACACCAAGAATCAATCTAAGGAACAATCAATTGAAAGAAAGGGGAAATTTCTACCTATCTTCAACATTAACCTAATTAATTGTAAAATGTCAGATTATTGGTCCTGGACTCTCCTAAGGTTGGTTACTCTTGCTCGAGTTATAACCAAAAGCTCTAAATTATAAACCTTAATCAGATTATGGAAAACTGCAATTTCTCAATTCACAATTTATCCAAATCCTAATTAGATCTGAAGTTTTCCACTAGACAACCGGGAACCTATGTTAGATCTCTCGTCACATTTGATTAATTTCTCGTTCTTATTAAATTCCTAACTCTCGTTAGCCTAATTTAATTATTTTTCATCAGTTCACCATCTCAGTCTATTACTGATTTATGAAAATGCAGAAATCAATCACAATAAATCCAATTCACATAAACAATCAGATTTTTATTAAATCAAAGATAAAAATAACTCAAAGGTGAGTTTAGACAATCCTCAACATTCATAAATCCTATCTCAACAGCTATTCCAATTTTATACATAGATAAAAATGGAAATATACTAGAAAATAGATCCGAATGGATGGATGATGGAGATAGCAACGACGGGAAACCTTCTATTCTAAGAAGTACTTCGTGCAGACTTCTTCTCCACATCTCTCTTCCTTCGTCTCTTTCTCAATCTCTCGATGAATCTCTCTAGGGTTTTGTGATGGTGGCTGATGCAAGAAGCTCCTCATCTCTTTTATCTCATTCTTTATATACTTGATGTGTTCTAGGTAGCCCTAGGGGTTTTTCCGAGGTCGAAAGATCCGAAGAACCCTCAAAACTCGACTTTTCTGTATGTCTACGTGTTTGCTCGACGCAGGCCATGATTGTGGGCCATTTGTAAGCTTTCTGTCACGATCATGGCCTGCCTGCCACAATCGTGGGCCAAGTCTTATGCTTCTGTTACGATCGTGGCGATTTGGCCACGATCGTGGACTGTCTCCCTTACTTCTATCACAATCGTGGCAGATGGGTTATTGTTTTGGTCCAAGTCTCTTCAAAACTTCTTCGTTCTTCGCTGTTGACCCTAAAATACTAACAAACACATCAAGATACCTAAAAGAAATAATAATTAAGCTCAAAAGTTGTTACTAACCCATAAAAACACTTAAACACAAATAATTCACAAACTAACACAATTCTACCAAAAACTCATACTAAACAATCGAATAAACAAATAAACACAGATCAAACTATACCCTCAAATATGATGCATTTCACACTTATCAACATCCCTACACTTAAATGTTTGCTTGTCCTCAAGAAAACAAAACATCAAACACACAGAAATTCACACCGCACACAATGCTACTAATAAGACAATGGCTTCAACTTCATGAAATAAATTTAATTTAAAATATAATCATTGAAGTCATTTCAAATCATTAACATGCAAAATCCGTATCTTGGGACTTTGAGCTAAATATACATATTAATCTAGACTTAAGTATTAAATTGTTTACCCTTCTGAATTGCACACACTCATTAATAATTTTTTGGTCGTTCAACTCTGTAACTAATCCTAAGTACGTTTTCATGAAAAGTCAAACTATTACAAGTTCAGCAGGTTTTATTCAAAAACACATTTTTATTTTTATTTACTTTTTATGAACATGGACTTAGTCTTTTTACACGGATGCAAACATTGGTAATAAATGTCGATCTGGTTATTCAACTAAATCATGTTTTTTATTAAGCAGTTTGGTTGGAATGTCATTCTAGCCTTTTTATGCGAAAGCACACATTTGTGATGCGTGTCGATTCGGTTACTCAGCTATATCATATTCTTAACTGGCTATTAGCTCTATTCATCACCTGAAGGCTAGCAGAATAGTTACTTAATTTAAAAATAATAACCTTTTTTTATTGCCCACCTTATTACTTTAGCTATGTTCAAAATTAAATCAATTTCAATTTATCTAAGTCATTGGCACATTCACACGATTAAAAGAATGCAATCTAACAACTATAATATGCAAAATTCACATTCAAATAAACACATAACCCTCCCTTCACTTAAATAACACATTGTCTTCAATGTGAGAAGGTGATAACAAACACAGATAAAGACATAAAAATAAAAATAAAGACTAAATTTAAAAGGAAAGAAAGCGTTTAGAACAAGGTCTATGGTGATGGAGGTGACGATGGGGTTAAAGGTGATAATTGAACCCCCTGAGCCTCGAAATAGCGATGAATACGACGTATGTCTCGGATCTGGCGTCGTTGGGTTTAGGCCATCTCCTCCTTTTGGAGTTCTTTACAAGTGTATCCGTAATTACCTTAGTGTTTGCTGAGATAGTGTCCAGTACCTTCTTCCAGCCCGGTTCTTCTGCATCTTCTTCCTCTTCGAACTCCGTACTGGCCAAATCCTCTTCTTGTTACTGTTGGGCGCTTAAAGTTGCTTGACCAATCCTGCCTTTGACATGTGTCTTGGCCCTAATATCCCGAAGTTCCATATTATGGGACTTCAAGATTTCAGCCTGCCATAGATAATGGTGATTCATGAACTTAGGACAATAGACCGTAAGTTCGTTGCACTCAACCCTATAGTAGTTACCTATGGCCGAAACCAAGTAACTCATTCCTAAATTATTGCTCCTCTTCTTTTGAGCAGCAATAATTGCATTAAAAATGTGGGTAGTTGTGCAAACTGGGATGCTATGATCCATGCACCACAACATAAACAGTTCCTTCGTCGAACACTTGTTGGTTTCCATTTTGTCAAAAACGGTTTGGCACATGAATTTGTGCATTAACAAGTGTTCGTGACTCCTAATCATGTTGTTATATGTGTTCTTAGTGTCGAAACACTCTAAACCAGTTAGTTCTGTCCACTAGGTACTAACACGAAAATTGTCATGCTAATCCACTACGAAGACTCTGGGAAACAAAAAAAATTTCATATATGGTGTCATAATCAAGCCTATAGGACCTAAACCATTGTTCCCTAGATTAGTTGGATTTATATTGAAGAGAAGTAAAAAATTATAAAGTCAATTCTTCGTAAACTGGGAACTGAAATTGAATGAATTGACCTATTGAATTTTCTCAGTTAAGCTCCCAACCTTGTCTCGCAGTTATAATCTATCTAAAGTTTCAAAATGAAAATATTTTGGAACTATAATTTGTTTCCTACGAAGGGAATGGAAATGAGTACCTTCCTCATTCGAGAAGATGGGGAAAGGTGCTCCGCAATCAGCTGCTATGTTCCTCTTCCCTCGTCCAGAGAATTGTGTTCACGCCGCTGATTGATCACGCTTTACTATTTGCTTGATATGCAGCATATTGGCTTGTGAGTCGGTGGAAGTCAAAAGAAATTTGGAGGTTTGAAATTTTGTAGAGAGAAGTGAAAGTGATTGGTGAGACAAAGATTAGAGAGATAAAGTGAAAAAGTTAAGTTAGAAATGTATTTATAGGTGATTAGTTGGTAAAATGGTAAAATTTTAAGTGAAATGTGTGTGTCTGTCATTTTTACCCTGTCGCAGGCCACGATTTTCACCAATTTTAATTTTTCTTCTTCTTCTGTCCTTTTCCACTTTCCGAAATGCCTTCTTAACTCCTTGTTGCTGTTTGACCTCTCTTTGCTTACTTCATCAATCATAGAATTCTCGTCGACGTCCTATGCCTTCCGATTTTATTTGAAAACGAAATAACATAACTACATAATTCAAACTTTCTGAAGACAATTTAAGGAAATTAAAATTTCGTGGGTTGCCTCCCATATAGCACTTCTTTTAACGTCAGTAGCTCGACACTCTATCATTGGAAACTCAACCGGGATCAATTATGACTGGCTTGCTTCCAATTGTTTCCTTCAACATCGGTTTTGTAGCCTATAAGTAAGCTACAAATTGTAAAATAATCAGAAGGATAATATTGATAACATTATGAAAACCAATTAAGCTCAATAATGTTCTTTTTTCGAGTGAACTATCAACAAAACAGGGAATAACAAAACTCCCTAAATCTTCCATTGAATTCAACAGTTTGTCTTATAAGAAGGTAAGTTGCTCTCTTTCTTCCTTAATCACCTTAGTCTCCTCTGCTTCTTCCGCTTCACAAACAGATACTTTCATAGCTTCTTCAAACTCGATGTCTGTTGTCAGTTGTTCTTCGTCCTTTTGTTCTTTAGAAGATTCGAACACACCAATTATCCTGAATGAGCTACTATCCTTCAGATTCTTTATACATGATTCATATTGAATGTCACTTGGTCATTATTAATCGGAAGGATAAGGTTCTTGTCATGAACATCTACCCATGATTTTTTTATGTTCACATATAGTATATCAAGAACTGGTGAATAAAAGAGAGGGTTGGCTTTCTTTTCTTTAATCTCTTTCTTCATTTCTTGGTCTTCAACAAGGTGGGGTTTAGTTTGGTTTTTTACTGGTCCTTCTGGCTCTCCCCCATTCTTAGGTGCAATAGCCTCATGTTGCTTTCTTTTATGTATTTCCATATTACTTAGAGAGTCTTCCACACTTCTCTTACAAAATTCATGGGAAAGCTGTCTCACTCAAATCTTTAGGTTGTGAATAGACGAAGCATGATTTTCTGTTACTTGCTCAATTTGCTCTTCTTGTCTCTTCTGACCCTCTTCCGTGTTCGTGAGCTTATCTAGGATCTTGTCCAATTTAGAATCCCATAAACTGGACTCATCTCGCTGAAGTCCTAATAGGACTTGACGTCCTAAATGAGTCCCTACATTGTTAGACCAATAAAAATTTGGGTGGTTCTGCCACCCTAGAGTGTACATGTTCCAATAAGGATCGTTACTTCTCCAACCATATTGTGTTTTATTGTAGTTCGCAAAAGTTCCTTGCTCCCTATAATATCTATCCTCCATCATTGTTCTTTCCATTTCTTCTTGGCATCTAGCTCTTTAGATGTCTCATTTCTCATTCTAAGATGCCTTGCTGTGTCTCTACTTTATGCCCCAAACTTCTTTCTCTATATATAATTTTTTTTTTAAAACAAAAGATAATGAAAATACCTTAGACTAAAGAACTAAACTAATTGCCTCCCCGACAACAGCGTCAAAACTTCATCGCAGTTTTCTGATATATATAGTTTTAATATTTTAACCTCGATATTTTGCAAGCATACGGGTCGTTAGTGTAGTATCTAAGGTGTCAATCCCATGAGGAGGGTTAATCTAACCCTAAACTCTAAGGTCGAAACAAATTGCAGAAATCCAACTGTAACTAAGCTAAAACAATAACATAATTCAGTCAGTCAATTTAATCAACCAATTCAACTCCAGAATAAATCACGTAATATTAACAAATCAACAAATTGCAATACACATACCAACAATCAACCTAAGGAACTACCAATTGAGAGAAAGGGGAAATTTTTACCTATTTTCAACATTAACCTAATTAATTATGAAATGTTGGATTATTGGTCCTAGGCTATCTTAGGGTTGATTACTCTCTCTTAAGCTATAGCCAAAAGTCCTAAATTATAAACCCTAATCAGATTATGGAAAATTGCAATTTCTCAATTCACAATTTATCCAAACCTTAATTAGATCTGAAGTTTTCTACTAGACTACCGAGAACCTATGTGAGATCTCTCGTCACACAATTACCGATTTGATTGATTTCTTGTTCTTTTTAAATTTCCTAACTCTTGTTAGTCTTATTTATTTATTTTTCATCGGTTCACCCTCTCAATATATTACCAATTTATAAAAATGCATAAATCAATCACAATGAATCCAATTCACATAAACAATCAGATTTTTATTGAATCAAAGATAAAAATAACCCGAAGGTGAGTTTAGACAATTCTCAACATTCATAAATCCTATCTCAACAACTATTCCAATTCTATACATAAATAAAAATGGAAATACACTGGAAAATATTCCAATTCTATACATAGACGGGAAGTTACAGGATGTACTTCGTGTAGGATTCTTCTCCACATCTCTCTTCCTTCGTCTCTTTCTCAATCTCTCGATGAACTCTCTTTAGGGTTTTGTGATGGTGGTTGAAGCAAGAAGCTCCTCATCTCTTTTGTCGCATTCTTTATATATTTGATATGTTATGGGCAGCCCTATGGTTTTTTGGGGTCGAAAGGTCCGAAAAATCCATCAAAACTTGACTTTTTTGCATGTCTGCACGTCTGCCTGAGACAAGCCACGATCGTGGGCCAAGTCTTATATTTTTGTCATGATCGTGGTGATTTGGCCACGATCGTGGGCTATCTCCCTTGCTTCAATCACAATCGTGGCAGATGGGCCATGATCGTGGGTCGTTGTTTCGGTCCAAGTCTCTTCGAAACTTTTCCGTTCTTTACTGTTAACCCTAAAATACTAACAAACACATCAAGGTACCTCAAAGACATAATAATTAAGCTCAAATGCTTGTACAAACCTATAAAAACACTTAAACACAAATAATTCACAAACTAACACAATTCTACCGAAAACGCATACTAAACAATCGAATAAACAGATAAACACATATCAAACTATACCCTAAAATACGATGCATTTAACACTTATTAAGAACCTACATGTTGGCCCCCGAATTTTTGTTTTATTATTAGACATTATTTAAATTAATGTTGAGGTTTTGAGGGATTAATTTTTGGGATTAATTATTATGTTAATGTGAGTAAGATTTTGTGACATAGGTTAATTGAATTAAAGTGTTAAGGTGGTAAGATTGCATAAGGGGTATTTTTGGAAGATCACTCAAGGTAAAAAGGGGCATAAGGTATAAAGGAAGGGTAAAGTGGACTTTTAGTTTTCATTAAGGGTAAAATGGGAAGGAAAGAAGTGTTGTTTTCTTCCTAAAGAGGGGAAAAAATGAAAATGGAAAAGAAGGAAGTGAACAAATCAAAGAGAGAGAGAAAAGAGATTTCAGTGTTTGAGAGGAAAGAAGAGAGTTGAGCTAGGATTTCATCTTTTCTAAGCCTTCTAGAGAGATTTTGAGGTTGTGCAAGAAGGGAAAAAGGTAGGGGAAGATAAGAGCTTTCTTTGGAACCAAACATCTCTTCATTTGGTGAAGGTTTAAGGTAAGAACATTCTAAGGCTTTGGATTTTGGAAGGGTTTTGGCTCATGAAGCGTAGGAAATACATGGGTTTAGGTACTCTAGGATCAATTTTAGTAAATGTACTTTATGGACTTTCAATTTTTTTTGCAACGTATTTGAACTTGGGATTTTTTTTGTCTATGAAAAGGGAATCAAGAAAGACAAAAGGAGCAAGAGGAGAGGCACATTTGAGCAACATATAAGTAAGAAATTCAAGGTGGGTTAGATTTTTATAATTAAGTAATGAGCCATTAATGTCTATTTCAAGAAATGGAAACAAAATGTGCATTTATTGTTCTTTGAATAAATGAGTTTCAACTACTTCTAAAATGTGCATTTATTGTTCTTTGAATGTTTTGAAAATGTGCTGCATATTGTATATATAAATTTTGTTTAATTTATGAAAATAATGTTGAAAAGGTATCAAACTTAAGAAATCAAGTTTCCGAAATGTGTCTTTTTGGGCAATATATTTTACAAGTCATAAAATACATGTTATGTGGGTTTGTGGTGGTCCTCTAAGTTAAGTCAAGTGAACTTTGACAAAAAGGCTTCTCCTACCTACCCGCTAGTGGCATGGAGCTCCTTTATAGACTTCCATAAGTTCACGGCTACGCAAGACCATTATGTGGAAATGCGTAATACGTTCTGTTTTTGGATCCACCCGAACCATTTTGATATGCTTATGTGCTTATGATAAGTTGACAAGAGTGATGCATACATAGTTTGCATAAAGGTGAATTTTTGCGATGGAAGTGAGTTTATAAATGATTTTGCTGGTTATCGATTATAAAATTGTTACCCACGGGCTTTATGCTCACCCCTATTCTCCTCCCCATATCTAGGTGATAAGCAAGATATCGAGTAGTCAAGGGTCAAGGTATCACTCAGATCTTTGTTTATTTTGTATTTGAAGCAAAATCTTGTAAAACAAGACTTTAGTTGCATTTTGAGTAAATCATTTTTCGTGTATCTTCTATATTTTGAGATTTTGAGATACTAATGTATTTGCGGTTTGAAATACCCACTAAAGCTTTATAAAACTATTATCTTTTGTTGCTAATAGAATATGATTGCATTTTTGCTCATGATTCTCAAAGTTTGTCCAATGCATTTTCAAGTTTACATAAGGGAAAAATTCGTGTTCTGTCCTTAGGAAAAAATCTGGGTTGATCTAGGATGATTTAGGTAAAGTTGTCTTTTACAAAGTTGTAGGTCTTTCTTTTATCTTTCCAACAGTATATAGTATGAAATTTTTGGACTTTTGAGTCAAAAGTTATGCACCTTATAAGTGGAGATGCTCAAGGGTATATATAATATCGTCTGTGATGACGTCATATCGTCTGTGATGACGTATCATCTGTGATGACATCATATCATCTGGGGATGACGTCATATCTTCTATAGTTGACTTTCTGCTTCTTCTTATGTTGACCAAAACTTCTTCTGTGCATTATTCATCTAAGCCTATCATCTGGTCCAATTTTGATCGTCTAGACGATAGAATCTATCTTTGAGGTCTTCACGAATGTTGCAGATCTTGAAGTCCTCTTTCAAACCATACAAAGAACACCTTAATCTGATATCTATACGGAAAGTTATGGAAATTTTCCCAATTCGTCTGCTTTTTCGTCTAGTTTCATCTGACCTATTGTCTGGTCCAATTTTTAACCTCTAGACGATAGAATCTGTTTTCGAAACCTTCATGAAAGTTTCATGTCTTGAAGTCCTCTTTCAAACTATACAAAGAACACCTTAATCAGATATCTACAGGGAAAGTTATAGCAATTTTTCCCAATTTGTATTCTTTTTTTGTCTGGTTTCGTCTGAACTATTGTCTGGTCCAATTTTGTCCCTCTACGATAGAATCTTTCTTTGAAGTTTGCATGAAAGTTTCATATCTTGAAGTTCTCTTTCAAACCATACAAAGAACACCTTAATCCGATATCTATAGGGAAAGTTATGATAATTTTCCCAATTCCTCTGCTTTTTTCGTCTAGTTTCGTCTGGCCTATAATCTGGTCCAATGTTGACCCTTTAGAAGATAGAATCTATCTTCGAGGTCTTCATAAAAGTTGCAGATCTTGCAGTTCTCTTTTAAACCATATGAAGAACAACTTAATCTGATATCTATAAGAAACGTTATGGCAGTTTACCCAATTCATCTGCTTTTTCATTTGGTTTCATCTTCCAATCGTCTAATCCAATTTTGACCCTCTAGACGATAGAATCTGTTTTCAAAGGCTTCATGAAAGTTGCAGATCTTGAAGTCCTCTTTCAAAACATAAAAGAACAACTTAATACGATATCTATAGGGAAAGTTATGGCAATTTTCCCAATTCGTCTACTTTTTTCATCTAGTTTCGTCTAGCCTATGGTTTGGTCCAATTTTGACGCTCTCGATGACATAATTTGTCTTTGAGGTCTGCTTGAAAATTATAGATCTATGAGTCTTCTTTAAAATAATCTAAGAATGATCTTAATCTGACATCTCTAGTGAAAGTTATGCTAATTGTCCCAAGGCAGGTGCAATATGATTGAGGGCATGCCACCATTGAGGGATGATGGCTAATGAGGGTTCATGGAAACAACCCTATAGGATAATACACTCACGATTTAGGACTCCGAGTGTTAGGCTCTGGAAGCGGAGTTCAACATTGTTTGGTATCAGGGTGCTAGGTTTAGGTCCATGTTTGGGACTAGGTTTTATAGTATCCTAGGCATGAAATGGGTAGTTTAAGATATGAAAGTTTTAATTTGTTTCACATGATTTGAAATTGTTTTATACGATTTGAACTATTTTGCGTACTTTGAAATTCGTTTTGCTTGGACTAAAGATTTTCAATGGTTTTAAATTGAAGGAGTGAAAAATGCTGCCTCGAAAGAGAACTCGAAGAGCTGTGACTCGATCTAACTCTCGCCAATGGAGCACAGATGAATCTTATGTCCCGCAAGATGCAGGGACACATTCTGCTCCGACTCCTAAGGCACCTAGTATGCAGCATGAGGTGCCTCCACCGCCTCCGCCTCCTCCTATGCCTCAAGACTTTGCTGAGGCTTTCACATATGCCATAGGCCAAGGGTCACAAGTCCCGATGCAGGCTCTAGTGGAGAGGAGTGGCCAGTATGATAAGTTCCGCAAGTATGGGGCAGTGGATTTCAATGAGACTATAAATCCGAAAGAGGCTAAAGCATTTAAATGCACGCCTCTTACCATTGACGCGTGCATTTAAATGCAACAAAACCTTGAGGTCTCGAGTTCGAGTACCAAAGAGGACAATACCTTTGAAGGTTGTGGTCGCGTGCCAACTTGAGGTATGCGGGGCCTAGTTCGCCCCGGTACGCAAAACATGGACCCAACATTAAAATTTCTCAAGCTCTTCACTTTTCAAATCATTCAAAAACTTTCATAAACACTTTCACAAATTTTCACGATTGAAAACCTCGATTTCTCTTTTTTTTCACAAATTCTCAAAAGTTTTCACACGTTCGTTTTCGCAAATCACGAACAATTTCAAAAACATGAATGCAACACTTAAAAATGCATCACAAAGTAGACAAATCAAAACACTTAACATATCAAATGGTTTGGGTCGGTCCTAACGGAACGTACTGCATATTCCCGCATAGCGGTCCTGTGCAGCTGTGAACAGAGGGGAGTCCGAAATCGGAGCTCCTATGCCACTAGCGGGCAGGCAGGAGAAGCCTATCAATGGGAGACCAGTGCACTGACTCATACGGAGGAGACCTAACCAAACCCACATAATACACATAATCATACTTGAAAATCAGCTTGCCCGAAGGCACTTTTCGAAAGTTCAAATTCTCATGTCGTGTCGTACAAGACATATTCACATTCACAAAGTCATCACATCAAAGCAATTCATATAACATAATTTCAATCATTTAAGATTGAACCAATTTTAGCAATCATCAGATGATTCAAAACACAATGTCATATCAAACAACTTGGCATTCCCAAAATGCACATGATTTCACATAGGAATTCTCACATAGCAAATTCGCAAATTATTTTAAAATGCACAATTCGAACACTGATTAAAACCTTCAAACATAATGAATTCAACAATTATTTCAATATTATCAAAACGTTCAAAAATCAATGA
>JANZLH020000370.1:250382-269658 GCA_026770325.2 Erythroxylum fimbriatum
GATCCTCGCAAAAGCCATGCGTGGTAAAACAAAATGACACCCATTATAATAATGAAAACTAGCACAAGTTGCATAATATTATAAAACAAAAAGCCACCCATTATATAAATATTCTTATCTTAAGTGTGGTCCAGTTGATGATGGGGAGGTACGGAAGTTAGGTTCCAATGGTCATACAAAGAATGTGTTTAAAATATTAACACACGAGACAGTCAATTGGATTGCCTGTCTTGCGAGGCGACAGTGCGAGACAGGTTAAAATTGTCTGTCTCGCGAGGGCGATCTAAAATATAAATAAATGGGCGAGCGCCCTCGCGAGAATCGAAAATTTAGTCGACTCTCGCACGAAGGCTGCCATTATCTCTTAAAATTTTTAAAATATAATTATTTATCTTTAAATTTATAATAATAATAATAATAATATTCATATTGATATTAATCATAATAAGAATAATTTAAATTATAGTTATTATAAACTATATAATAATAATAATAATTATTAAAAATTATGAGGAATATAAAATTAATCAGAATAATAAAGATAATAATAATAAGAAGAATATTACTAAATATAACAATAATAATAATTTATAAATTTAATAAGCATAACGAATATTATAATACTAATACTAATAATAATAATAATAATAATAATATATAATAAATATAACAAAAAGATTAATAAAATTATTAACAACGAATTTAATAATTATTACTAATAAATTTAATAATTACTCTTCAAGAAATATAATAATAATAACTAATTTAAGTATAATATTTAACAGTTGTTATAATAATGAAAATATTATTAATTATTAATAAATAATAATAATAATAATAATTAATAATTAATAAAAATATTAATAATATCAGTAATAATATATAATAAACAACTAAATAAATCAACATATACACTTAATAATTATTGGGTAATTAATAATGTTCATGAATAGTAATAAAGAAGTTTAAAAAAAAAACCAGTACTTCTAATATATGATAATTAATAATAATGTTAATGAATAATAATTGAGATGTTTTAATAACGTTGACAATTATAACGTTAACAACAACTCGACTTAAGGGTGGCTAGTGGCTACAAAGGCTTCCTCTTCCGGCTAAAAACTGGCGCCTGTGAGTGGCGCGGGTCCAAGACAAAACAGAGTTGTCAAAATTTAAGAAGAAAATGACGGCGTTTCGCATTGGACAGAATAAGTCAGAATAAGACTTAGAAAGACGACCTCCACTCAAAAAAGTCTACTTTTCATCTGCTCTTTGCTATTTATCGGTGAACCTGTGAAACGAAGTTAACCCAAATATAGTTACACATGTCTACCTCTTCTCCTATACTTTTACAAGCATGGCACCAATGGCCGGCCTTTTCCCATCAATTATTGATATCATTACTACGTTCTTCAGAACAGCTAAAGGCAGTTCTAGTATATATCACAATAACTTGAAACATCTTTGGAGTGATGGCCACGATATAAAAATCTGTTAGTGACATTGAGCTTTATATATTCTTTTGATGATGAAAGTCCAAATGGTGCCGGGCAAGTTCGGATATTTTATTCTAAAGTATCTTATTTCTGACTGCACCATTCTTCCATATAACATTAAAAATTGACCCTCTTTAAGCCACCGAAGTTGAGTTGAAAATGTCAAACGGCTGCCCAGGTGTGGATTGGAACCGTCGACTAAGAAGATATTCATCGCATATATTTATTATTTTTATTGTAACCAAAGAATTTTCTCTCATCATTTCTCCATGGCAGCTTTTCTCAGGTCAGTTCACTTCTTACTAATTGCTTTTGTGTCTCGGAAACACCTGGTCTTATCTCAGGAGCCAAACCAATTTACCTACCATGGCTTTACTGAAGCCAATCTGAGTCTCAATGGGGTTGCAAGAGTTCATCCTGATGGTCTGTTAGAGCTCACAAACAAATCAAAACAAGAAGTTGGTCATGCTTTTTTCCCTTTTCCTTTCAAGTTCAATACATCTGCATTAAACAGGACTTTGTCCCAGTCATTTTCCACGTACTTTGTCTTTGCCATCGTTCCAGAATCCCCTACTCTCGGTGGGCATGGCATTGCCTTCACTATCTCACCGTCTGCAAACTTCACAGGAGCGACTGCAACTCAATATCTTGGTCTCTTCAACTCCACTTCACTTGGATTATCTTCAAATCACGTGTTTGCCGTTGAACTAGACACTGTACAGAATCCTGAGTTTAGAGACATCAATGACAACCATGCTGGAGTAGATGTCAACAGCTTGACATCCATTCAATCTGCTCCAGTTGCTTACTTCTCAGAAATTAGTGGGAAATTTGAGGAATTGGAACTCGGAAGTGGGAAACCAATTCAGGTGTGGATAGACTACTACGAAGCGGATAAACTTCTCAATGTTACATTAGCTCCTATAAGAAGCCAGAAACCAGAGAGGGCTCTCTTGTCCACAATTGTCGATCTTTCTGCAATCCTTGTAGATTCCATGTATGTTGGTTTCTCTTCCTCCACTGGTTCAGTATCAAGTTACCACTACGTTCTTGGGTGGAGCTTCAATAAAAGTGGAGAAGCTCAAAGTCTTGATGCTTCAAGGCTCCCTACACTTCCAGCTTACAAAAATTCTGGGAACAAAATAGGTTTTAAAATTATTTTACCATTGACAATAGCAATCGTAATAGTAGTGGCAATCTCTGCATCTGTTTATATTACGAAGAAGAAATACGAGGAAATACGTGAAGATTGGGAACAGCAATATGGTCCTCAAAGATTTTCGTACAGAGATCTTTACAAAGCAACTAAAGGGTTTAAAGACAAAGAACTCCTTGGATCCGGAGGCTTTGGAAAAGTTTACAGAGGGGTACTTCCTGCATCTAACTTGCGGGTTGCGGTGAAGAAAGTGTCGCACGACTCACATCAAGGGATGAAAGAATTCATAGCAGAAATTGCAAGCATGGGAAGGCTAAGGCACAGAAACTTGGTGCAGCTATTGGGCTACTGTCGACGAAAGGGAGAGCTGTTCTTGGTTTACGATTACATGCCAAATGGAAGCCTTGACAAGTTCTTATTTACCAATGAAAAACCAAGACTCGATTGGGTTCAACGATACCAAATCCTCAGAGGTGTTGCCTCTGCTCTGCTCTACCTTCACGAAGAGTGGGAACAAGTTGTTGTGCACAGAGATGTGAAATCCAGCAACGTTCTTTTGGATTCAGATTTGAATGGTCGGCTCGGAGACTTCGGGCTGGCAAGATTCTATGATCACGGAGCAATCCTTCAATCAACTCGCGTAGTTGGAACCTTGGGATATCTAGCACCAGAATTAACGACCACGGGAAGATCTAGCACAAGCAGTGATGTTTTTGCATTTGGGATCTTTATGCTTGAAATGGCTTGTGGAAGAAAACCTGTGGAACCCCAAAAGCCACCTGAGGAGGTCTTATTGCTTGATTGGGTTCTCGAGTGTTGGAACAGAGGAGACATTGTTGGTACTAGAGATCCAAGATTGGAAAGCAACTATGAGATTGAAGAAGTGGAGTTGGTGTTGAAACTAGGGCTTCTCTGTGCACATCGCGTGCCGACAAGTAGGCCTAGCATTAGACAAGTGGTGCAATACTTGGATAAAAATGCGACCTTGCCTGAGATGCCAGTGCACGGTGCTGGTATTGGTATTGGTTTGCACCTGGAAGATCATACATTTGCATCCCCTGTCTCTGGAGACTACATTTCTTCGTATTCCTTGTCTGACACTGATTTGATCCTTAGCAATGGTAGGTGAATCCAAGTAGAGTCCAGATTTGCTCGCGCGGGATAGCTTGGTTGGTCATCTAGCAGGGTAAATTGGAGCAAGGTCCTAGGTTCGACTCTCGGCAAAGGGAGGCAATGGACCGCTCTGTTAGGGGACTGACCAAGAGTATACTGTGATTCAATCCTCCAGCGGTGGTCGGGCCTGCCACTGGGGGCCCTTGGGGTTGGGGATTCAACCTTTTGGGGCAAAGTAGAGTCTAGATCTTCTGTCAAGTTTTACTCTGTCTTATTCTGTCTCATAAAATTTCAGCCATTTATTTTGCGGAACCTATATAAATAAATGGCTGAAATTTATTGGATATAATAAGACACCATAACTCATCCAAGTGAACCTAATGTCTTGTCAACATTTGATTTGCTATTAGTATTTTTAAAGTAAGATGTTATAATATTTCGACGAGGGTGAGGGGGGAATTTTCCGGTTCTTGCGTTTGAGTTGGAGTTGGAGTCCTAAACTGAGTTTGTAAGACAACCTCCGACAAGATATCTAGGTTTTGATGTATTGGCTTATAAAATAACTTATTTATCGATTGCATTTCTAAGAGATAGTAATTATAAAATTTTCATTAATAAAAATGAAGAAAATAATTATAACTTTGTTTGACATTATTTTTATTAAATAATTTATTTAGAATATGTAATTGATATATTATTAAAAAAATGTATCTAATATACATTCAAAATACAGTAATTGTGAGTTTTTCAGTTAGCATGGGAAATGTTATTTATCATTCACGGACTTGGCTACTGTAAAAATAATCATTCCTTTGTGGTTCAGTCTGAATCTGCTGGGGCCGGACGCCATTGTTTAGATCCATGAATCTGAATAACTTTGGCTAGAGAATACCTGCAAAACAAATAAAGGCACGCCAGGAGTTGACTCCCGGAAGGCCCCTCCGACGCTCAAGTCAGTCTTTTGGAAAAGGTTTTGGTCGCTGAGAATAGAGAAAACTAGGGTTGTAATGTCGTACCTGTATCATGGTGAGATAATGAGTTTATATAGTAAATACCTGTAGGGATTGGGTCAACGTTGAGAAATGGGCCTAGCACGACCGGCCTAACCACTTTGTTTACTTTCTCTCTACACTCTTTTTTAAGGTTAGAAAATAATCACTAACAAGATTACATCTCAAAGATAAAGAGGTATTATTTATTTCTAAGAGCAAAATTCTTAATAGAAGCTAATCAAAACATGTTTAAATAAAATGCACAAAGGGAAACTTTTTACTGATGTTGACGAGGCAATTATTATCAACATGAATTTCTAGCGGGCAATCATTAAGTAGTGATATAACGACTCTCTTGGTTCTCACATGTCACATTGAGAACCTTAAATTTTGGTTTTAGTGTTAGACTTAACATCTAAATCATAATTTATTGTTTCTTAAAATTCTCGATCCAACTTGGTGTATGTCAACTCATATGAGCTTTGTTTTTTCCTTTGAAAAGAAAATTAATTTTTTATGAATAAACATAGTTCATTAAACTTAACAGTCTAAGAGAAAAAAATTCAAAAGAGTTTCAACTAGCTCCTTTTACAAAGATTAAGCTTTCGGGAAAAAGAATCAAGAAATCTAATACTAAACAGTGTAGTATTGACAGGCCCCTCTTCTAAAACAACCAGGCAGGCTATCTGGCATCTCACGGTGACCCTCTAGTCGATATCTAATCCATCTGGAAAGTTTTCATAAAGTTAAGCCTATTGCCCTTTTAAGTCGAAAAGCTTTAACTCAACATTCATAAATATAAACAATGGAGTTTTTTTTTCTAAATCATTTTATTAAAAGTTTTGACAGTTCAATGACTGTATTTTGATATTTTCAAAATTCCTGTAAAAGTTCAAAATACTTCTATAATCACACTAATTTCTCAACTACAAATTTTGGACTTCAAATCCACTCACAAACAGTTTCAAACAATTACATTAAATGATTTTAAAGAGGCTAAAACATGTTCAAGCATTTAATTTAAAAACATTCATATACATGCGTTTTTTTTAATACAATTGCCTATTAGTGTACCAGCTAAAAAACCATTTCCTTTTTATCAACCAATAACATAATTGCAATGTAACTTTGAATCATATGAAATTCAACTTTCAAACCTCAATTCATATATTGCTAAAATATGAACTTATACTAGCAATGTTCACTTGTAATGTATCATTGACATAAAATTCATAGTCATATAATTCAAAATCACATGTCATCAATTCTTTTGCAAAGAATTTAATCATATAAGATAATTAAAATACACTCACTCTTTTGCAAACTTATTACTAAGCACACCCACGCATTATGTACCTCTTCTTTACCGATACAAATCGCATTTCTCTTAGGCATTTATTTCCAAATTTGGAAATGAGACATTAAAACTCTAGATTCAGTTTAACCAAATTCGAGATTAATATTTAGTCGTGTAACATGTACAGTAATCGCATTTTTGCTTACTTCTATAATCTAACCTATTGTTCTCTGTTTGGAAGTCTAACTTGGAATGTTACTTAAATACTATCTTTTACTCATTCTAACTTATCAATTCTTCAAAACACCATCTCACACAATTAATTCACCATAATCATAATCATAATCAAACTTCGACAACTCACACCAACAACTGCGGTTCCTCTTAAGACTAAATTGTTCTCACCACATATACTTATGTTGTCATTTCATTTTCTTTCCAATTTTTCAACACCAGTCACCTAAGATCCATGCCAAGCATCATCCAAACATATCATAAACCATTTCAACTTCATTACTTTCCACATACTAAGTTTTTTTCCCAAATAATAACATAACTTTAATTTAACAATTCTAATGCCTCAAATACACTTAATGACCATCCTTAATCATATTCACATGGTCATTACATCATAACCCTACTTTTATACCAAAAATTCCCTTAACGCTTAACTTAACATATTTCGCATTAAACTTTTCCAATTCAATTCCATTTGATTTCTAACACTTAAAACAAATCCAAATTCACTTCCATGACATTCTAATACACACATTGAAGCCATAAAATTCATTAACGAATTTTTACATAATCAGACACCCTTGGTCACAACCAAAAATAATTCCAAATAAATTCTTTTTATTTTCTTTACTTCATTAGCATCAAAATCATGTAATGAACATCATAAAACATCAAAATAGTATTTTTTGATCAAATCACACTAAAAAGACCTAGCCATGGCCAATTCTTCCTATCTTGGTTTCCTAATTTACTTTCTTGATTTCAACCTTTAAATGCTTCTAAGCTTATTATCTACGCCATAGCAAGTCAAAAATCACCATTGATCTTAAACACATCCATCCCACTCAAAAACCCATAAACAATAGAAATTTAAGCTAGGAAAAGTTACCACTTTTTCTTCCTATCTTTTGGATATTTGATGAATACTTAGGCTTGATGAAGATTTCTTCAAATCATGATCCAAATCCATCAAAAATGACATATTCTGTCTTCCCCTCTCTTCTTGGCCGAACCCAGCTTTGCTTCTTTGTTTTTCTCTTTTTTTTGGTCTCTAACGATGCTCTCTCCAAATGAAGCAATTGTCTTACTTTTTGCTTTTTATACTCCTCATTAATGTACACATGTCATCTCCTCATTGGTCATCTCTAATGACTCATTAATCCACTAACACCATGTAAAAAGTCCAAATTGCCCTTTAATGAATTTAATTCACCAACTTACCAAATTAAGTTTCGAAAATATTCCATAACCGTTTTATTATCAAATTGACCATCAAATACTTAATACTTATTGATTGGAAGCTTTAAAAAATTTCAAATTGGTTTAAAATCATCAATACTCATTATTTTCCAAAAAGGACATTTTAGTCCTATACCTTCGAAACTCTCGAAATCCATCCAATCGGACTTAATTTTAATTCGTCTTAGTATCATTAAACTCTAATACTTATTTCAAATATTTTTCAATATTTTGAGGTTAGGTCCCCCAAAAATCACTATTTACTCATATTCATTATCCATCTGAAAATACTATTCATAGAAATAAAAATGTATTGCAAAGAAAGGGAAGGTTTAGGGTTTTACAATCACTTCTCCATATACAAATTTCGTCCTTGAAATTTAACTAAGCATAAATGTTTAAAACAGGTGGGGATATAATGTATATATATGTTGCTCAAGCTCCCATGTAACCTCCTTTACTACGTGATTCCTCCACGGCACCTTAACCACATGAATGATCTTATTACGCAGAAGTTGTTCTTTGCGATCAAGGATCTGTACTGGTTCCTCATCGAATGTCAACTCTTTCTTTAGGTCTACTAATTGTGTTGTGATTACATGCGAAGAGTCCGTTAAGTACTTGTGAAGCATAGATACATAGAAGACGTTCTGAATCCTCGCAAGCTTATCTGGTAGCTTCAATCGATACGTTACTGACCCAATTCTTTTTGTGATCTCATAGGTCTCATGTAACGTGGACTTAGCTTACCACGTTTCCCAAATCTACACCTTTCTACTCTATCTCCAATTTCAAATTCAAGATCCTCACAGTGATTATCCGCATAGCTTTTTTTCCTATCCTGGGCTATGTTTAATCTGTCCTTAATAACATAAATTTGTGTTTGATGCGAAAGCGGTGAAGTTCAATCTTCAGGCTGCCCATACCTATTGGGCTTGGGCTCAAGCTTGGGCTCAAGTCAAGTGCCTTAAGCCTAATCATGATAAAGAGGGCCACTAAATTTGGCTTAAACACCAATCCAAAATCCTCATAAACCAATCTTTCTTAGGGATTTTTGTCCACTCTATAAGGAAAGTGGCATGGTTGAACTTGTTTAGCAATAAGCTAAGGTACCAAAAATCTCTTTAGTCCTTGGGATACCAATTGAGAAGTACTTAAATAACAAAGACAAGATTAAATTATTCTCTCTCTATTTTCATTTTCTTGGGCTTCTCTTTAACTGTTACCTCAATACCCCTAAAACTTTCCTTTTTTGAAATCAATCTTCCCATGTCTAGTGTGTTTCCCCTTTAGTGCAAGCACATAGCTTCCTAGATTCTGAGGTTCCTACCTTAATGGAAGGCCTCTCTAGGGCCTTGCATTCCATGAATGAGAAGGGTGCTTCTTCTACCTCACCTTGTACACCTCTAGAGGACTTCCCCACACACATTAGAGACAATTTAATTATAAAATACAGAGAAAAACTTAGCTCAATGAGAGCTAAGGAAAATGGCAAAATTGATAACCACATAATGCTAAACTACCTTCAAGTGCATGGAAGAACAAACTCAACATTCAATATAATAAAAGATTGCCCAAGCATTACTAGAATGTGATAAAGGATGGAGTGCTCTCTCCACCCATAGAGCTTCTCAAGGCAGGTGTTAATGTCTGGTCCTCTACCTTGGTAGGCATCTTTTGGAATAAAAAACCTACTTTCCCTATTGTGTATGCCTGGGCTACAACAAGATGGGGCAGAAAAGGGCTAGAAAAGACCATGTTGATGGAAGATGGAAGGTTCCTCTTTAAATTGTTTGAATGACATAATTGAACAAAGGCCATGACACATAGGTGGTTAACTTATGTTTATTTAGAAATGGGAACCTAGAACAAAGTTAGATAGAGATAAAATTGATACTTTTCCTATTTAGGTGAACTTCCATAATTTGCCTTTGGAATTTTGGACTATCAAGGGTTTAAAGCTTTCTAATATGTGCTTAATTGTTGATATATGTAATCCATGACACTCAGTGATTAATGCTTTAAAATGCTTAAGACATTCACTTTAGTTCATATTTAATTTTAGGTTATTTGGAAGCATAATCGCTAAAGTTAGTTGAAAGCACACTCTCTGAGCCATCTTCTTAAGATTCGAACTTAATTGTTTTCATGGAATAAGAACAAGAAGGATTAGAGCAAGAGGAGGCAAGAAAATGCCAATAGGCATCACATGTCATGGTCGTGACTCAAGTTGTCATGCCCATGACTCAACATACATGGGCATGAATCAACATGAATGAGCGTGACCGCCATGCTCATGCCTATGACACAAAGACTACGACCATGAGCTTTAATGGGGCCATTCACGGTTGTGAGCCATCAAGTCATGCCCGTGACTTTTATAACCTTGCACCTTGAAAACGTAATTTTGTTAGTATAAATGCAATGTTGTGACAACAAAAGCAAGCAGATATCATTTTAGGGTTTCAAGAAAGACAGAAAGCTTGCTATTTTGAAGACCTATGGAGGCATAGAGGGCTAAACTTTCTAACACCAGTTTAAAGGTGAAATCAACACCAAGAGTCACAATTAAACACATCTTTTCATTTTTAATGTTGAATCTTTCTCTTTATGGATTGTTACTGTTGATCTTCCTTTACTAAGTTAGGTATTGTGTAAAGATGATCTTAATGAATTCATTGGATTGTTTTATTACAAACCCATTCTTAGGATCTTCAATATAATTCGTAATTGTTATATTTGAGATTCGTTTATAGCTACTAATAACTTTAAATCATTAGGAACAACATAACTTAGTTTAGATAACCCGAGCTTATGTAGTTACTTCCTATATTGATCTATTTTCTATTTCGTAATGTAGCTGCCCAATTAAATCTAAAAAGCTTGTTCTAGGTTACTTGATAGTTAGTTTTAATTAACGATCTTGTTTTAATTAAACATGATTTAAGAGAAAACTGAGATTAGCAGAACTTGTTGTTAATCTATGATCAATAGTTCTAAGAGAGGTGTGAAAGAATTATAACAATGAAATATGTTTAATTGTGTGTAAGCCAAGATTGATCCAAGAACAGGATTTTACACATATTCATTACTTTGATCACCGTTGATTGTTTTCTATAATTTGCTCTCGTTAGTTTAAGTTTATTTTGTTTTCTAAATCGCATCAACCCAAAACCCCCTTTTATTTCCTTAACATCAATTTTTTTCATTGCAAAAACTAAATGAACCCTCCATGTGGATATCATCTCATCTCACCACAGTTACAAATTTTTAGTGTGCAGAGTTAGGTAAATTTTGTAGTGCACTTAGCACGTGCTGTCACTTTCTTGCAAGCCCCTTAAGAAAACCAATTTGTATGGATTCAAAAACTGCCAATATGGAAATAATATGTTTTGTAAAAATCTTTGTTGATATTAAGAGGAACTCGATTTTACTTGAAAACTTACTAGTTATGAAACTAGGAGAGGATGGTGAACTAGAAAAGAAAGATCTTACTATCACCTTTCCCTAAAAACTAAACAATTCCAACAAGAAATGGAAAGCAACAAAGAGAGTATTCAAAACAGATTGGCATGATGAACTAATAGGAATGGAACACACTGCCAAAACTTAAGAGGTTGGCATAGATAAATTGGTACAGTCAGAATCAAAAAAAGGAAAAGCAACTGAAAATGAAGTGTTAGTGGAACCACAAAATTTAGAAAACTTATAAACATACATATAGAGTATGAAGCACACATAATGAAACTTGGTGAGCTTGATGAAATAAAAGACCAAGCTTCTAACTTTAAAAGAAGATCTGCTAGAAGAAAGGGTAAGATCCAATCCAAAGTGGATCATCTCCCATATGACAGCCCTGATCTGGAACACTAGAGGACTTAATGACCCTTTTAAAAGGTCAATGGTAAAGGGGGTTGTACTAAAAAAGAAGGCTTATATAGTTGGACTTCTATAAACCAAAATAAAATCACCTTAGTTACATAATGGCCTCAAGCTTTTGGGTACAGAATGGAAAACCTTATCAAATCACCAATCACATTACAATGGGAGAATAATCCGCCTTTATTACTCAGAAATAATTAAGGTTTAAGTAGCAGGATAAAGTGACCAATACATCCATTTGAAATTCCAAATGGGAGGTATAATCCCTAAATTTGATTTGACAATAATATACGCTTTTAATTTTTCTTTTCACAGGGATAAAATATAGATGAATCTTTAAACTATACAAGCTGAAATCTTTGATCTATGGTTAATAGTTAGAGATTTCAATTGCACATTATCTTCTTAGGTGGTTAAAGGAGGAAGAAAATACAATAAGGGACCAGGTAGAGAGTTAACTAACTCGTTTCAAAATGTGAATCTTGTGGATCTTAACTTTACAAAAAGACTTTTTACTTGGTGATCACGGTTTTTTGATATAAGTAAGTTTTCATATTTAACCTCGATATTTCACAAACGTACGGGTCGTTCGTATAGTACCTAAGGTGTTGATCCCATAAGGAGGGTTAATCTAATCCTAGAATCTAAGGTCGAAAACTATTAAATAGAAATTTAACAGACAATGAATTTAAACAAGAGAATTAAATAAATCAAATAACAAAACAATAATTGACAATTAACACTTAACGAAAACAATCAATGAACAATGACTAACAATTTCATATTAAAATGAATATCAAATAATAAAAATTGATTGATTTGTTGAACGATGATAGCACACCCTAAAATTCAACTTAATGAGTTAACCAAAAGAGAGAAAGGAAAAATTTTCTATCTTTAATGCTAACCTAACCAATTACGATATATCAAATTAATAGTTCTAGATGATCCTAGGATCAATTACTCTCTCGAGTTATAATTGAACCCTAAAGCATAAACCTTAATTAGATTATAGGAAGTTGTAATCTCTTAATTAACAACTTATCTAAAACCTAATCAGTTCTTAAGTTCTCTAAAAAACAATTAGAAACCTATACGTGATCTCTCTATGCAAGATTTACCAACCTGATTTAATTCTAAATCTATTAAATTGCCTAGCTCTCATTAGCCCAATTTAATTTTTTTTCTTGATTCACCCTCTCAATTTATTATCGAGGTATTAAGTGTAGAACTAACCCATAGTTAATTCAATAAACACATAAAACAATAAGATTTTATTAAATCAAAAATAATATTCTAAAGGTGAGTATAGAACATCAATCAATAATTCAATTCTATCATCAAATTATATATCCCAATTCTATAATCAAATAAAACTGGAATACAAAGGAAATAGAACTCGAATGGACGATGGGAGGCTGTGACTTCGGAAAGCTTCTTATTATAGAAAGCACGTCGAGTTTGTGTTGTCTTCCTCTTCTCTCTTCCTTCTTCTCTTTCTCAATCTCTCAAAGTTCTCTCCTTTAGGGTTTCGTTGTGGTGGCTGATCAAAAGCTCTCCTCATCTTTTTTCTCATTATTTTTCTATTTGATGTGTTTGTGACTTTTCTGTGTGTCTGCGCATCTGTCCAACGTAGGCCACGATCGTTGGCCACATGTAAGCTCTCTGTCAGGATCGTGGCAGGAAGGCCACGATTGTGGGCCAAGTCTGATGCTTCTGTCACGATCATGGCCATGGGCTATCTTCTCTCACTTCTGTCACAATCGTGGCCTATTGTTTCAGTCCAAGTCTTTCTAAAACTTCTCTATTATTCGCTATTGACCCTAAAACACTAACAAACACATCAAGTTACCTCAAAAATGTAATAATTAAGCTCAAATGCTTATACTAACCCATAAAAACACTTGAACACAAATAATTCACAAACTAACACAATTCTACTAAAAACACATACTAAACAATCAAATAAACGGATAAACACATATCAAACTATACCCTAAAACATGATATATTTCACACTTATCAATTGGTCTAATAAACAGCAAGGAAGCATGTTTATTAGAAAGAAGCTAGACAAAGCCCTAGTTAACCTAACTTGGCTAAGTCTATTCCCTCACTCCTTTTTTCATTATATTGAAAATGTGCTTTCTGATCACTTCTGCATTCATATATAGAACATTGTAGATTAAAATAAGTTTGGAGCTAAAATTAGGTTCTTTAATGGACTTACACAAATGGACGGTTTCATTAAATTAATTTAAAATTATTGGAATCTGACGGTGCAGGGTTATGGATCCTATTAGCTCATGCAAAAGCTTAAGTATGTGATGGCAGCTCTCAAGACCTTTGTCAAGTATAATGCTAAAAGACTCATTGATACTAAGCATAGGCTGAAAGATACTCAAGAAGCCTGCGACAATTCTCCTTACAACACTATGTTGAGGTCAGCTGAAATCCAAAGGCTAAAGGACCATAAAAAATGCTTAACACTGCATAATTCTATCTTAAGGTAGAAAGTAAGAATCAGTTGGCTAAGGGAAGGAAATTCTAGTTCAAAATTCTTTTATTCCTCTCTACTCTCTAGAAGGAATAAAAATAAAATTTTAGAATTGCAAGGTAGTATGGGAAACATTCTATCAAATCAGACAGGCTTACAAAAGCTGGCTAGAAACTTCTTCATTAACTTAATGAGTTTTGATGAAACAACTTAGTCCAGCTTCAATGTGAATATGAAGAACTACTTGGTGGTCCCTTTAATAGCTCAAGAAGTCAAAGATTTCCTATTCAGCTTACACCCTTCAAAATCACCTGGACCTGATGGTTTCTTAGCTTGGTTTTCCTTAAAACACTAGGAGAGGCATTAAAAGTTGCTTGATGAAAATAGATTTCTATAAAGCATTTGAAAATTTTAGTTAGAGCTTTATCCAAGCTTACCTTGAAGCACTTAATCCTCCAAAAACAATTATTAAGTGGATTATGGTATGCATACAAACCTCTTCTCTTAGTATGCTTGTCAATAGTATTCCTACACAACCTTTCAAAAATGCTAAGGGAATTAGACAAGGGGACCTCTTTCCTCTTGTCTTTTCACCCTATTAATGGAAATTTTGTCTAGACTACTACATAAAATTTCAACCTGTAATGGATGATTTCAATTTCATATAAATTTAGGGAAATCATACTAACTCACTTGATCTATGCTGATGACCTCATGCTTTTGAGTGGTGTAGACATTCAATCCACTAATATTTTTCTAAATATATTAAAGCTTTTCTCATAATGGTTATGATTAAAAGTCAAATATTGAAAAGAACAACATGTCCATCTCAGCAAATACAAGGAATCAAGCTAAGATATATAGCAGTGCACGTCTAACTTTGCTTTCCCCTTCCTTAAAATACCTTGAAGTACCAATCACCTCAGCTAAGCCTAAATTTTTAGATTGCATTATACTCATTCCACTTATACAAAAGGTTTTAAGTAAGAGAATATAGAAACTATATACGGATAAGAAAGGCCTTTGGATCAAATGGATATCAATTTCACCTAAAAAACCAAAACTTTTGATAGATAACAAACTTGATGTGTGCTTAATTGTTTATCCATTTACTCCATAACACTTAGTGATTAAAGCTATGAAATGATTAAGATACTCATTTTGGTTTATACTTGGTTTTAGGTACAATTTGAAAGCATAAGAGCTAAACTTAGTTAAAAGCACATTCTTTGAGGTATGAATCAATTTTGGAACACAAAGGGAAGCAGAACACATTCTTTTTTGAGATAGGAAAAATTGAAGTCGAAGAACACATTTAGGCATCTCTCTGTTATGTAAGTATGAACTCATTGCCAGAATATGGAATACAATATGTAATAGTTGTATTTTCTATTCATTTGTGGTAAACTAATGGTGATAAATCATTAGGAATAGCATAACATAGGTTAAATGACTTGAGCTTGTATGGTTGTTGTCTAGATTAATTTTTTTTCTTAGTTTGTAATGCGGCTATTTTATTAAATCTAGAGAGCTTATTCTAGGTTTTTCGATAGCTAGGTATAGTCAAAAAGCTTATTTTGATTAAACAGAATCTAAAGGAAAGCTAGGGTTAACAGAGCTTACTGTTAACCTACAATTAATAATTTCTAAGAGAGGTGTGAAATCAACAAAACAATGAAGTATGTTTATTTGTGTGTAGATTGAGATTGAATTGAGAATCAAATTCTAAACGTATTCATCAATTTTATCATTTTCTCACTATTTTATTTAAATTGCTTTCAGTAGTTCAAATTTTACTATATTTTGTCTTTTAATTCCAACCAAACCCCCCATATCCTAATCACTGATTCCTTTCATTACAAAAGCTACACGAACACTCTCTATGGATAAAAGCCATACTCACCACGCTATAAATTTAGTTGTAGTGAGATAGGTTTTATTTTCTGGTGCATTCGACACGCATCAAGAATTTTGGTGCCATTTTCGGGAATTGTAGCACTTTAGTTTTTGTTTTTTATTTCAATTGGTGTTTTGTATATATTTATTTATAATCAATTGTTTTTTGTTATTTCTTGATCATTTCATATTTTTTTAGTGATTTGGTATGGTAGTTACAAGATCTCCTCATCAATACCATATACAATTTGACCCTGAGATCAAAAGGACACTACGGAGGTTATGTAGTGAAACAAAAAAAACTCCAAGAATATAGCAAAGAATTGAACTTGAGGAAGCCATGGCCAATCCAAGAACTTTAAGAGAGCTGGATGCTCTAGATTTGACTCAAAGGTATGTATCACTTTACCAAATTTTGCTGAAAATGTTGCTTTTGAGCTTAAATCTAGCCTAATCCATCTTTTACCAAACTTTCATAGTTTTACAGGAGAGGATGCTTATAAGCATATTAAGGAGCTTGATGTGGTCCGTCTTCATATGAAACCTCAAAGTGTGACAGAAGAGCAGATTATGTTGAGAGCCTTTCCATTTTTGTGAGAGCTTGAAGTAAAAGATTGGCTTTTTTATCTAACCGTTGGAAGCATTAGCACGTGGATCGAAATGAAGAGGTTGTTTTTAGAGAAATACTTTCCAGCATTGAAGACAACATAAGAAAGGAGAAATACATGATAAAGCAATACGATGGAGAGTCTCGTTACAAGTATCAAGAATGCTTCAAAAAGTTGTGTGATAGTTGTCCTCACTATAACATTTCTGAGCAAGTATTCATCCAATACTTCTATGAGGGATTGCTACCTATGGAAAGGAGTTTTGTCGAAGCAGCAAGTGGTGGGACACTACGTGAGAAGACTCTTATGGAGGCTAGGATTCTAATTGAGCATATTGGCCGTAAACACCCAACAATTTGGCACTCGTAACGATGTTCGTTGCATAAATGAGTTAAATACTTCATCCATTGAACGTCATTTAAATGAGCTATTCTTTTGTTAGAAAACTTGCAGTAAGACAGGCACAAGTAAAGGTGTGTGAAATATGTGCAAATATAAGTTATCCGACTGATGGTGCCCAACATTACAAGAGGGAAGTGTGGAATACGTAAATGCTACGAGAGGAAATTTTCTTAATCAATACAACCATTATTCTTAGAAGTATAACCCAGGTTAGAAAGACCATCCCAACTTGAGTTATAGGGAAAATGGGTAACAGAATTACTTCCCGAATAAGTTGAAAGAAGCGTAGCCATACTAATTAAGGCCAAAAGCCTCTTCTACCTTTGGTACATTATTGGAAGGTATAGTTAAATCTCTTACAGCTAATACCTTACAATTCTAATAAGATGTGCAGTAGTTTTAGTAGGCGATTAGATCTAACTTTTAAGAGATGAGACCTAGCATTCAAAACCTAGAGAATCAAATGAGTTATATGGCAGTGGCTATCAACCGTATTGAAGCCCAAAGAGGAGAAAAATTTTCATCATAACTTGAGACAAATATGAAGAATGTTCGTGCAATCACCTTGAGGATTAGTAGAAAGCTTGAGGATCTTGAAAGGATTATACAAAGGATGGCTAGTGAAAATGAAATCAAGAAGGAGCTTGAAGAAGAGAGGGATATGTCTTCTAGCTCAAAGGTAAATGTTGAATTCCTAATTGTTGTAAAAACTAGTCCTCCACCTTGTTAGGTTAACAAATTCAAATAAGGAGGATAAGGATAAGGATAAGGATATTTGGGAGACCTTTGGCAAGGATGAGGTGAATATCCCACTATTAGATGGGATCAAGTAAGTGATGAGGTATGCAACATTTCTTAAGGAATTGTGTATGAACAAACGAAAGCTAAGAGGTAATGAAATGATTAGGATGAGTGAAACTATTTCTGCAATCTTTAAAAAACAGTACCTCCTAAGTGTAAGGACCCTAGCATGTTTATTATTTCTTGCAAAATTGGTAATACTAAGATTAAACAGGTCATATTAGATTTAGGAGAATCAATTAATGATATGCCTCCTTCCATGTATGCTACTTTAAATTTAGGGCCACTAAAAGTAACTAATGTTATCATACAATTGGCTAATCATACTAACGCATACCTAGATGGGGTGATTGAGGATGTGCTTATGTAGGTATATGAATTAATATTTCATGATAATTTTTATGTGATTTACATGAATGATGAAACTTCCTACAGCCGGATGCCTATCTTACTAGGGAGATTGTTTCTTAACACGACCCAAACTAAGATAGATGCTTATGAAGGTACCCTCACGTTGGAATTTGATGGGAAAGTTTCTCATTTCAATATTCTTGATGTTAATAAGCACTCACATAATGATCATTATGTTTTTGCAATTAATGTGACTGACCCTTAAGTATAGGAGGATTATAAGTAAAAGTTTATAAATAGTCAAGAAGCGATTTCAACAAAATAGCAGACCAAAGTTTTTAATGTCTTGTCGAAAAGCTTTATCATTGGTTAAAAAGTGCTTCTTTACAGTACTAAATATAAACTATTTCTGCATAAATGTCGTCCTTATTGGGTTGATCCTTTTGTAAATTATTAATGTTTTTCCCTATGGTGTAGTAGAGATTAAGAGTTTAAAAATAAGGAAGAAATTGCATGAAACTGGTCATCGACTCAAGCCTTATTTTGAAGAAGATCAAGAGGAAAATGTCGAAGCTGTGATCCTTAAAGATAAAAAATTTCATAACATGATAAGGAAAACATGGATTCAAGCTACTGCATGAAACAAAGGCGCTACTTGGGAGGTGACCCAAAGGAAGTTTATTCCTTTTCGTTTACATTCTTGCATTTGTTGTTTCCATTAAATGCTCCAGTTCATACATTTGAAATTACATTGGGGGCAATGTAAGTTTTAAGTGTGGGGGTAGGAATCTTAGTTTTCATGCACGTTTTAAAGCTTGTTTGTTGCTTATATGTGTTTCTTAGGTGTTTTAAAAATCAAACGAATAAACAAATATTTTTTTCCTTTTCAATTACTTTTAAGACTATATAGTCGTAATTAAAGAATAAATTAATTAGAAAAATTTATGACAACTTGAGCATGTACTTTTACTCTTGTGATTGGCTAATATACATTATATTTAGAAGAGTAGTGACTAGCGGGTAAACATAAGTTAGTGAGATTTTGAGCCTTTATAGACTTACACATCCATATCAATCTCATTGTCTTTTGTTTGTGTGTAACCTTCATGACATATACATCCTGACCTTGCTTTGACTTTCTATTCAAGATCACATTTTTATCATAGGCATTATGACCGCGCGTCATAACGCTAATCAAAATTAAATAACTAGACTACTACTGTAGCAGTGGCGAGTCTAGGTCGATCCCACAGAGAGTGTGTGAAAAGTTTATGAAATGAAATTAATCGGTGTTTACACTAATGGGGGG
>JANZLH020000370.1:269758-293980 GCA_026770325.2 Erythroxylum fimbriatum
TCGGGAAGGTCCCGGAACAAAAATTTTTGTTTTTCCGCTGCTGTCCATATGATGGACGTCCCGGGATTTTCCTACAATATAGAATCTTGGGGTCTTTTTCAGTGGCTTGTGCATACTCGTCATCAATGTGTGTCTTTGGGACTATATTTCAGCAAAAACACGAATACAATAAACCCAAAAATATGAAAATACATATTTCAGCAAAAACACGAATACAATAAACCCAAAAATATGAAAATACATAATCTTTCTAACAAATTAAAGAAAAAAAATGCATGCCTGCAGTGTTATCGTCTTCAAGATCGATTTCTTGGCGAAGAGCAGCTTCTTCGTTCCTGAGCTCGGTAGGAATCGGTTTTCGTCTGCATAGAAGTTTCACAAATTACAACAAAAACCCAAGAAAACATGAAGATTCAAAAGGATAGAATTATTAAGTGTTCTCTTCGATTGATAAAATACCAGCTAGGGCATCTTTGATTTTCCGCTTCTTTTCGTAGAGCAATCGTTCTTTGCCGTCCAAGCTCTTCCGATACAGACACTCTCTCCTCAACATGACACTTGACAGTTTTTAAAAATAAGAGACTAATTTGATAGTTTGTCAAATCTCATAAATCCTAGGAAATAACCGTAAAAAATATGAAAATACATGTTAATTATTAATAATTATTAAATATAACCATTAAATTGATTCCTTGTTGTTTGGGATAAGAATTTAATGCAAATTAAATAATTTTTAAAATTTGATAAAAAATAAATGTAAATCACACTGCAAGCTACGAATTTTTTGTTTCTTTGATTTGATGTTAAGATAGTGGATGGATAGTAGTACACAATTAAAGAAATTAGGATTATAAGTAAGATTGACAATAAATCAAGTCAGAATCACATATCTTAAAGTTTAAATTCAAGTCTTAATCTAATTAAATATATGTTTATGCTTAATTTAATTTTATTCAAATTAATTTGTTTATAAATAGTCAAATTTAACCAAATTTAATTAGACTTAAATGGTTAAACTTGATCAATTTAAATTTAATTTATCAATTTTAGAACTCATCGAATTAAATAGAATAACTTCAAACTTTTTTCCCTTAAAATTGGAAATGATCACACTATTGGTATCCTTTGGAATAGTATTTAATAAGAAGGACAAAATTCAGTTCAAGTTGATTGATTTTCATATCGAGCTCAAACTTTTTTTTTAAATTTAGATTTTAGACTGAACTTAAACTTGGATTATTCAACTCGATCTAACCTAAAACTTTAAATTTTAAAAGTAAAATAGCGTAAATTTTCATTTTTAAATTAAAAATATTTAATTGAGCTTAGTTTAAGTTTAATTGAGTTTGAGATCATCTAAACTCGATTAAACTTAATCTTAGGCATAGAATTTCTAATTTAATTGGACTTCAAATCCGCTCGAGCCCAAAAATAAAATTTATGAGAACCATTAACCATCCTACTAATCCTACTATTTAGAAGGCATCCCATAGAAAAATATACACTAAATGACAATTACTCGCAAAATGACAAATTTCACAAAGTATAAATCAATTAAATATAATTCTTGAAAATTATTTTTAAAATTGAAAATTTATACTAAAATTAATAGTAAAAATTTATAGAAAATCTAAAAAGAAGTCACCTTCTAGAACTACTTCTGTTGGAAAATTGCAAAATGTTTCCTATAAAGATCTTCATCAAGCAACTAGTGGATTCTCTTAAAGCAATTTAATTGGATTGGGTAGTTTTAGCTCTATGCATATGGGTTTTCTAGATCAACTGCAAAGACATGTAGCTATTAAAGTCCTTAACCTTCAAAACATGGGAGCTTCAAAGAGCTTTCTTACTGAATGCAAAACTTTAGGGAACATTCGACACCGGAATCTTGTGAAGATCCTAACATATTGCTCTAGCTTGGATTACAAGGGCAATGAATTTATGGCTCTAGTCTACCAGTTCATGGAAAATGGGAGCTTGGAAAATTGGTTGCATCCAGATCCTGATAAAAGAAGCACAATGAAAATTTTTGACCTTCTTCAAAGGCTAAACATTGCAATTGATGTATCATCTGCCCTACATTATCTCCATGACGAATGTGAAAGTTCAATAATTCATCGTGATTTGAAGCCTGGCAACGTTCTTCTGGACAAGGACATGATTGCTCATGTAAGTGATTTTGGTGTGGCAAAGATCATCTCAACCATCAATGACTTTTCACAAAGCCTAACTAGCACTACAACGATAAAGGGAACGATTGGCTATACTGCTCCAGGTACCAAATTCTTCCCTTTAATGTTGCTTTAGACTTTATCATGTTCAATTATCACTTTTGTTCATCACATTAGCTAGACAACAAACAAAAAGATAAGCTAATTTGTTGCAAATGACCTTTTCATTATTTCATTGATTGTAGACGTGAAAACTAGAGTTAACAGATTTTATTATTAACATACGATTAATAGCTTCTAAGAAAGGTGTGGAATCAACAAAACAATAAAGTATGTTTATTTGTGCGTAGGCTGAGATTGAACCGAGAATCAGATTATAAATGTATTCATCAATTTTATCATTTTCTCACTATTTGATTTTAATTGCTTTCAGTAGTTCAAATTTTACTTTATTTTCTCTTTTTGTTCCAACCAAAACCCCCATATCCTAAACACCGATATTTTTTCATTACAAAAGCTACATGAACACTCTCTATGGATATAATCCCTACTCACCACTGCTATAAATTTAGTTGTGTAGAGATAAGTTTTATTTTCTGGTACATTCAACATGTATCAAAACTCCAAGGATATTTCTTAGACTATTAATCAATACTAAACTTGAGAAGTATGATATATCCCCGGATCAAACACAAGTTGGGAAATGGAGCAAGTACGTGATTTTGGTATGACAATTGGTCATAATCTAGTCCTCTCACACAAAGGAATGAAATTCTCCACTTGAGAAATAGTACTTTGGATGATAAAGTATCCTTACTAATTCAGAATGGAAATTGATATGGAGGTTTCAGAGGTTTCTCTCTTCTTGTAGAATATTGACCTCAGATATATGAATGGAATAAAGAGGACAACATTGTATGGATTCCTAGTTCCAAAAGGATTTTTACAAATAATTCTTATCATAAGATATTTACAAGCAGTCTTGGAGAAGTTCGTTGGCATGAACTACTTTGGAAGCAATCCCTGAATCTCAAAGTTTCACTAATCATTTGGATTGTGATAAAAAATAGATTGAAACTAAAAACAGATGGTTTGACACTTATGATTCCACTTGTGTCTTATATAGGGAAATTGAGGAAGATATGAACCATTTATATTTTATGTGCAAATACTCTAAAGTAATGTAGAGTTAAATTTTGCACATGCTAGCAAAAGTTAATCACACCTATGAATGGAGTGGGACTCTAGACTGATGCATCAATCTTATCAAGCATCAAAAGCATAATGGAATGATACTCAAGATAGCCTTCACCACTACAATTTACACTCTTTGAAAAGAAAGGAATAGCTGGTTTTATAAAGGAGTTGAAATAAACAAACACCAGCTGGCTGAAAAATCCTCAACTGGGTTAGACCTATATTGATAGCGAAAAATGTGCAAAACTCATTCACCCCTGAAATGAAAAATTGATGGAATCTGTAATTTATGTTTTGTAACTTCTTTGACTAATCTTGTACTATTATTCATGTTGTAAGTTGAAACTCATTGTGAGGTTGTAAGATGAAACTATTGTAATTTTGAACTAGTTTTTACTAGAGATAATACAATTTCATTCATTTTCCAAAAACAGATAGGATTAAATTTAATGTTTCTAACAAGTTATGTGAATTTTCTAATAGAGAGGAGTCAATTGAGCAAATATTATTCAATTGTTACTTCATCACAGGGACTAGGAAACTACTCCAGAGGCCATTCAATGTGAAATGTGACATAGCTTCTTAGCAGTAAGTAATAGATTAGTAATCTAATTCTAAAGGTTGGTTAAAACTAGAGTTTACACTCATTAGACTTTTAGTTTTCTAGTTTATGGTGTATGGGCCGAAAAGAGTTTTCATAGGCATGAAACTGGAAGTTAATGCTATGATTAGGATAAGAGAGTGGATGATGCTACGCATATAAACATCAGCCACGGATTAGTCCAGGTTTGGAGCCTGAACTAAAACAAAGCTGGAGCCTTAGGCTACTATTGCAGATCTTTCTTCGGTAGTCCCTTGAGCTCATAAGTCACTACTAACATTTATCATTCATTGAGGCTAAATAGAAGACGGATTTCAGGAGTCGTCCAGGATTAGAGGTGCCAGTAACTCCACATGCACCAGTTTTCAGCCAAATGTTATAAAGAGGAATTGGTTAACTGAACTGACATCAAGAAGTCATCGTCATTGGTTGGTATGGAGTGGAGCTAATCAACTTGGACAAAGCTACCTGGATTATCGCAGCTGGAAAGGAAGCTGCATTGTCCTCCCATCTGGTTGTAAGCTTTTGGTTTTGTTGTTAGTGGGAATCTTAGGTTGGAGACTCCTGAACTTCTTGTAACATTGTTACCTTCTTGGTTGATCAGTATACTATTTTAATTTTCAAAGAAAATAAGAAGTTATAAGATTAAGATATATGTAATATGCTCCATTGAACATAAATTGGATTAGCGTTCTTCAAAAAAGAATGGAAAGTAGAGAACAGTAATTTTGGATTGAATTTGTGAGGAGGATGTTATTGGGTAACTGCCATTCAGAGAATAATAATTTTCAGAGCCCGAAACCACCGGCCCTTGCTTGACGCTTCGCTTGACAAGAGAGTTTCCGTTGCTTTTGTATGTGAATTTGTCCATTTCTTTTGTCGTCATTTAAGAGATAGACGAGACAGAACTTGGAGTAATTTCGTGTTTTATGTTAAGAGAACAAGTCCCGGAAATACTATTGAATCGCCTCGCCTCGCCTCGCCTCTCTTGGGATTCTATCAAAAGAAGGAAAGCAATCAGCAGAGCGATGGAGGAAAATTACGATAACATATTCCCAAGGCAAGGCATTTTGTGGCCAACAGCAATATCAAAACACCGACCAGACTACAGAGACAGGCACCAGCATCTATTATCATGTTGTCGAGGCTTCGGGTTCGTGTACTCCGAATCCGATCCCTCTTATATCACCTCTCATCGCAAACCCTAAAACTCAACCTCAACCATTGGCAGAGGCAGATCAAGAATTTCTGTCTCTGTCCGTAAGCAGTAATGTAGTTCCGGGGAAAGGTATTGACCAAGATACCGCAATGTCCAAGTGGCAACATCCCGCTGTGCCTGGTGGGTACATGGACCCATTGTCTTTGTTTTGTTTCTTCCAATCGATACGTGTGTTCTTTTTTTTGTTTTTTGTTTTAAATAAACGGGGAAAGAAGAACAAACTAAACTAAATTAGTACATAGAGCAGCGGTATAACGCGCCATGCTGGTCTCGAAGGAGACAGTCCAAGACAGTAAGCGGGGGCTCCTGGAAAATATGCAAGCCGGGGCCGGTCAGGATAGCAAACGAGGCGAGGTGGTCTGCGTATTGATTCCCCTCCCTAGGAACATGCTGGAGCTGGATCTCTCAATCGCGCTGGACGAGTCGCCGAATACCTAACACCAAAAAGGAAGTATCAGTCAAAACAAGATCAGAAGGGGAGAGTAAATTAATAACTTCGAGGGAGTCCACTTCAACAATGACTTGTCGGAAGCCCAGGTTCCAGGCAAGTTGAAGACCCGAGTGGACACCCCAAAGTTCTGAGGAGATGGGTGGCCCTTGAGGAAGTTGTTGGGCAAAACCTCCACACCACCGACCATGGCAATCACAAAGGAAGCCCCGTAACAGTACTGAGGCGACCGCCCTGTTTCACAGCCCTGTTAGTATTCAATTTAACTCAGCCCACAGGCGGCTTACTCCACCCCACGAGGCTCCCCAAAGGTAAGCTTCGGGTAGGGAACACCTGGTTTTCCGCTACTCTGGCCCTTGCCATCCAACCAAAGTAGTCGAAAATAACACGATCGCTCGCCTCCGGCCAAACAGTAACGGGGTCGAATATGCTCTAGTTCCGCCAGTACCAGAGGAACCAACAGGTGACGCCGAAGATGGACGACCAAGAGAAGGAACAAACTTGATGGTGCGTCGTAAGGTTGGAAGACATCCAGGCTATGTCGCCCTGAAGAAAAAACATCGGGTCCCGTAGGGCCTGGGGGAAGCACATCCAAATGGCACGGGCTCGCTGACAATCCCGGAGGGTATGTAAAATAGACTCGTCTTGACCACAGTGGTAACAACCGCCTTCCGTAGTAAGATGCCGAAGTAGGCGTTGTTGATTGGTCAACAATTTGCCTTTGGCCATCAACCAAAGGAAAGCTCGAATCCGCTGGGGTCCGTCCCATTTCCAAATTAAAGCCCAGAGGTGGTTCTGATCATCAGCTGTTCGCCCTTCGAGAAGATCATAGGCCGACGCGACAGTGAATTGCCCATGCGCCGTAGGGCCCCATTGAGGGGTGTCATCCTCGTTACAATTGGTAGCTGGGGAAAGAGCAGCGATGTCCAGGCAGACTATCGAAGGGAGATACTGCTGGATCAGGTGCCACTGCCAGGTGCCATTAGCGTTACGGACATCAGCGACAGAGGCAGAGAGGGCGCTGTCGGGGACAAGGGAGTTCACAACAGAGAGGAGGGGTCCCCAAGCTCTAAGTCAATTGTCCGTCCATAATAGGACTCGCCTGCAGTTGCCAAGCTGCCAGTGTAGGCCGCTGCGAACAATGTGCCAAGTCGCAGACAAACCACGCCATAGGCTCGAAGCTCCCACCCGGGCCAGGGTAAGTGGTATATGGTGCATGTCGACTCGGTACTTAGCTTGCAGAATCTAGACCCAGAGGGCCTGAGAGTTGGTGAGCAGAGCCCACCCCAGCTTGGCCAGAAGAGCATCGTTAGAGGAGCGAATGTGCTTAATGCCCAATCCTCCTGCCTTCTTAGGCTGACAAATAGTATTCCAACTGGTCAGGTGGATTTTAAGGGACTCCCCCGTAGAGCCCCAGAGGAAGGCACGCATGAGCCGTTCTAAATCATCACACAGCTGCCGAGGAAGACGGACAGTTTGCATGGTATAAGAGGGTAAGGCTGCGAGCACAGACTGAGTAAGGGTAACTCTGCCGGCCAGGGATAAGACTCGGGCCCTCCATCCACACAGGCGCTGTCGAGCGTTTTCTAGGATGTGTTGGTACGTGTGCCGCAAAGAGCGCTCGTGGAGCAAAGGAACTCCCAAATATTTCCCCAATTTGTGCGTACGAGAAATACGAAGGTCGTTACTGAGTTGGCGAGCGAGAGCAGGGGACACATTTTTAGAAAAATAGATCCGGGTTTTGTCAAGGTTCACTTTCTCACCCGAGGCCTGACAAAAAATGTCCAAGGTCCGAGCAAGGACATGAGCTTGCGAGGGCGTGGCTTTGGCGAACAGGATGAGGTCATCGGCGAAAAGGAGATGCGATAAGGGGGGACCAGTCGGACTAAGTTTAATCGAACGCCAGGAGCCTAGAGCCACGTGATGTGAAATAAGTTGTCCCAACCACTCCATGCATAAGACAAACAGGTAGGGCGAGAGGGGGTCACCCTGGCGGAGCCCTCGAGAGGGACTAAACAGTTCCGTCTAGGAGCCTTGCCACGCAACTTGGAAGGTAACCGTTGTCACGCAGGCCAAAATCAGCGAGATGAGCGGAGGTGGGAGCCCTATGTCCATTAACGTATCCCAGAGAAAATCCCAACAAAGCCGATCATAGGCTTTCTCAAGATCGACCTTAATGGCAGAGCTGTCTTGCCCCGCTTGTTGCGTATCGTGTGAATGACTTCTTAGGCAATGATAATATTATCCGTAGGTTGGAGACCCGGGATGAAGTTAGTATGGGGCGCCCGGACAAGCCGATCCAAAAGAGGTTTGAGGTGATTACAAGAACTTTTGAGATGATTTTGTAGAGGACATTACACAGGCTAATCGGACGGAATTAAGTGATAGTCCGCGGGGAGGAAACTTTAGGGATCTGCACAAGAGTAGTTTGATTGATAGCAGGCTCCCAGTACTCCAGCCAAAAAAATGGCCTGGACATAATCCGTCACTATAGGCCCAACCTGCCCCCACTGCCGTTGAAAGAAAAAAGCATTAAAACCATCCACCCCAGGGGCTTTATTAGGGTTCATGGCAAAAACAGCAGATTGGACTTTGGTGGCAAGCACCGGGAGGGTCAAGGCTTGCAAGCATTCCAGGGAGAGAGGAGGGAAAGCGCCAGAGATAGGGAAGCTCAGGAGAGGCCCAGCCTCCGGGGTGTACAAATCGACAAAATAATCCCTAACATGTTGACACAGGATGCCAGGATCAGAGAGGCGGACCCCCTGAGAGTCGTGAAGGCTCTCGACGTGGAGCTTCTTGCGTTTAGTCAGCGTGAGAGTGTGATAGTACTTCATATTGCGGTCACCATGCGAGAGCCATTCGCACTTCGCTTGCTGGTGCCAGTACACTTCCTCTTCACAGAGGATATCCTCAAGGTCCGAGAGGGCGTCCAGGTTGACCGGCGTCATGGCCCTTTGGATCCCACGGAGCCGAGCGAGCAGACATTTCTTCCGTTGGAAAATGTTACCAAAATCGATAGGTTCCATTGGCGGAGATGCGAGGAGAACTGGGTCAGCGAGTGGGACAGGGCCCCCGCGGTCGGCGCCCAACGCCGGTTGACAATGTCAGCAAACTCAGGGTGCGTGAGCCAAGCATTTTGGAACTGGAACAACAAGGGGTGTTGCGCCATAGGCGTGGGACGATGCAGATGAATCAACAAAGGACGGTGGTCCGAGCCGAGGAAGGGAAGATGATGGTTTTCGGCATGAGGGTAGGCTTGGAGCCAGGTCAACGAACCAAAGACCCTATCCAGGTGAGCGTAGACCCTACCCCGGCGCCAAGTGAATCTGGAGCCAACAAACCCCAGGTCATGAAGACTACACTCATGCACCCAATTCTGAAAACGAGGATTGACCACTCTCGAGAGGGAAGCCCCCCCTCGCTTATCGGCGAGATCGAGCTTCGCGTTGAAATCCCTGCCAATAAGCCAGGGATGGGTGGCGGTGCTGCTAACCCAAGACAACAGAGGCCAAAGGCAATTATGAGTAGTAGGCTGAGGGCTAGCATAAACCGCAGTGAAATTGAAAGTCTGAGAGGCATACTGGATCAAGGTATGAATAAATTAGCGGTGGGCAATCAAAATTTGGACGATCAACTCGGCCTTCCAAAGCAGCCAGATCCCGCCCGAGAACCCCATGGCCTCAACTCTAAAGGAAAAATCAAATCCCAGGGCTCGGACAACTTTTTTAGCCCTGGGGCCACTAATTCTAGGTTCAAGTAAAACAAGAAGCCTAGGGTTGTAAGTCCTAAGGTAATCCGGAGAATGGCATGGAGGGTACGCCCCGCTGCCCCTTGACAATTCCAAATCAAAATCATCAGAAGAAATAGCTAGGGAGAGACGGTACCTGTAGCGGGAGTGGGTAGATCTTCAGTTGTCGACTGAACCATGGGCCCTTCTGCAGCATGCATGGCCGGGAGAGGTGCGGAGGTCCCATCTCTGTCACCAATGTCGGGTGGAATGGAGTGGGGCATATCCACATCCCCGTTGGGCGGCACAGGGTCAACTTGGGCATCGACCCCTTCCATAAATTGATGTCGCTCCTCAGCAGCCGGAGTTCCCTCCCGAGGAGGCTGGGGGAGCGAACCATTTCCGAGTGGGTGCCGAGATCAATAGCTATGTGAGCTTGGCCACTGCTAGGCTGGATTGTGGGATTGGGGCTTGGGTGGGGCAACTGGAAGGTGGGCTCATGAGAGTGGGAGCTGGCCCCTAAATGGGAGGGAGGAGTAGCCTTGGGCCTATGGCCTGGGGGGGTCCAGCAGGCCTAGGTGGGTGGGGTTTGGACGGGTGTTTCTTTGTGGCTTTACCAGAACTGTCAGGACTGAATAACGTGATCCCCTCCTCTGAGAAGACCCGTGAGTTGCGGTTGTCCCTTGGCGTTGGTCAGTAGAATCTGGACGGTTGGGAGGGCCTCGGGACTTTCACTGGACATTCATCCACGGTCCAAATCCCAGCTGAGGGGCAGCCGTAGATGGCGCCCTTGCGACTGCAGATTCGACCGTTGGAGGCATCGGACTGGGACAAGCAGGAGAGGAAGCAGGAATGTTGGACGCGTCGGCCACTATCTCCGGTCGGGGGAGGGAGGCGCCTGCGGTGGGAGTTGGAGCAGGAGGATCGACAGCCTTCATCGGACAAACCGAGGCGGCATGTCCTACCTTACCACAGGCGAAGCAGATAGACGGTAGCCCCTCGTATTCAACACGTAAGGGTTCTCCCTCCAAAGTCACGTAAGGACGCAGCGAGGAGGAGAGGTCGATATCCACAGCAATGCAGGCATAGTGACCTCTCTGGGCAAGGAGTGTATGTCGTCGATACGGACTGTGGTACCGACCCGATCTCCCAGAGCTTTGAGGACGCCGGGGTTATATCTCGCGATCGGGAGGTCTGGGAAGCGGATCCAGACGACAGCTCGATAAACTTGGTTGAGAAATGGCCGGAAAGCGGGAGTCCATCGTTGCACCGATACCGCCTGGCCATAGATGATCCAGGGGCCATCGGTAAGCGCATGTAGGTAATCCTTCTCATCTCGAAACCGAATGAGGAAGAAGTCATGGTCCAAGTCGACAATCTTGATCGGTCCTTGGGGTTTCCAGAGGAGACACAACCGGGTAGCGAAGGTTTGGTAGCTAAGGCGTCGTCCCAGGAGCTTGATGACGACAGCTTGGGTCCAGCGGCTATCGAGTTGTTGTTGGAATGGTTGTGACAGGACTATGCCTCCACCTTCCTCGTCGGGGAGTTGGCGGATGTCCCCCTCGGCTGGTTCAATAGGGGCTTCAAGAGGCCAGACGGGGTTCGCAAAAGTGGCGGTTTCAGGTGTAGCACCCGTGATAGCTGCGCTGTAAGAAGGCATGGGGCGAGGCGGCATGGCATCCTCGCGTTTCTGAGTCCGGCCACGCTTGGGGAGGTGACCCTTTGGCTCGGAAGGTTCCATGGGAAGAAACACAGAAGCTGGAGACCTCGTCAACTTTCTCACTCTAAACAAATATTTTATAGAAACATTGATTATTATACGCGTGTTCTTCAATCACGCACAGCAAGCGCGTTAAGAAAAGGATGAATGGTTCGTTTTTCAAAGCAATCATTAGATTGTTTCTCATGACACCACAAAACAGGCTAATCATTTCTCATGACACCACACAACAGGCTAATCACCTCAGCTGGCCGTTTCTCATATTACTGGGAATGTTTCTTTCTTTTATCATGTGAAAAGATTACAACCATGTCACCAATTCCATAGATGAATTTTAAGCTCTCTCTCTCATTTTACATAGCTGGAGATTTCAGGAACGTTCTGCCTCCTGTTTAGTCAGAAATTATGTTCAACACTTGGATTTAAACTCAATGGTAGAGGACATCGAAAAGAGAGAATAACTTCCATTCCACCATGACTTGTGAAAAAACGCATGCATGTTAAACGATCTTAAGGTTCATGGAAAGGGGATATCCAGATGTTTCATGTGTTTTAAGACACTCATTGATGCATCTACAATTTTGCCATAAATCTTGTATTTTAAAAAAACACCACACATGCCAGGCAATATACATTAGCTGCATCCCATAATAACTTCTACGGCCCAAAATTTTAACATTAGTAGCTAAACAAACAGTGCGGATTTTTAGTCGATAATATTTTCCAAGTTTATAGTATAATTGAAATTAGAAGTTGAATTTTAGGATCGGAAAATTTTAACTCAAGTAACCATTCATAGTATTGAGGCCAAAAAAAACTCTTCCTTTATGTACATTAGGATATATTCAACCGCATCCCCCCTACGTTCTTAGTTCAACCATATCATCCATCCCCCTTCACTTAAACATCATCGGGAAATAGCGTCAACACCCTATGATACCTCAGTTTTACTCTTTAAACAAATGCCTAGTTGATAGCAAACTGACATCTTAACAAAATCAGAAGTCAAATTCTCCTGTTGCCTGCAGATATTCAGGGAAAGAAATGACGATTCAGTTTCATTAATAAATGTATTCCATCATAGGCTGAACAAACAATCCATCATTTGATCCAGAACAACCTTATTGAAGAGAATATCCTTATTGTTTAAATGCATAATTCCATCCTTGAGAGTGCATTTCCACTTGTTCTTGGTCCGAGTCACCTATCCAAGCAAGTTTTTAATGTTAGGTTGAGTCATATTTTCTTACTGTTAAATGATTGATAGTATCCAAAACAAGGAGCAAAACAGTACCTTATCAAATTGAGCCAAGATCAAATGCTGAGTGTTCAGCTCCTCCCCTTGGTTGACATCATCCAGATCATCATCATCATCATCTTCATTAAGTGGCTCATCATCATCATCTCCAATATCATTTTGGGGGACAACAGCTGGAGTGCTTGCCTGTAGCTCTAGTCAAGAGGATAATACCAAGCGGAAATTAGATGGGACATCATCATACAGGCAGACAGATAAAATATGTGTAGAAGTGCACGAGCAAGTACACATGCACACTATATGCAATGACATATATGAAGTGGAAGCACAATAGGAACATTCCCAATCTACATATACACAAACAAACAAGCACACACAGAGAGAATTTAAACCTTGGTAGATATTTCACCTAACTTACCAGGAGCTGGAGTATTTGCTATATTGTAATCTTCACTGACAACTCCTTGATAATTGTAGATCTTTAAATAAAAACAAAAAAAAGTTAAATAGAAGACAATACCACGTCAGCAAATAAAAACATAAAAATTCATATTCTACTTCCCAAAAACATGTAAAGCCTAATACAATGAAGCATTTCATATGAAAACATTTCAATATGAATTGGTCATACCCTCCCAACAACCCCCTCCTCAACCCATTCCTAGACACAAAGGGTTCCCTCCTTCGATAGCAGGTATTGAGATTAAAAACCCTCATTTTATTAGCATATTGGGAAGAGAAATCAGTTGAAGAATTGTTGCCTAAATTTATCTTCTTTAGGAAGCAATCAAGCATCTAAATATATAGCGAACTAGAGAAGAAAATTTTTGGTAGTGATTAAGACCAAGTGAATTCACATATCACCCCCTTGTTTAACAAACAAAAGGCAAAAAGGTCAAGAACAGATCACAGAAAATGAGTCTACAGCTCTCTTGATAAGTGCTTATAGAAGTTACATTCTATCAACGTATGTTTACAGGAGTATAATGTCAACATTTGAAATTGATCATAAAATCAACTTCTTTTTCCTTTCTAGGAGCCCCTCTAGAGTCATTAAAAGACCAAACCCAATACCCAACCTAGTGGAGACCTCAACTTAAATGACTGGGATGGGGGTTCTAACTTCAGACCCCCATCAAAATTGATGCAAAAGAACTTAAAAGTCTATATGAAAAATAAGATGAAAAATTAATCAATCAAAAGCTTTAATTTGGTGGGATAAAAATTGGAAATTGAATTGACATCAAAGATAAAGGCTAAAATTCATATTGTATTATGATTCCTAATTAGATAGGAAGTAGTAGTATTATGTTATACTACTTTTGTTAGCACCCTTCCTAATTATCGGCATGACTAGTATTAATAATCAGCCCACTAAGCCATCCAACCCTACATCCATAGGGGTACGATGGGGAAGGAAATATATACATATGCCACATATGCTAGTGGTTAGAAATTAGTTACAAAGAGAGAGGGAGAATGAGAAGATACAGAGTATATATAGGATTCGGTATGGAGAGGGAGGATCATCTTCATTCATATTCTAGAAATACATATTTGTATTGGCCTGGAAATCACACTTCCAGGAGAGAAAGGCTACTGCTGTACCTACTCAATACCTAAATAATACATTCTCTTCTTCTGTTTACTATCAATTGGTGCTCTCGTTGAGAGTGTTAGGAGGTAGAGAGTGTATGCCAACTAGAATGGAGGCTCGAGTATCGGCAGTAGAGGCGTCTCTTAGGAGGCAGGAATCGTCTCTCTCACCACAAGAGGGAATGATTAAATCGCATGACACCACGTTGAAGGATCTTCAATCGCAACTAAACTCTCTGATGGCTAGCATGGAGACGCTGGCCAAATCGCAACATCTGCTACAGTCGGAGATGAGGGATGGGTTTCAAGCCTTGATGGCCAGAAACTCGCAGAAACAGAAGATGGGCGAAGAAGAAGAACCATCAGCGTTTACCCATCTTGCGTCCTCTTCAGCGGGCAGTGACAGAGCTGAGCACCTCTCTTCGGGTACCACCGGCAACGACAGACCAACAAACGGACCGCAAGGAGCTGGGCATCGCCGACCAGTTGACCACGCTTCTTCGGTTGCTACAGAACGCGCATGGGAGGAATATAGGAATGTCGCGCGTAGAGTTGACCTCCCTGCTTTCCATGGGAAGACCCATTCGCATGGGTCGCAAGAGCAGAATCCTATTTTGTGATTCATCAAATCCCTTCTGAGCTTCGTCTACCCATGGTTCAGATTTGTATGGAGGGTTCGACGTTATATTGGTTTATGACTTTACGTGAGTTGGACCCATGTATGACTTGGGAAAGATTCAAACGATCGTTGTTCGATCGTTATGGGGGGAAGGATGAGGGTGACCCGATAGAACAACTGAAGTCGGTCACCCAATGTGGTTCGGTGGATGAGTATATCGATGACTTTGAGAGAGTTGCGTCGCAGATTGGTGGTTTTCCAGAGGAGTGGTATATGAGTTGTTTCTTGGGAGGCTTGCGTGAAGAAGTTAAAAACAGAGTTCGCACTCACGATCCCCCAACCCGAACTCGATTAATTTCTATAGCAAGGAAAGTGGAGAGAGAGTTAGTCGGTGAAGGGGTGATACGGCTAGGAGAAGGAAAAGTTAAACACGGAAGTTTCCACTCAAATGTTGGGAACCGATTAAATTATTCCAGCACTAACCGTTCAGTCCCGCCAACCTATGCAGCTGGAAAGACCAAGAATGAAGCAAAAGAATTACCCAACGAAAACCGACACACCACTACTGAAGGCCATCGACCATGGAATTCGAAATGGAAGGGAACGAGGAACCTGACTTACGAACAACTGATGGATAGAAGAGCTAAGGGATTGTGTTTTAAGTGTGGGCAGACTTTCGGCCCACTCCACCGCTGTCCAGATAAAGAGTTTCGGCTAATTATTTGGGAGGGCGATGAAGCTATAGTCAGAGAAAGTCACCAAGCAGCACCAGAGGTAGAGAGTCAGCAAGAAGATTGGGAGCTTGTGTGCAATTATGTGGAGTTCATGGAATTCGAGAGTGATCAATCTCCACCTACGAAGTTCATGGTTTTAATAGGTAAGCTACAAGGAATGCCAATTGTTATTATGGTCGATAGTGGTGCTAGCCACAATTTTGTGTCTAGGAGATTGGTTCAAGCTATGGACCTAACTGTTACTTCAACAAAAACGTTTGGAGTAAGGTTGGGGAATGGGAACCGTTCCTTTTCACAAGGGGTATGCAAGGGAATTGAGTTGGAGCTAAATGAGGAGGACTTTCGGGTGAATGCCTTTGTGTTCAGTGGCGGAGCCACAGTGGGGGCAAGTGGGACTGGCTCCAAAAATCTCCCTAGCTCCCTTAAAAATTGCCCCCACAAAATTTTTTTTTAAAGTTTTGCTCTTACAAAAAAATTTTATTTTAAGTTTTGCCCCCACAAATTTTTTTTTAAAAGTTTTGCCCCCACAAAAAAAATTTATTTTAAATTTTGGGGACAAAAAATTTTTTTTTTGCCCCCACTCAAAAAAATTTTTGGATCCGCCCCTGTTTGTGTTTGATACAGGAGGGTTTGATCTGATTTTGGGGATGGCATGGCTTGAAACATTGGGGATAGTGAAGGTTGATTGGAAGAATTTGTGTATGACAGTTGACCGAAGGGGGACTGAAGTCACCTTGCAGGGAATCAATATGCATACTTCTTCTTCCCATGTACTGCAACAAATTTCGATGCAGCAAGAGTTGGATGAGATTGGAACCTTGAATGTGGATCAAAGAGATGGATTTGGGGGTTGTTTTATTCAGCGACTGAATTCGTTGGAGAGACAAATCAGCAGAAGAAGCAACTTGAGAAGCTGCAGAATTTATCAAAGGGCAATTCCCTTCCATCCACCTTAAGGACAAGGTGCCTTTTGCGGAGGAAGGAATTGTTTGCACCCTCCTAATTATCGGCATGACTAGTATTAATAATCAGCCACTAAGCCATCCAACCCTACATCCATAGGGGTACGATGGGGAAGGCAATATATACATATGCCACATATGCTAGTGGTTAGGAATTAGTTACAGAGAGAGAGGGAGAATGAGAAGATACAGAGGATATATAGGATTCGGTATAGAGAGGGAGGATTATCTTCATTCATATTCTAGAAATACATATTTGTATTGGCCTGGAAATCACACTTCCAGGAGGGAAAGGCTACTGCTGTACCTACTCAATACCTAAATAATACATTCTCTTCTTCTGTTTACTATCAACTTTAGATATGATATGCTAGTTGTTTAGGACTTATAAAATTTCTACTTTAATAAGATTTAAAATAGAAATACTTTTCCTATTAAAATAAAGATTTTAAGAACTCTATATATATGTACTCTGCCTTTCGTCAATAAAAAGCAATTTGGATTTTTTCCACAACTTTGAGTTTTCAACTAGAAGGTGTGATGCTTTCTTTTAAGAGAAATTCTCAGACCCTAGGAGTGATTCCTAGTTTCCTACCTATCTATTCTTGGTGTCCTTCACTAAATTCCAGCAACCCTAACTCAAGTTCCAGCCTTCTTAAACCTACATTCTAGCCATCTCAAACCTATATTCCAACCATATTAAAACTAAAATCCTAAACCTAAATTTCCAGCAATCAAACCTTAAATTTTCAGCTATACAAAATCTGAGATTTCTACATTCTTAGCCTAAACCCAACCTTGAAACTTGATATTGCTGCAGCCTAATATCAGTCATCCTTCCTAATTTTGTGTTTTTAGCTACTAGTTAATAATTCTTCTATTTTTCCTACATCAAAAGTATCATAAGGTCATCATTATGTAGTACGTCTAGTGTGTCAAAGGGGCAAAGTGGCAACATTTTTTCTTCTCCCTGGTTACAGATCAGGTTAAGTTGGCACAATAGGCATCTACTGACAAATACTAGACCTTGCATTGGCAGGAGGTATAATGGTTGGCTTTCCCTTATGGAGCAAGCAAAAACTAAAATCCTACTGGCATCAACAGTGACGAATATCAATTGTTAAAATTTATATCTGCAAACCAATGAAAGAACAAATGCATGTTCATCTACATCATTTTTTTAAAAACTACAAGTAGGTGAATACTAACATTAGGAGTTGAAAGCACATCATCATAAGGATCAGGAATGGGCCCATCAACTTGAGGAATTTTTGAAGATGACCTTGCCACATTTGTTAATCTCTCTCTATCACTAGTAATCACGCCACAACCAGTGTCGTTCCCTTGGCTTACCTGAAAATTTTTTAATAGTATATATTTTCTCAGATTAAGGATGTCTTTTGAAAAAAATAACTAAACAAAAACTTAACAATTCAGTAATGATACAGGCACCAAAAACTATTTTTTACTCCAGCAATATATAACACAGAATAAGAAATTACAAATGTCTATAAACTATAAACAGTATTCACGTTAAATTTATACCATAATCCTGAACTTAAACAGAGGACCTGAATGAATAATGCTTAACAAGATGATCATCAATTCTTCACAATAAAGATCATATCTAAAATTTTTATTGGAAATTGTCACTTGAAGCTACATCCATACTAGCAGGAATGTTATGGTATAATCTGCTTGCATAATAGTTATTCAACTTCAGTAATCGTAAACAATTCCCCCATTCTATGCCTCAATTTCATTATATTAGTCATACGCAAACATATAACAGGTCACATTTGGACAGCCCTCTTAATTATGTCCAAAACTAGTAATCATGTTTCAAATAAGAGAAAAGGATGCAATATTGACTTCAAAAGGTATTTGAAGCATAACAATTTGTATTGTAAATGTCACCTGCAATTTTTGAATTCGCTGGATATCATCTATGTTAACAACTGGCCTTCCAAGAATATACAACTCATAACTGATGTCATCAATAATTGACCTTCCCAGAAAAAATAATTACAACCAACAACTTCAAAGGTGGCTGAAAGAGAAGAGAGGTAGATTGACATCCCTAAAATGAAGTAATTATCTGCATTTCCTGCTCCCAATGTCTATCAAGTTACCAAAACTAGCACAATGCAACATTTGACAAGATTAATTCTTGTTACTTTACTCAACCTTTAAATAGTTATCTTCACACTTTTTGGCATGATGCCTAACGTTAAAAATCTCCGCTAATAGAAACAAATAAACCAATCTCATGCATCATACTTTATGAAATGCTAAAACCACAAGGTATAGGAGTGATCAAGGTTGCTTAAACTCTAAAGCACCCAGAGACCCCTTGGTCAGAAGGCTATTATGAAGAAAAATCCCTCACATGTGCATCCAACAACTGAGGAATGAAAGCAGTGACCAAAATTAAGTATAAGGTATCTCACTATATTGACAAATGTGAGCAGAAACAAAAATAAGGAACAAAATTGGTAAGGGAAATGCATAAAATGGAAAGAACAGAAGGATTATGATGTGAAAAGAAAGCTTATATAATTACAAAAGCAGTGTGACATATACATACATCAAAAGACCAAGAATTGCACCTGTAGAACATCAAATGTAGAACCTGCAGCTCCATCCTGTTGGGGTATGAATCCCGCATTGTTATACTGTGGTGCCAAATCCTCACGCTTTCGCTTACCAGACGATATTGTGAAGAAGTCCTGGAAGTTTGTTCAATCTTAAATTGGTAACAATTCTTGAAGCAAAATTACATTTTTCTTTGTCAAAAGAGAAAAAGAAGCACAAGATCTTTGATAAGATGAAGTAAGGGAAACTTTAAAAAAATAAGGCACATCCATCCTTCAATTTTAGAGCTTTCACGGCCAGCTTTCAGGGCCTGCCCCAAAGCATTCAGTTAGACCTCAGTCTGCAGTATAAACATCAAAATAAAAAAACAAGCGGTCACCTGTGTGAGAGGTTGAGAGTTTCCTCGGTCCAACTCTTCCCGCCCTTCCACATAAGCTATAGCCATACCATTATTCATAAAGAATCTGAAAGAAAAACAGACTTAGTGATAAAACATCAGACTTACCAACGTTGACGTCAAGAGGAGGCCTTTGATTCATCCAGGAAGATGGAGGTTCCTGTAGGAAACAAAAAGGTAAAGAAAAGTGGACATTAGCGACTACCATATGTATGCACATATAATCTATGAAAAGCTTTTCACCATAATCTATTACTCCTCCAATCCCACTTCCTAACCCTTCCCCATTCATAAAAGACCATAATTTCCACACAGACAGAGCAAACTTTTAAACGAGCAGGCAGTGATACCATGTACGTACTAGGCCTTCCAGCTTTTGCCTCATTGCTTCTAACAGTATCACTTACAGGGGTTGGATACTCGCTGCTAGATCCAGTAGGAAGATTATACATGGAAGAACTGTCCACACTTCCAGGTAAAGGCGTCTGCACATTTCCAGTTAAAGGCGTCTGAATGCTACCTGGTAGTGGCGTCTGCATGGGAGTTTGCAATGGTGTCTGCAAGTTCAAACACAGACACAGATATCCACAGACGACAGAGTTTAGTACACCATAGAACAAATTACATACAAATGGACTTCAAATACATCCGTCGGGAAGAAAATTTGCATGGCTATCCAATCCAAAAATCCGACAAGACAACAAAGAAAAATCTTAATGAAGACTGACTAAAACTCACAGGAGGGAAAAGCATCTCTGCAGTGGGAGTCTCGTATTCTTCGGTTCCCTCGTATGGCACATTAAGGTCGTGGACTGGAGTAGGACCCACAGCTGCTGCTTTGGACGCTGAAGACCTGTCAATTGGACCCAATACAACTCTCGCTTGCATCATCTTCATCTCCCAAGTCTAACACCCAAATTCAAAATGCAGTCGAATTAACGCAACAAATCCCAAACCCTAGCATTCATATCAGATCCAAACACACATACAACAATTCGCTAATCTATATGAACAAAACAAAAGCCTTAATAGCCAGGAAATAGTGAGAAATGTTACTCCTTGGAGCTCGTTGAGGACACTCTCTCCGGGCCCACCATTGAGGAACTCCTCGCGGACCTTGTTGATGACGTCCTGGATAACGTGGATGTAGACGGCGCTAGTAGTCGAAGACGACGTCATCCTTCCAATCCCTACCTCTGATTGGCCTAATCTAGATCCTGATCCTCCTTTGTTTCTCGAAATCCGGAAAAACTAAGACAGAATAACAACAATATAAATGAGATTGGTCATCGAGATTTCCCTTTCGCAACAAGAGCGGAAGAGAAGAGAAGAAAAGAGAAAGTATGTGCCTCGGGTTGGGTTGATTTCCGGGTCGGCTTTGTGTCTGTGAAGAGAGACAGATAAAGAGCAGGGAATGAGGGGAAGGAGAGCGGACGATAAAGACGACTACACAATGGAATATAAATAGGTTTGCATCTGATAATATGGTGAGGGTCCACGTGTCAAGATCTGAAGGGCTCTCGATTTTGGAAATATATTTTTCTTTTTTATTTTTCTGAATTGTGTTTGATAGTGTTATAATCCGAGGAGAGAGACATGCCCGCCCCAATCTTCTTGCTATTGTCATTGGATAGGCCCAGAAACGATTGGATTTTCAAATTGCAGCCTGATCCGTTCCACTCACATCTGTGAGCATCTAAATCGTCGAGAGAAATTAAACGAATTCATTCAAGAACGTAGAAACATTGACCTCCTAGCAAGCTTATTTGACCAATCAGAATATTCTAACACCACCATTAAGGGTGAAAAATTAACTAAATTCTAAGGCCTGTGTAAACCCACTTCTGCTGATGACTGAAGTCTCGTATGGACAAATGTCCTTTCTTTAGTTCTAGTCTCCTCCTTGCTAAGATACTCTTTTGGAAACTCCTTTCTGCATGCTTCATCTTCTAACAAGTCATGTGTTGTAGGATACGTAAGGATGGCAAAAGAGCCCCGGTTGACTGAGCCTTGAGTTGAACCTCGAACGATTAGGGGCTGGTCCAACCTATTGTCATCCCTAAGGATACATCAATTGCTATGGTCTTCAGCAGCTGCTACTTGAGATTTACTAAGAGTTTTGCTTTGATGTATTGCATTTTATATGCTTTCATGTTGCAGATAAGCTAACCTCTACTCCAACTGGTAATTGATTTGCCTCTATAAATGTTGTCTTGCTCTTTTGTATTGAATCAATACCTTTAAAGTTACAAGGATTATGGAAATTGAAAGTTATGATCTGCATACTATGATATTTTACTTAAAACTCCCTTTTTAGACATTTCGCATCTTGTTTCCTTTGGTACTTCTCCATAAGTCTATAATTTCCTTTCGAGGATGTCAAATATTCACTCTTTCCATGACATGGTTCCTCTTCTAAGGTCTTAAAGCATTTGTTAACTAGTAACTAATGTTTCTGGTATTCCTAGTGGTGATAAGTTGCTTTTTATCCACATAATGAGATCATGCTTCATTTGTTCCTCTACTAAGGTCTTAAAATATTTGTTAACTAGTAACTAATGTTTCTAGTGTTCCTAGTGGTGATAAGTTTATTTTTTATCCACATAATGAGCGCATGTTTCATTTGCTCCATACTTTTCTCAATTCCCCGAGAGCATCTCTTATTGCATTCTTTCCATAGATAGTAGATGCACGATCCAAAATCTCTTTCACATATTATCCTATCTTCTTTGATTTGTCTTTTATTAACTCGTAGCCCATTTAATGTATCAATGTAGGAATGGCCTTGTACCTCCAATTGACATATGTGTTTAATTTCCTTACAAACCTCCGCAGAGACCTTAAAATTATAAAACAAGTGTTCAATTATTTTAGGTTCAACTTTGCACATTTGATAAGTAGTGTTTTAGTCATATTTTTAGTCTCATATTTAATACATTTTGTTTGTTTATTTGAGTATTTTTATTGATTTTGGTATTTAAGATATTCATATTCTGTTTATAGGTCTAATTCACTCGCTTGGAATAGAAAGGAACAAATTTGGATAAGTTTGGAGCAATTTGGAGTTATTTTGATTGAATTATGGAGTGTAGAACTTCAATATGGCCATGTTGGAGAGTTTGAAGGCATGTTGAGTATTTCCTGCAAAACACGCTCGTGTTAGTTGGGAACATACCCCTGTTAAGTAACAAGAAGACCATGTTGATGGTACATGCTTGTGTCATTGCACGTGTTAGCTTAGGATAACGTTGCAAGTTAATTTAAAGAATACAACATCAACATGCCCTTGTTGATACCTATGCATGTCCCAAAATTCGAGTTTCAAATTTGAAAAGAAAAGATTAAATAACAAATTTGGTGGTTTAGGTTGAAGCTCTTAGTAAAAAGATTACTAGATTATTAATTGCACAGCAACCAACTTAAATGATGTTGTGTGAGTTATGTGGAAGACAGTATATAGGCCAAGATTGTTAAGCAATTAGTGTTGCAACAAAATCGGTTGAACATGTTGAATAAATGAGAAATGAGCCTTAACTGCAAAATAACCCATATAATAACACTTACAACTCATGATGGAGGAACTAACTAAATCTTTCTTGGGGGAATTAGAGGTAACAAAGATATAACCCTCCACCTAGATTTTAGCAACAACATCTTTTGTAAAAGAAGAAACCTAGCTTGGAAGATATCATAACTAAATTTATTCAGGCATCTAAATTATGGATTCAAGCTATTGAATCTTCACTAAGGAACTAAGAGGCTTCTATCCATAACTTGGAGAATCAAATAGGATAACTTGCAAAGTTGATTTGTAAGAAACCATAAGGAGGCTTACCTAACAATCTATAGACGAACCGAAGGAGCATGTCAAATAAGTCACTCTTAGAAGTGGCAGGAAGTTAAGTGTGGGAAGGAAAACAGACGAGGAGGAGCAGACTAAGATAAAAACAAAGGATAAATAAGAAGATAGAGAAGGTGAGCAACCCAAGTTGGTAAAGGAGTTCAAGCTTACCATTATGTATTCAACGAAACTAAAGAGGAATCGCATAGACAAACAATTTGGTAAGTTCCTAAAACATTTTAAACAATTGCATACTGACTTACATTTTATTAAGGCTCTCGTGTGGATGCCAAAGTATGCTAAATTTTTGAAAGAGCTATTGTCAAACAAAAGGAAGTTGGAGAAAGTGTCCATAGTGACACTTAGTACAGAGTGCTCAACCATCCTTTAGAAGAAAAACTACCTAAGAAGCTTACGAGTTTCACGATCCCTTACTTAATTGGTATTTTATCAATTAAAAAAGCATTGGCTAACTTAGGGGCTAGCATTAACTTAATGACCTTTAAGTTATTTAAGAGATTAGGATTAAGATAACCAAAACCAATAAGAATGGTTAGCTGATAGGTCAATCAAGCACCCTAGAGGCATCATAGAATAGGTATTGGTTAAATTTGAAATTTTCATATTCCTGAGTGATTTTGTCATATTAGATATGGATGAAGATGTTGAATTAACTTGTATCTTAGGCTGTACTTTTCTAGCCACAATTAGGGCAGTCATTAATGTAAGTGATGGTAAACTAATGATGAGAGTCAATCTTCTCAATCTTTATTGGCTCGAGGCTCTTGATTTTTTTTCTTTTATTATATGAATGTTCTATGAAGAGTTTTATTTAATTATATTATATCATATATTATATATGGATCAATATAGATTAATAAGTATTGATGCTTTATTACTTTGGCTTTTATAAGATGACTTATAGACCTTACATAGTGGAATCCTATATCATTTATATCTTTGTCCACGCCCCAACTGCCCCCCTGGGCGGAATATGTGCTTCTAAAAGATCTTTTATACTGTGCATAATCCCAAAGTTAGTTTTATACATATGACCGGTAACAAGAAAAATGAATGCAATAGCTAAATGATGGTGTGCAATATCGGTCAGCCATAGACTTTGTGTTTGTGGATGGA
>JANZLH020000370.1:327463-340919 GCA_026770325.2 Erythroxylum fimbriatum
CCTGTGTTGCAATTCTTGGTATAAATTTTATTTGACCGGTTTCCAAGAATCAATTTTTAATATTGAACGATAAGCCGACGACCAGATAGAGCGAGTTGGACTTGCCTAAGATGTCTTTGGTTGGACTAAGGATGAAATGATGCTCAAATGATGGATCATGGGTGAACATACTAAATCATGGGTGCGCATTGGCTGAATCACGCACAAATTGGCTCGGAACTTTGCTAACCTTCACCTTTGGATGAACATCATGGGTGATATGGAAAATTTAGTGGGATTAATCATCAAGAAAGTGGGATGATGTGGAAAAAAACATGAATGAGGTGTCTTGTAAGCATTTTAAACGTGTTGCTTTGACTTAGGAGTGGGATAAAGGTAAGTTATGTAATCCACCAACTAAAGTAGTGCCTAAAGTGGTTAGGGATGTCAACCACCAACTAAGTTAGTGGCTTAGTGGCCTTAAGCTCACTTTCTTGTATTCTTGCCTAACAAGTCTCCTAAAGCCTATAAATAGCTCATTTGAGCAAGGCTTCATTCATTAGAGAGAGTTGAAGCTTTGTATCCTTTGTAACAATTGTGAGTAATATAAACGTTGGTAATTTTACTGTAAAGTTGCATCTTTCTCTTCTTATTACTGTCCATTTTGTTATGGTCGCTAAGTGAATTTCATGGGTTTACTTTGCCTTTGTGGGAAACACCTTAAACACAAGGGATTTGGTAAGGTTAAGTTGAATTGCGAGAGTTCAACTACCATACTTAGACTTTGGCACATTTTATAAGCAAACTTGGAGTTCTTTGCAAAGTCTTTACAACAATTGGTATCAGAGTTATGTTGTTGATTTAATGGCGGATGGTAGCAATCTTACGGAGTGTGTCATAAGGGTGGAAGCGCTCATCAGCCCTTTACCTAAGGGTGAAGAAGGAGTCTCATCTTATGCATCACGTTTTGAAGCCTTGGAGGGGAAAATCCAAGCATTGTGAGACCAAGTGGCTGAATTGATTAAAGCATGAGAGAATGCTTATTTCAAGATGATTGTCCTTAGATGTACGATTGCAACTATAGATACGAAACATGTTGAAAGCACCATATTAAAGATACGTGCACCAAAATTTTTTAGGGCATTCGGAACGCTAAGGAACTTGTGAACTTTTTGTGGGATATAGAGCAGTATTTTGCAGATGCTAAAGTGCGGGATGCAAAAAAGGTGAATGTTTCGGCAATGTATCTCAATGGAGATGCAAAATTATAGTGAAGAACTCTAACCTCTGCTGAAATTAGTGTTGACCGTCCTCTTGTTGATATATGGGAGAGGATGGAAAAGGAGTTGAAGGATCAATTCATTCCAAACAATACTGCTTGGCTTGTAAGGGACACCTTGAAATGGTTGAAACACAATAGTTCAATAAGGGATTATGTTAAGAAATTTAGTTCCTTAATGTTTGATATTGAGAATATGTCAGATGAGGACAAGCTATTCAACTTCACGTCGAGATTATAACTTTGGGCATAAATGGAATTGCAAAGGAAAAATGTCAAGGATGTTGTGGGTATAATTGCGGCTGCAGATGCTTTGTTAGATTTCAAAATGCTAAAGGAAACCAAGGCCTCTTCCTCTTCTCAAAAATCAAAAGGCACTTACCAAGAGAAGTGTGAAGGAAAGAAGAAGAAAGACCAAGGTGAAAAAAAGGAGAATGATCACAAAGGGTAGTCTAAACAAACTGGGTAACCTAAACATGGTGATAAGTCTTCTAAGAAAAATCGTGGTTGCTTCTTATGCAGTGGCACTTATTATACCCGTGACTGCCAAAGAAAGGAGAATTTGAATGCCTTAATAGCAGATGCGGATGGTGAAAGCAATCACTCGGAAGTCCATTTGAGTGCCTTATGTATGTTAAGATACAGGTCAATAGAAAGCATTTCACTGCTATGATAGACACAGTGCCACTCATTCCTTTGTTATGGAATGAATGGTGTGAAAGTTCAGCTTAAAGATTAGCAAGACCCTTATAAAAATGGAAACTCCTATAGAGAAAGCACAAGCAGTGGTAGGAGCTGCATACAATGTGCCTTTGAGTACGGGAAATTAGTGTGGGAAGTGTAACATGATGGTGATACCTCTCGAGGATATCGATTTGATTTTAGGCACTGACTTTCTTAAGATGGAAAAGGTCGTGCTATGTCCACATCTTGAAAGTATAATATTTATGAATGATCAAAATTCATGTCACATCAATTGTTGTAGGTCTAGCGATGAAATTATGAACAAAACAACAAATGTAGCTCATGTTTCTGCCATGAGGATCGAGAAGGGCTTAAGAAAGGCATGGAGACTTATCTTGTGCCCATGTGGGAAATTACGAAAGATTATGTGATAGAAGCCCTAGACGTGGTGGAAAAAGTATTAAGGGAATTTAAGGATGTGATGCCAAAGGAGTTACCAAAAACTCTCCCTCCTCATCGTGAAATTGATAATAAGATCAAACTAGTGTCAGGTACAATACCTCCTACCCGTGCCCCTTATTAGATGTCACTATTAGAGTTGGTGGAACTATAAAAGCAACTTGGTGAATTGTTGGTAGTGGGATAAATCCAACCATTAAAAGCCCCCTATGGAGCTCTGGTTTTATTCCAAAAGAAGCAAGATGGAGTCCTACAGATATGTGTCGACTATCGAGCTTTGAACAAGGTGACTATTAAAAATAAATATCTTGTGCAAATTTACGCAACTAGAAATAAAGTTTTTGGGAAACTTGGTAAGCAAGCGCCAATTGCGAATGGATCTAAAAAAGGTACAAGCTATTGTTGATTGGCAGGTTCCAAAGATGGTGAAGGATATTAAGAGCCTTTTTAGCTTGGAAAACTACCGATTTATTATGGGTATTTGAAGAAGGCAGCACCCTTAACCGACTTATTAAAGAAGAAACAAGAGTGGTGTTGGTCGGAAGCATGCCAAGAATGTGAGATCCCACATCGGTTGGAGAGGAGAACGAAGTACGCCTTATAAGGGTACGGATACCTCTCCCTTACAGACGCATTTTCCATGGCCTAATGGACCAGATCCCATCAAAACTCCGAGGTTAAACGTGCTTGGGAGAGAATAGTTCTATGATGGGTGACCTCCTGGGAAGGCCTCGAGAAAAGAAAAACCGTGAGGGCTTGGCTGGACCAAGGCCCAAAACGGACAATATCTGTAATCGGGTGATCTGGGATGTTATAAGTGGTATCAAAGCTAGCACCCGAACCGTTGTGCCAGCTAGGTTGGACCCCAAAGAGGGCAGGGCCCCAAGGGAGTGGAGAGTATGAGATCCTACATCGGTTGGAGAGGGGAACAAAGTACACCTTATAAGGGTACGGATACCTCTCTCTTATAGACGCATTTTTCATGGCCTAATGGACCAAATCCCATCAGAACTCCGAGGTTAAACGTGCTTGGGGGAGAGTAGTTCTAGGATGGGTGACCTCCTGGGAAGGCCTTGAGAAAAGCAAAATCGTGAGGGCTTGGATGGACTAAGGCCCAAAGCGGACAATATCTGTAAGTGGGTGATCTGGGATGTTATAAACAAGCCTTCGAGAAGTTAAAGGTTGCCATTTCAACTAAACCTGTGTTAAAGTTACTCGACTTCGATCTCCCTTGTGAGGTACATATGGATGCTTCAAATAAAGCTATTGGCAGAGTCTTGGTGTAAGAAGGACATTCGGTGGCATTTGAAAGTTGCAATTTTAATTGTGCCAAGTAACGAAAGTTGACACTTGAGAAGGAGATGCTAGTAGTAGTACATTGCTTTGAAGTTTGGTGGGTCTACTTATTAGGTACCAGGTTTTTTGTTCATACGAATAACGTGGCTAACACCTTGTTCAAGACCTAAAAGAAGTTATTTGTAAAGCAAGCCTGGTGGCAATAGTTTCTTGTCGAATATGACTTTGTATGGGAGCACAAACTGGGGAGACATAACAATGTGGCATATGCATTGAGCGGAAAGGAAGTCCTTACAGTCTTGTATACGATCACTCAAATGGAATCGGACCTGTTAGAACAAATTAAACTAGCAATTCCACTGGACAACGTTTATAGCCGAATTATGAAGCAAGTAAAGGAGGGTATTGCCCGAAAATTTTGGCTTGATGATAAGGGGTTGCTCATGGAGAAGAATAATCAATTGTACGTACTAAGTTTTGGTGCTTTACAAAAACAATTAATGAAGGAGACACACAATTCATAGTGAGCTGGTCACCTCAGAGTCAAACGAATGTTAGCGCTCTTTTCCTGATCTTACTATCGGACAAAGATGGAGAACGACATTCAAGTATATGTCAAAACTTGTCTTTTTTGTCAATTAGATAAACCTGAAAGGAAGAAGAAGGCAGGTTTGTTACAGCCTTTTCCAATTCTGGAAAAACCATAGATGTCAGTTTCGATGGACTTCATTGGTAGATTCTTAAAGGTGGACGACATGGCTTCAATCATGGTAGTAATTGATAGGTTCTCCAAGTATGCAGTCTTTGTGCCAACTATAGCTTCCTATCCTTCAGATATTGCTGTGGAACTTTTCTACAAAAATGTGGTGAAGCATTTTTGAGTTCCGATAGACGTAGTAAGTGATCGAGACGCCTAATTTACTAGCCAATTTTGGACATCTCTCTTCAACATAAAAGGGTGCGAATTAAAGTTCTCAACTGTGAATTACCCACAAACGGAAAGGATCAATGGCTTATTAGAGGAATATTTTCAGCATTATGTAAGTGCAAGTCAACGAAATTGGTTAAGTTTACTTAACACTGCACAATTTTGTTATAACTTGCACAGATTCTCGACAACGGAGAAAAGTCCTTTTGAAGTTGTTATAGGACAACAACCACTCAGTCCTCTAGAGATAGCTTAACAGATGTTGGGGGGGGGGAGGTGGGAATGCCCAGCTGCTTATCTTTTTGCGAAGGAAAAGAAAGAATTGTTGGATGAGGCAAGGGTAGACTTAGCAAAGCTTTGAAATGGATAAAGAAATATACGTATCAAAGGAGAAGACCACTTGATTTTGACATCGGGGATAAGATACTTCTCAAACTTAATTCCCAAATTTGGAAGAAGATTAGTAGAAGCAGGTGCATCGAGGGTTGGTGTCAAAGTATGATGGGCCATTCAAAGTGGGAAATTTAGTTTATCACTTCAAGTTACCAGAGCGTTTAAAGGTACATCCTATTTTTCAAGTGAGTTTCCTTAAACCATATCATGAGGATTCAACAGATCCTAAAAGGAGTCAAGTAAAGAGAGCTCCATCGGTGGTAAGAAAACAATTCAATTTAGCATTAGTGAGCCTAGGCCAACGTCTAGCATGGAAAAGGAAGGCATGCCAAAGGAACCATGGTAGCTTAACCAAGTAAAGATCAAGCATGGTTTGAGTTGCGATAACTGTGGGGAGTTGATTGGCTTTGTTGGATCCTGATTTTTTTCTAAATTCTTATTATTTGTTTAATTATTTATTTATGTTTTGTTTGTTTGTTTAATTATTATTTTTTTAGAATTGGGTCATTAATTAGAAATTTGAGGGAAGGATTAGAAATTGAAATTAGAAGGAAGTGTTAGAAATTAAGTTAGCTTAAGTAGTTAGTAGGGTTGTGTTAAATGAAAGAGGGGTAGAATTGGAAAGGCCACGTAAGTGAGGGGCATAATTGGAAGAAAAGGAGTAACATTGTGTCTTAAAATTAGAAGGAGAGAGGAGAAAATTCGTGAGTAGCCAAATAGGAGAAGAAAAAACGTGAAAAGAGAGAAGAGAAGAGAAGAAAAAATCAAAGAAGAAGGGAAAGGAAGGGAAAAATCGTGGGAAGAAGAAGGAATCAAGCTTCTTAAGGTAAGTTCATCATCTTCTTCTTGCTTTAGTAGAAAGAAATGAGTTGTTGTGTTGTGAATGAAGAAGTTTTAGAGAAAGAAAGGGGTTTTGAGTTGGGAATGCTTGCAGGAAGAAGATGATTGAGAGAACCATTTGATTTTTAGGTTTCTAAGCTAGGTTTTGGATTTCTAACGTAGATGGCTTATAGGTAGGTTAAGTTTGAACTTGATTTGTGGTAATTCCATTTTGTTGTGATTATGAAAATTTGGGGAATTTCCATTTGAATTGGAATTGAATGAGAATTTTGGTTGCGTTAGGAAATCAAGAACAACCTACCTAAGAGCAAGAGGAAGGGCTCAAATTAAGTTTGGATTTTCAAGAATTATAAGGTGGGTAATTTATTTATAGTTGTTGTGAAAAGGGCAAAATGCCTTGTGTGTGTATTGTGTGTTAAAATGACTTACTTGAAATGTTGTGATGTTGAAATTGCATTATGATGTATGACATTGTGATAAAATAATAAAATTGTGTGTATGATCATGTTATGTCATTGAATTGAGTCATGGAATTTTGTATAAAGAAAATGCATGAGAATATGAGATTGTGAATGATTGAATTAAGCATGAGATTTGATTGTGTTTAGGCGAGAGAGGAACCGTTTTGTAGTCACGTGCACGTCAACATAAATTGTTCTCCCGGTTGCCCACTTGTGGCCCACAAGATCTGAAAAGTAGACTCGTTTCATTCACGGTGTAAACTTTGATTTTTCTGTTTTGTTCCACGAAACCCTCAAGTCATTTGGTTGTGCATTTGCATTTTGACATGTTAAGTTATGATGCGAATTGTGTGTTATGCTTGGATGATAAATTACATCAAATGTGTTTAATGTGACGATGTATTGAATTATGAGCTGTGAATGTTGAACTTACATCGTTGGATCAAGATAAGATGAATATGCTTATATGAATAGATACATATATGTTTGATTGTGTGGCTCATCGCCAATGGCTATAAATATATTAGCCACTAAGCTGTGTAGCTCAGCCCACAATTTTCCCTCCTCAGGTGCAAATCGAGAAGATCAGTGATCCTTGCAAAGCATTCAGATACTCCAAGATAGCTAGAAATCTTTTATACTAAGTTAGTAACATTTGGCTAGCTTTATTGGCATATCAAACATAAGCATTCTTTTGTATTTTGTATTAAGTTGACGGATATATTAATATGTAAGTAAAGCTTGCCAAACGTTCATTTTGTTTAGAAATGAGAATGAGAACTTGCAGAGTTCTTTTTGCGTATGATTATGTTATTTTTAAAGTATGAGTATGATGGATATGTATATTTTTCTATTGTTGAGATTGCCAATTGTTGCTAGTGTTAGAATAGCATGTTGGAGTTGGAAAGATTGTATGTGATGAATCCATTGGAGTTGAGATTCATGTGTTAATGGGATGTATGTAGTAGTGAAATGGATATGAAGTGGTTTTACACTAGAAGGGTTGAATTTGAGGAGATTATGAATGATTATGGTGTTAGAAAGGACGTTGGAAGCATTGGAGGAGTTTGGAGAACCCCAATGTCCGTTTAATGGAAATTAAGTCCGTTAAATGGACCTTCTCGGGTGAAAAAGGATCCCCTGCCTCGCCAATGTTCGTTTAACGGACATTAGGTCTGTTGAAAAATGGCTCCCAAGTCACTCCATGTCCTTTAAACAGACATTCACGGGATAGCTACAATAAATTATAATTTTGACCCTTTTAAAGGGAAAATCTCGCTTTGAGTTATTCATGAAAGTTTTATATCTCGAAGTCCTCTTTCTAACAGTCTAAAAACAAAATCAATCGAACATATATAGCAAAAGTTATGGCAATTGCGCCAAGGCATGTACAATATAAGTAAGGACATAAACATGTTGGATTCTTTTGGCCATAACTTCTTCGCCCGACCTCCAAATTAAGTGATTCTTTAAGCATTGGATTTCTAACACGTTTTTCTACCTTTACACAAAAATTAATAGCTTTTGAAGTTAAATTCAAAAAGATTGATTAAAAGTAAGCGAGGGTTCGTTAAAATGACCCTACAAGGAAACCTGCTCACGCTTTTTGACTCCGGATAGTTGAGCTCGGGTAACGAGGTCCAACATCTTGGGCTTGGGAACGGGGCCTAACATGCATGCCCTCTCACAGTTACTCACACCCATGAGACACCCTTGTATGGTATGCAGTTGGTGTCACAATCATGAGACTGCTCACAACTATGACATTTTTCTAGTGTGGTCATGAGCTCTTTCATCTCTCATTTTTCATTGTTATGCTTTATTTTGTCTCTTCTTCTTGTAATCTTCTTCTTCTTGCTTCATGAAGATGATAGAGTATAAACATTGAGAAGATGACTCAATGAGTATACTTTTGGGTTACTTTAGCTCCTTCACCTCTAAAATTACTTTTAAGCACATATCACACACATTGCAAAAATAACTTAAACACTTACAACTTCACATTATGTTGAGTAATGAGTATTCTCTTATAAATGATTAAATTTATATACTATTTTCTACTACTTATTTAACTATCTATAAGATAATGAATACGTATTTGCTTCCTGTAAGAAAGGATTAATATTTCCAAATGACAACAATGAACAATATAAATTTGCAAACATTTAATTTTCTTATTAACAGCAATGAATAATATAAAAAAAGAAAACATTTAATTTTCTTAACTTAGTTTTATATTTATATATATAATGATTTAATTATATTTTAAATCTTATATTTAAATAATTAATCATACGTTAAATACCTTTTATATACAAACAATAATTAGTAAATTGTATGTTACATATAAATCAGTTAACAACTCAATGAATTAATTTTAAGGTCATTTTTATTATTATTAAAATAGCAAATAATCTGAAAATTAAATAAATAAAATTTTATTTCTTTTTAATTTACCATGCCTAAATGTTCTTAAACCATATACAGTTAAGGGAATTCCCACAACCAATTCCAACTTTCTAGTTCCAAGTGCAACGCATATTTTGTAAACTATTCTCAATACACATAAGATACAATTAAAACACAATGTAATTGCAATCTGGGTCAGAGAAAAACAATGTAAAACACACACACAAAATAATACAAATTGCAACCAAGTTAATACGTAAAGTAGGTCCAGTCGTAGGTTGAGTCTGGTCACAGGTCAACCAAATGCAGATCTAACTTCTCAACTTTGGTTTGGAGATATTTCTGCGCCAGGGAGGCAGGGACAGAGGATTGGCTGAATAGATAAACATGTGGTGCATGGAGTCTTAGCTATATCAATTATGGCTGTTTATTTATTCACAATACTTTATTTGTTAGCTAAATTCAGTTAGTTTTCTACTCTTTCATGACCATTGTATATAAATACTTCATTAGTTGGTTAATAAAGTAAGCTTTCACATTTCCCCAAATAAGCTTTCCACATGGAGAGCAGCAAACAGCAACGAATCGTGGAAAGGGCCAGCAATGGTGGTGAGTGCTGCATGGAGAGTTGAAAGCAACGGGTGGAGAAGAGCAAACTGTTGAGGAGCTGGCGAGGAAGCGACTAAAGAGGAAGCGACAAGTGTTGAAGGAAGCGGCGGCAACTAGCAAGGAAGTGGCCCATCCAATCTCTATAAAACGACGCGTCTAGCAATTGTATAAAGAGGACAAAATGCGACGTCGTGCTATTGTGGGGAGTCAAAAAGTGGTGGGAGTGGAAGAGAGTAGATGAAAAGACAAATGATGGACCACAAAAATGATGCGTTTCACGAAAGAAACGTGTCACAGAGCAGCAGAAGACTGAGTAAATTAGCGACATTGCTATCCCACGTGTCTCTGTCTAATTAGCATACTTCTTCTGTTGTCCATGTGGTCGAATACAAGCCATTGGACGCTCCAGTCTGACAGTGACCGTTGCTGCAGCAGATGCTCGACTGTCACTTTCACATTACAATCCAAGGGTCCGAATTTAATTCCCTTGTGTTTTCTCAAAATGACAAAGTCTCTCGATCCGTGTTATATGAAGTAACCAATCGAATGGAGACATGTGTCTCAAAAGAATTGTGAAATCTAAAATATTGAATTCAGATTTTTTTTCCAATATTACTCTTTCTTATTCTGTCTCATGAAATTTCAGCCATTTATTTTACGAGACTCACGTGAGACCTATGCAGAATTCACATAAATAAATGACTGAGATTTATTGGACACAATAAAACACTATAATATTAATAAAAAAAAGATCTAAACTCATAATATCAACTACGTTGGAAGCAATTTCCCTTTTATGTTAGGTCATGTTTTGAGGATTAAAAAAAGCCTTCAAATCTATCGCATGTTAACTACTCAACAAAGTTCTCAGACAAACTCCACCAAACAGTTTCACTGCACTTAATCAATTTATCAAACACTTTCTAGACACTCATTTGAAGCATTTTATTAAATAGGTGTTAAACTCTTTAGGTTATGCTCGGTTGAGGGTTTATTAATAGAATGAAATGGAATAAAATGTAATATTATTTCATCGTTTGAGAGGAGAATTTATAATGGAATGAAATGGGATAGAAGATGAGGGTTTCATATTATATCCAATTATATACTAAACAGTAAAAATAAAAAACTTCCGATTTTGAAGTTTAAGATGGAATGTAAAATGATAAACAAATGTACAATATATTACATTATAAACTCTCCATTCAAACAACATTTTACTATATTACATTATGAACCATTTCATCCCTCCCAAACAATAATTTTTTAATATTACATCTATTTATATTATATTCCATTATAAATTATTCTATTCCATTTTATTTCATTCCATTTTATTAAAAATTTTACGTTCATCCAATTATAGCCTTAGTCTCCACTCTTTAAAGGCTTGGCTAACCCTATTTAAAAGGTTAAAAGCACTTAAAAAGGTTTTGAAATTTGCAAATACGAATATAATGAAATATGGACAAGTGAATATATAGAAGTCTCACTTCATTGTTTGAGACATTTCATCAAACAAATGTTATACATTCGATTTTATGGTATTTTTGAACAATAATTAACAAAGATTCGGATTATATATGTATAAAAATGTTTATTAATTTATCAAAAAAATGTTTATTAATGTCTCGTAACAAAGGTTACACGAAATGACGTGGGAAAGAGGAAAAATCAACCCATTTCCTAACCTATATCTCACATATACAAGCAACAGTTTTGGATAAGTTTCAACAATTTTTCCGCCAACCATCATGCCTTTTCATACTAAACTTATCCTAATTTCAAATTTGTAGATGTTTGAAACATTATGACTCTTTCAAGCATTCAGAGTAGGACAAACAACTTAGAACTAACATAATTAACAAACCAACATAATCAACATAACTAACAGCAAAATCGCCATTTTGTAACTGTCACGACTAGAAGTTGAAGTGATCTTTTAACTTGTCTCAAACCCGAATTTCTAGCTATGATATTTTCTTGGTCTGGATTAATTATTTTACAATATTTCCTAATATTGTATATTCTTGTCCTAAAAGGTGGAATCAGTCACCCCCACATTCGGGCCCGACCAGATAGTGAGGGGTTAAACTACGGTTTGATCTTGGTCTACCACCTAGCAGAGCGGCCCATGCGCTCCCGTTACTGGGAATCGAACCTTGGTCTTTGTCCCATGATACCCTGCTAGATTGCCAACCGAGCTACCCGTGACTGTTCCTTCAAGTTGTCGTTAACTTTATGACTTTTAGAGTTTCAATTTCGTAATTGTTTCTTAGTTTGCTAGCTCCTAAGGGGGATTTTGCCCTTATTCTTGAATATTTTTACTTGCTACTAAGGAAGAATGCTTCTCTTTCTTGTCTTCTAGAATAGAATTGTTGTCTTTGAAATTGGGGGAATTATATTCCTTTAGTTGCTCAACTTTTTTTATTTATGTTTCTAAGCTATTTTAAGGGCTGATAGGAAGTATATTAGCTTTTAGATTTCCCTGTGCTACTGCTAGTTCTTTTCCTAATTCATAAATTCTTAATAATAACCCTTACGGAATTTCCTTCTAGCTAGCTGACTTACATTGCATCTTTTTATGTTCCTGCACTGGCTTCCATTGGTAACTCACATTGATTTCTACTTATATCATTTCATCCCTTAATCCAAGCTTTAAAATATAGAATTTGTTAGGAAGATCTTGATCCATTTTGAGTTCCACATAAACTCTAGCATACCCAAACTCTCCAATTTTGTTATGGTTTCATCAAGACATGCATAAAGCTCATTTTCTCTGTATCTATACTAGGTCTCCATTTATATAGGAATATTAAAATGTTGTTTATATGTTAAGGCCCTTATTCCATGACTTTTTGGTGTCCTAAAATGAAATGAATTTGAAGATGAATCATATTTGTTCACATATCAAGACTTCATTAAGCCTTTCTTACTTCTAATACTTCGTTGACCATTTATGCATTAGGGGAAATTATCTAATTGACGAAGAAATCTACTAGAGAATTTTTTTTCCATTTTGTTGCACCTGCTTGATAGTATGGGAAGAGGGAGTTACAAGCTTACCTTTGTCATCTAAGGAAGGGGCAAATAGTATAGGTTCACATTTGGACAGGCATCTCCGACCACCTACCTCTTGGAGGCTCTAGGTGGCAAGATAGCACCTTAGCCTTCCAAAGAGAGAGACTAGAAATGGGAGCTCCATAAGGAGAAGAGGGTTGAGTCTCAGGTTGAAGAGTCGAAGCATCTTCATGAAAAGATGCAAAAGTCTTTTAAGGTGGAAATCTAAATGAAGAAGTAGGTGAAGGAGCTGAGAAGGGGGGATTTTAAGAGAGCTAGGAATGATTTAGAGGGAAAAAGTGGACGTGGTGAAAGTAAAGGAGGGGGCAACTAAAGTGCATGAGGAGGAAGCAGTCATACTAGAAGGGGGAGCTGACAATAAGGTGGAGGTGGTGAAGATGAAGATGAAGATGTGGAAGTAGCTTAGGGGCACAAGGAGGAAGAGGCCATGCTAAAAGTGGTAAGCCTTTTTTATTTTTTGGGGAAAAGAAGAAACAAAAGTGACAGTTGCTAAAAATAGTAAAAATGCACCAAAATAGAAGGGAGGGAGGAGGATGCATTAGGCTAATTGTTATTTGAACCTTTATTAGTTACTTTAATAGTTTAATTATCTTTTATTAAATAATATTTTCTTTATTTTCCTTGTTTGGCTAGGATTAATAAACTTAGTAGCATACTCCTCGTGAGATCAAAACTCTAGAGTACTCTAGTGTTAATAACTTATTGTAATTGATTATGTGCAGTTGCAAATAGATTCAATCACTTACTTAAGTTCACAGAAATTAAGAATTCTCTAAGGCATTAGGAGTTTTGTGTGTTAAGGCCATCTCCAACCAAGGCACCAAAACGTGAAAAAAAAATCAACTCCAACCAAGACACCAAAAGAACACAGTAAAATGGTGCAATGAATAGTAACACACCAAATTTTTTCCCGTGTGTTACTATTCATTGCACCAAAAGTACACAAAGACAACTTTATCCCTTTACTTTTTTAACATTTTCCTTTTATGTCCTTCTCTCAAATTGATTTATTTACATAATTCACTAAGTAATTAAAGT
>JANZLH020000370.1:362870-378964 GCA_026770325.2 Erythroxylum fimbriatum
TAATTGTTTCTTTCATTTAACTAATCCCATCAATTTCTACTCCAATTGTTCCCCCAAAATTTCAATGGCACTAATTAATAAATCCAAAAATCATTTATCTAAATTTTCCATTGCCATTTGACTGTAAATTCTACTACAAGTTAACAATTGTCTTGCCACTTGTCATTTTTTCTAGTCCAGAAATTACCAAAAAATTTTCAGAAAAATTTTCCCAAAATTTTCCAAAAAAATTCTAAAACACAAATATACTCTCCAAATCAATTTTCAATACAAATAGACCAATTCTCAATAATAATAACTTTTATTAACAATTATACCCGAAATTATTCTTGAATATATGTATAGTTATTTTCATGTGCAGAAAAATTCACTATTCATGTGTATGTAAATGTCATATTATGCATGAGCATGAAATGCTTTTCTAAGCTCTCTTTAGTCACTCATATTTACAATTCTAACCTTTCCGCAGGTAACGAGATGTTACAGTCACTCACACAACCGTGTATATACCAAAAACCCTAATTTGTAATATAAAAGTCAATTACAAAGAGGAGATACAATTAGAGTCAGAGTTATAGACAAAAGTTAAAGTTGGAGACTCAATTTTGAACCTAGGACCACAAAAAAATAGAGATTACTTCAAAGATTCGATAGAGAATAGCCTTCCATCGAAGTTTAAAGGGGATTACATTTGAGAAAAAGGATACATATCTTATGGATTCTTTTTCTTTTTAATTATTCTTCTAAACTTTTGGTGTTTCTTTTGTTTTATATGTTTATAAACTAAGTTTGATTAGTGCCTAGGTAGGCTGAGCCCTAAGTTAGGATGGATGTTGTGATTTGATCTTTATTTAAGCAATTTGATTCATTGATTTATTACGATTCAACTATATGTTTTTATTCTTTAACTAATATGTTCGAGATAATAGTCCAATGCTTGACTTTATATGATTAAGATTGATAAATCCTTTTGTATGAATAAATATACCATAATTTGAAAGAGTTGTATATATACCTAGAGATAAGTTGAAAAAAATCATCTAGATTAGGGTTAAATTTAATAATGAAATTCATAAGTCAAGTAAAGTGATCTTAGGAGTTTTAACTAGAAAATGGTTTCAGATAATGAACTAAGGGTTAGTAGTTAGAAGTTTTAAGAAAGATATTAACATAAGATAGGAATTTTCATGATCCAATGATTAATATTTGAATACTTAATAAATCTTAGGGGATTCGTTACCTAGGTACTAGTTAATTGATATTTATTAGTCGTTATGTTATCAACATTTTGGTTTATAATTTTGTTGAATTTTAGTTTAGTTTAATTTTAAATTAGATCATCAACCTATTTTTCAATTAGATAATAGAAATGAGGTTATTACTAGTACTCGTACTCCTCTTAAAATCGACCTGTACTTGTCAGTGCTAACTACAGCTACATCATATAGCTACTGTTTAAAATATAAAATTATATATGAATAATTAATGAGAGTTATCAATTATGTTTGCTTCCACCTTTTGAAACTACGGTTGATCATTGCTAATAAATAATTATTTCACCAATCATATATTTGATGTGATATTAAATATATGTCTTTCCTTTAACTAATAAAAAATATGTAATTCAATTAGCCCTTATTATTTAATAAACTCAGATACGATAAAAATTTAAATAAACAATAACTTTTAAGAAAAGAAAGACCATCAAAGCAAGATAACATAACACCTGTGGTTGCATTAAATCTATTTGAATACTTTTCCTATAAGTAGTAATTTCTAATACAACAAATTAAGACTTTTAGTTGCTAAAAATGATTAAAAATTTTACATATTCAAACTTTAATCTTGCAAGTGATCATTTCAATCAATAGACTAATTTTGGGCATTAGAAATCAATAAAAATAATCATAAAATAGAAGCAGAGAAAATCAATCCATACATGAATAAAAAAACACTCCATATTAAGAATCAATTGTCTCCCAATCTTTAAGGTTCCAAAATGCTTCCACTTCCTGCAACTAAGACAAAGAAAATTAGCAAACTAATTTTAAGGGTGCAAAAGGTCCACTATGCAAGCTAACTAGTCATCAGAGAGAATACCTAGAGTTGGACTTTCTTTAACACTTGAAGTTTCTCTTCCATAACGAGAAACCTACCAAGCGACAACCCAAATTTAGAGGCTGAGGTCAAAATAGTGCAACTCATATTGGATTCTGGGGCCATTACTAATATAACCTACATAATACTGCCTAGGAACAATCCACCTTAAGTTAAATGGCATAAACTAGTATAGCCTCGTAACAATTATCCCATTGGATCTTTCATTATGAGGTTGTCTTATAAAACACTTAGTTGCAGACACACAACCATTTATTCTTTAAGTGTAACAACGCATCTCAAGTATGACTTAAGCTCTAGGCGGTTTACAACTTACAATGCAAGGAGAATCAGCGGGCAAACATAGCAAAATGGGTGTAGAAGAATCAACCACACTAAAGAGGAAAACACCCTCTTCATGATAGCCTTCAGTTGCTCCATTTACATCATATGGAATGAAAAGAACACCAAGATCTTCACAAATGAAAAAGCTGTAATACTATGTGCCAATATTTGTTTCAATTGATCATATAAATAATGCTGGCTAAAGAAGTTGCCAACTCACTAAACAGTAGATTAACAAAAAGGTGGAACCTCGTATAACTTGCTCTTATTATAAAGACATCTCAAAACTTCTTGTGATGTATGACATCATGATATTTCTCATACTTTTGTTATCTTTTATTAGTTGATTCAAGCAAACCACCCATGAGAATCATATTTTGACTCTTATCTACTCCTTAAATGATCTTGATCTTAGCTTATAAGCACTTTATAAAACCTTGTTTCATTTATTTAATTTCCACCTTAAAAATCAATTAATGAACAACATTAAATATATAGATTTTACTAATATTGTTTTGAAGTATACTGCTTCAGTATGATATTATTATAATATAAGAACTTAGTTATAAAATATTAGAGTTTAGTGATTCATATATTAAAGTTTTGCTTGAAATTAATCAATAGTTTGATTAGGAGAAAAAGCTCCATAATAGAATTACTTAAATAAAAGTTTATCACATTATACAATTACATTGTATACATGTATCATCTATGTTTTTTTTAAAAGATTTATCAAATTTTATGTTAGAATTTTGGTAGAAACTTAATGGTATATTAACAGTATATTGTTTCACTATTTTATTTATTGAGATTTTTTTATAGAAAAAATTTATATTTCAAGTTAGAATCATATAAGGTACTTTCAGGGCCGTTCCTAACGTTTTATAGGCCCTGAGCGAAGTAAAAAAAAAAAGTCCTCAATAAATCGGTAACATGCAAACATGTAAACTTTAAAAGGATATTTTTATTATTAAAATTTAATATTCATATATAAGTGACCCAATTTATAAGTCTACATACTCAACAAAATATTAAATAGTCACAACATCAGTTAATAATATTTTACAAATATTATGATAAAGATCTAAATTATTAAATCAAAAATTTTTAGTAACTTTTGAATTTAATTAACATTAGTGATTTTTAATAAAAAAATTTCTTTTATAGGAATTAACATAATGGTAAATGTAGTAATCTAATGCTACCAACCTATTTATAAAAAACCAATCAAACACATCCAACTATTTACAGTCTTATTTAATTATCAAATATTTTTATTGTTGTTTAATTATCACAACACGTTTAATAGAATTATACAAATTTTTATAATAAATGAAACCGTTTATGTAGTCTTTGAATTGGGTAACTTAAATTATTTGATTTAGTCATATTATAACTAAACTTATGTGAACCTCTACAATAACACAAATCCAATAATTATTACATGTGGCAAAGTATAATGAAAATTACAATTACAAAAATTAAATTATTTGTTAATGTTTAATTATATTTTTATAAATAATAAGTAATTTAAAAATAAAAAAGGAGAAACACAAATAAAGACAATATCATTTAATATTATGTTTTGATTTAAAATGCTACCGCGTCAATGACAAATTACAAATTAATTATAATATGTTCAAATATTTAATAAGTTAAAAATAAATAAATAATCAGAAATTTTACCTTTAAATTATCACTTAGAACTAAAAAACATAACCTTAATTTTTTTTTACCACCAATTTTTGAGTTTAAATATGTTAGATTCATATGTTAGTGAAAAAAGTAGTGTATAAAAAATACACACAAATGCTTGCGAAGTATTTATAAATATAACAAGTTAAAGTTGGATAGCTAATAAAGAAGGTTATTTAGCTTCTAAGATTAAAAGTTTACGGTAACTTTCACAATAATATAGCTAATAAAGAAAGTTATTTATTTGTTAACGTTAATTTTTTCTTCTTCGACAATCAAGAATTTACCATCCTTCTAATTGAAAAGATGCTAAAAAGATACTACTCAAATGCGTTAAAGGTGGGCTCCTAATAAGAGTGGGCCTAGCCTTGGGTAGGTACCTCTCTGTCTCTGTCCCCGGATATAATGTCTGAATTACTTGCTTAAAATAATTACAAAGAATAATATAAACAACTAAAAAATATATATTACATATTCATGATAGACTAATGCCATTTACAGATAAACTTTTACTTGTTTGATTAGTTTTGTGCAGTACAAGCTGACAGCAACGTTGGAAAGTCAAATCTGTACTTCGTAGCAGTTTAATCTATTTTTTCTGTACAACACCGATCCCCTTAATATACAGCTGAGCTAATTATGCACGGCAAATTTAAATCCTCGGGGAAAAAGCTTCATCAATATTCACTAACCATGGCTTCTTTGCCATCTCTTAATATCCCGTGGTCAACCTTTCTGTTGATCTCTTCATTGCTCCTGGAATGCTCTATAATCAACGGTGAAGATGGCGGTCACGAAGGCGGCGTCGCCGTAGACTTGCACTCCAGAAACTTGATTCTGGTGAAAGTTTGGTGCTTGATCATACTTCTGGTCACCACCTTCGCCGGTGGTGTCTCCCCGTATTTTTTCAAATGGAACGAGACTTTTCTCCTCTTGGGAACACAATTTGCTGGTGGGGTTTTTCTGGGCACCTCTCTAATGCATTTTTTGAGCGATTCAGCAGATGCTTTTGGCAGTCTGACGACAAAGACATATCCTTTCGCTTTCATGTTGGCATCTTCTGGGTACCTTTTGACCATGCTCGGTGATTGCATAGTTATGTTTCTTACAAGGGGAAGCCAAAAAGAAAGCAGAGTGGAAATTGAACAAGGAAGGTCTGCTGAAAGAGAATTGGAAGTGGAAGTTAACCATTTGTTCTTGAGCACCACTTCTCTTGGTGACACAGTACTGCTAATAGTTGCTCTTTGTTTTCACTCGGTTTTTGAGGGTATTGCTGTCGGAGTCGCAGGTATTTATGTGCTTTCAAGTCAGCATATTGACCCGTAACATTATCATTTAATATAAAAAGATGAGATCTTACATTGGTCTTGTATTAAATTCACGCCTCCAAAAAACAAGGAGTTGAGCTTTCAATCCATTGTCTTCAAAGGTTTGGGATCAAATTACTCGTTTTCTTTTGGTTACATTAAGACTCAAGTGCAGGAGAAAATGGAAAACAAACCATATGAGTTGATATTTTTGCTGAAGTACTCATTTTTGGGTGACAAATAAACTACTTCTAATTACATATTCCAATTGTCACAAAACCTTAGAGAAATAGGTTTTGGATTCCTTCTTAAGAAACTGATATTTTCGATACTTTCAGCGACTGAGGCAGATGCGTGGAGAAACCTGTGGACAATTTCCTTGCACAAAATTTTCGCAGCTATTGCAATGGGAATTGCACTACTAAGAATGCTTCCAAAGAGGCCATTTCTATTGACTGTGGCTTATTCTTTTGCATTTGCCATTTCCAGTCCAATTGGAGTAGGAATTGGCATTGCCATTGATGCAACCACACAAGGCAAAGCCGCGGATTGGATCTACGGTATCTCAATGGGAATTGCATGTGGGGTTTTCATCTATGTTGCTATAAACCATCTTATGGCCAAAGGATTCAAACCACAAGCTAAATTATTCTTCGACACACCATTCTTCAAGTTTGTTGCTGTTCTGCTTGGGGTTGGGGTTATTGCTGTTGTCATGATTTGGGATTGACGGGAGGTTCCTCTGTTGTACGTGTACCTTTGTCTCAAGGTTTTTAGAAAACAGCTTCCGACGGAGTCCAAATCTTCTGTCTAATTTTTATAGTATTTTATTGTGTTCAGTAAATCTCAGTCATTTATTTATGCGGGTTTCACGTTTATTTATGTGGAGCTCACGCGGAACCCGCATAAATGAATGGCTAAGATTTATTAGACACAATAAGATACCATAAAACTGGACAGAGGACCTTGTTTCCTTCCGATGTAACTAGAAAAAAAAGTTATAAATCTTTATGCTTGTAGACTTAGCTAGTCCATTGAGACTAATGCAAAATATAATTATTTTAAATAACAATCATGACTGGAAATAAGTTTAATTAAAAAAATTCACTTGGTTCATCTTTTATTTGCATTTTTTTTTTGGGTATTGTCGTAATATTCGCCGTAACTTATGAGTACCTTCACCAGTCTAACACTTTAGACATATTAAAGGAAAAAAAACAAGGGGGTCTTACGCCGAGTCTAAAGAACAAAGTATAGTTACTTCCCTCACCCTCCATTAGGATTTGATTTTTTTTAAAGTTAATAGGAGGAAGTAATATTCAAAATATTGAAATATCCAATCTAAATGAAAAATAGTTAAAAGTTAATAAAGTGATTTAATTCAATTTAATCAAATTTGATTTAACATAATAGTTAATTAGACAAGTTTTAAGTATTATTAAGTTCATTCAATATTTTAAAAAAGAGCTTTAATACATATTTTTCAATAGATTAGATGAAGAATTCTTTGTTCAAAATATTATCTAATGACAAAATAGCCGAATTGGTTATTTAAGTTCAACCAACAAAATTAGGAAGACCAAAAAAAGTTTGTTATGCCAAAAAAATATCTGAAATGACCATCTCTCTCCGACGTAGGCCTCCTTTTCCAATAGCCATACCTCATCCTCGTTAACTTTGCCCTCTTTCACTCAACATCCGACCATTAAATCCCCCATTACGAAAACAATAGAACCTATCCAAACTGAAATAGAACACCCATTAACCACACTCGAAAAACCCAAACACAAACCTAAACTTAACCCAGCTGATTTCTCGTTACTAGGGGATGATCTAGGGAGAATGGCTCAAGAACAAAACAAAGGCAAGAACACTTGGAGTTCTATTATGGCTGACAAGGGAAATCTGAGCAAACTACGGTTCGTCATTGCTAACGCATATAACCCAATATAAGCACCTTTGGAGGTTCTTAAGCATGGCGCATTGAAGTGGAACACCTCTTTAATGGGGTTCTTTCTTGAGAGGAGGCTAGCATTCCACAGGGTGAGGACAAAAAGCATGGAGAAATCAAGGTTTGGTAAGTACAATGGTGAATAAAGAGGAGTTGTTTTTTATTTAAATTTAATATTGAGGAAAATACTAAGAAAATGATGAATGCAGGACCTTGGCATATAAAAGGTCGTCCCATATTGCTTAAAAAATGGATTTGGGGGGTAACTCTTGATAGAAGTTAGCTAGTAACAATACCTATGTGGGTGAATTTTCACAAAATACCATTGGAGTATTGTTCGGCTATAGGGATGAGTCATATTGCTAGTAAGTTAAGGAAGCGACTAGGAATGGATGAGAACACTATGATGATGAAGAGAATGGGTCATGCCAGAGTTTGTATAGATATGAATGTATCCAGGAAGCTACCTGACTCCCTAAAAATAATAAAGTTAGGTGAGGTGGGATGCTTAGAGGAAGATGTTATCCGAGTCTCATACATATGGAAGCCCAAAAACATAGAAGAAAAGAAGGAATGGAGAAGGAAGGAAGTTCTTAATAACAAGCAAAAACAAGTAAAAGATGTGCCATTTGAGATGAACAAATTTGGGAGTAAGGAAGAAGAAGTGGTGAACCAAAATGGGAATAATAGCTTGGAGACAATAGCAATTCAAAAAATGGAAAATTCAGTAGATAAATAGGAAATTGAGAGTGATGATGGGAATAATGGCATGGAGATAGTAGCAACTCAAAAATGGAAATTTCAGCAGATAATGAGGAAATTCAATGTGAGGTGATAGTTGTAGGTTGCATGATATTTTAATAGGCAGAGTATGTCTTTAGTTGTTAATTAGATGATTTCTGCATGTTTAGGTTTAGAATTGCATTAGTGTGATTATGTGTTTATGTTTTTTAGTGTTATATGGGTTAGAGCATGATATCGGGCTTTATTTTTGTGTGTTTGAGGTCTTTTGATGAGATTGTTAGTGTTTGAGATCAGGTAAAAAAGGTTGGAGAAGATTTGGAGAACGTTCAAAGGAGGAAGGCCACGATCGTGATAGAAGCAAGCAGGGAAGGCCATGATTATGATAGAAGCAGGTATGAAAGGCCACAATTGTGGCCTTGTTGGTCATGACTGTGATAGAAGCAATTTTTAAGTGCCACGAACGTGGCCAAGTACGACGATAGACATAGGGACTACTTATGAACTCAAAATTTTTAAGGTTATTTCAGAAATTTAGGCCTGAGTAAAACCTAGTTTTTCCCTAAATGGAAAAAGAATATAAAAGAAAAAGAAAGAAACCCTAAAGAGAGCCTCCATTTGCCACTTTGGGGAAAAAAAGCTAAGAGGGAGAAGGAAGACAGAGAAGGTGGAGCTTCAGCTGCTGCTTCAACCTCCAATCCCTCAAGTTATCTTTTCTTCTTTTCATCTTTTATTTAGTTCATTTGATGTATGAGATGGAATTGATAATGATGAACCTTGGTTAAGGATGTTCTGACTTCTTTTAAGGATTTATACTTGATTTAATGTTAATCCTATTGCTTTTGTTGATAATGATGTCGGGTGTTGTGATTATTTGTTGTAATTGCATGCTTCGATAATAAATTAAGAGAGTGAACCGAATGCAAAATGATTAGGTTGGTTAATGAGAGTTAAACAATCTAATAGACCACTCAAATAATTAAATCGATAATTATACGGAGAGAGATCTCAGGTGAGGACCTAGTTGTTTATTGGAATGCTGAAGAACTAATTAGGTTGTGAGCTATTTTGTTAATCAAGAGATTACATGTTTGGTAACTCAATTTAATTAAGGTTTATTATTTAGGACTTAGTAATTACAATCGAGATAGAGTAATCCACCATTTGAAAGTTTAGGACCAACATCGCATTAACATAAAAGTCACTATGTTAGCATTTATGAAAGGATAAACCCCCTTTCTCATAATTTGTTAAACTTCCTTGTTTGAATTTCAATTGCCTATTGGTGGTGCTCAAATTTGATTTATTGCATTAATTTAGAATTCTCATTTTAATCACTTCATATTCAATTGTTTACTTTTTTGTTTAGTTTTTTTCATTTTAATTACATTTTTAGCCCTTAGAAAAATTAGAATTTGATTAGTTCAATAACTTCTCATGGGATTGACACATCATATACTGTGCTACAACCTGTACGCTTGCAAAATTTTGAGGGTTTTATAAGATAAAAAGTTGTTCAATAAGTTTTTGGCATCGTTGTTGGGGAATTAGTTTAGGACTTTTTGAATTTGTTTGTTTTAAGGAATTATTACCCTTTCTTGTGATTATGGTATCCCATCACACCAAATTTTTAAAAAAAGAAATAGAAGGAAGTTTAGGCGTAAATTAGAAGACACATCAATTTGGACATCACAAGGTAATTATAAAAAGTTAAATGCCAAGAAGAGATAGAAAGAACGATGATAGAGGAAATATGAGTAAAGGACCTTTGTGAACTTTAATGAGGCATAATTTGGTCAGGGAAGTAATCATCCTCATTGGAACACTTACAATCCGGGGTCTTAGAACCACCCAGATTACTTTTCGTCTAACAATGCAAGAATTCAAACGGGAATTTAAAGCTTGCCAAGATTTCAACAAGATCAGTCGAGTTGATGGGATTGTAAATTTGACAAGATCATGGATAAGCTCATAAACATGGAAGAGGCCCAGAAGAGACTGGAAGGGAAGTTTGAGCAAGTAACGGAAGACCATGCCTCTTCTATTCACAACTTAGAGGTTCAAATGAGCCAGCTTTGTAGGGAATTCTGTAAAATAAGTGTGGAAAACTTTCATAGCAATATGGAAGAAAATCCAAGAAAGCAATGTAAGACTATCACATTTAGTAGTGGGGAAGAGCTAGAAGAACCATCAAAAAGACAAGCTAAGACCCACTTTGTAGAAGACCAAGAGAAGAAAAAAAAGGATGAAGATAAGAATGAGGACCCTCCATGCAATCCTCCTCCACCTTATACACCAAAGTTCCCATTCTTATAAAGACTTCAGAAGAATGAATTGGATGTACCATTTTCAAAAGGTTATAGAAAAGCAAAAAAAAAGGCAATTTTAATTATCTTTTCTGGAAGTGTTGAAACGCAGGCCTAAGTATGTGAAGTTCCTTGTAGACATATTATTTGCCAAGTAAACTTGGGATGATAATCAATTTGTAGCCATGACGGGAACACCCAGCTCCTTAATTACCATCCATATAACTCATAATTGACAAATCCAAAGAGCTTTACAATACCCTATGTAGTTGGTAATTTAAAGATTTCTAAATGTTTACGCAACTTAGGTACAAGTATAAATTTTATGCCTTTGTCGATTTTTAGGAAACCGGGGTTAAGAGCTATGAAGCCAACATCTATTTGTATTCAATTGGCAGATTAATTGATAAAGAAATGGTTTGACGAGGTAGAGGATGTATCTGTAAAAGTGGACAAGTTTATCATTCCTATGGATTTTATCGTGCTAGAATTTGAAGAGGATCAAAATTGTCCGCTGATTCTTGGTATACCCTTTTTTATCACCGGATAAGCTTTGGTAGATGTCCATAAAGACAACCTCACCCTTCAGATTAGAGATGAACAAGTGAAATTCAACATGAAAAGTTATTAAAGAATCCGAATGAGGGTAACTCCTTCATAAGAATTGATGAAGTTGAATCTTTAAAGAAGCGAAAGGAAGAAGACATATGACAATAGAGATTGAGTTTGAAGAATATAATGAACTCTTTGTTCAAGAAGATAAAGAAGAAGAGAACAAAGAATAAATGATACATGACATAGAGGTTGAAGAAGATACAAAAGTCTCTATTCATGAAGTGAACAAAGAAGAGGAGACAGGAGTGACTAAGGAAGAACAAGAATAGCTCACCCTCTTACAGGAGAAACTTACGGATTCAATAGAAGATTTATGGAGTTTTGTTATTTCCTATTTTATTGACAGTTTGTTAGTAGAAAGGACATTACTGAACTTAATTGGTTTCCTTAATTTTATCAATATTGCCCTTCTGATTATACGAAGCTAAAATTAGGCAACACGAGTGGAACTAAACCACTTATAATTGATCCCAGCTGAGTTTCAAAGGATGCAAGGTCAAGCTAGTGACCATAAATTAGCACGTTTGGTAGTTAGATTGAAATTGTGACATAGTTAGATTTTTTAAAATTTCGAAAATAAGTTTTTTATGATTTAGAATGGTTTTGATTGCTAATTATTTTATTCTTTTTTAAGCAATTATAAGATAGGTCACTAATCTCGAGCATCAAGCGAATTTTATTTTAGACAACAACATTGTCATTATCTCAATCGCCACAACGAGTTTGATGCTCTAACCCTTATCTCTTTATTTGTTTGTTTTTATTATGTTTTACTTCCCCACTTTTATGTGTTGTTTGTTTTTCTCACATTAAAGACAATGTAGTGTCCAAGTTTGGGGAGGGTTGTATGCATTGTATGTTTTTATTTTAAGTGTGAATTTTGCATGCTATATATATATTAAATCTCGTTTAGGATTTCATGATGTGACTCATATGAATATGTCAATAGCTAGGACTTAACATAATTGATTTAGCTTTGAACATAATCTTTTAGGTTGCTAAGATTTATTAGCTTGCAAAATTAGTGTCCTAGGTTCCTTTGGTTAAATATGCATATTAATTAGGATATGATGTTAGTTCATTCACCCTAGGAATTGACACATTCACTTATAATTTTAGGTCAATCGAATAAGCAGCATCGTTAGTATCTTTTCATGAGAATGATTAGCTAAAGAAATGAGGTAGGCAAGAAATTTTTTATAAAAAGTATGTTTTGTTTAATAAATAACTATTCCACTGGCCCTTTTTAAAACAAATCAGGTTATAAATAGAGCTAGTAGCCAGTTAAGAGTGTAATATAGCTGAGTAATTGGGAACATTCATCATAAATGTTTACCTTCGCGTCAAAAGGCTATGATGACATTCTAACGAAGCCGCTTAATAAAAACATGACCTAGTTGAGTAATTAGGAGATATCATCACAAATGTTTGCTTTCACGTCAGAAGGCTAGGTTTATGTTCATGAAAATTAACTAAAATAGTGTGTTGATTAATAAATCCTACTCTTTATGAATAGCATGACTTCCCATGAAAAGCTACTTAAGGATAATTAAAACTTTGATTGACTAATTAATTATCAATGTGTGCGTGTGAGTGATAGGAGTGAATGAATTTGACATTAAGTCTTGATTAGTATGTATATTTAGTCCAAAGTACTTAAACACAGATTTCCTAAGTTAATAAGTTAGACAACTTGAAGGAACGTGTTTTTAGTCAAATTTGTTTCATTATATTCAATACCACTGTACCATTATTGCATACATGTGTGTTGTTATTTGGTGTGTTTTGGTTTCGTTTGTTTTGTTTTTGTTTGGGGACAAGCAAAAGTTCAAGTGTGGGGATATGATAGTTGTAGGTTGCATGATGTTTTAACAGACATTTTAGTATCACGATCATGACAGAAGTAAGGAGGGAAAGCCACGATGGTGGCAGAAGCAAGTATGACGGGCGATGACCGTGATAGAAGTAGGCTTGACAGGATATGATCGTGATAGAAGCAATTTTTAAATGCCACGATCACGGCATTATAGATCATGATCATGGCAAACGCGGCAACAGACCTGAGGACTACTTCCGAACTCAACTTTTTGAGGGTTATTTTAGACATTTGGGCCAAGGTAAACCTAGTTTTTGCCCTAAATAGAAAAAGACTATAAAAGAAAAAGAAATAAACCCTAAAGAGGGCCTCCATTTGCCACTTTGGGAAAAAAGCTAAGGAAGAGGAAAAAGGAAGAGAGAGAAGGTGAAGCTTCAATAGCTACTTCAACCTTCAATATTCTAAGTTATCTTTTCTTCTTTTCATCTTTTATTTCCTTCATTTTATGTGTGAGATGGAATTGATGATGATGAACCTTGGTTTAATGATGTTCTTCTTTTATGGATTTATACTTAATTTAATGTTAATCTTATTGCTTTTGTTGTTAATGATGTTGGGTGTTGTGATTATTTGTTGTAATTGCATGCTTCGGTAATAAATCGAGAGTGTGAACCAAATGTAAAATGATTAGCTTGGATAATGAGAATTAAACAATCTAATATACCACGTAAATAATCAAATCGGTAATTATAAGGAAAGGGATCTCATGTGAGGACCTGTTTGTGTTTGTTTATTGGAATGCTTAAGATCTAGTTAAGTTGTGGGTTGTTTTATTAGTCGAGAGATTACATATTTAGTAACTCAATTTAATTAGGCTGTATGATTTAGGACTTAGTGATTGCAACTCGAAAGAGACTAACCCACCCTTCGAAAGTCTAGGACCGACACCTCATTAACACAATAGTCACTAAGTTAGCATTAATGATAGGACAAATCCCCTTTCTTATAATTTGTTAATCTTCCTTGTTTGAATTTCAATTGTTAATTGGGGGTGCTTAAAACTGATTTCTTACATTAATTTAAAATTATCATTTCAATCACTCCATATTCGATTGTTTACTTTTTTGTTTAGTTTTTATTTTCATTTTAATTACATTTTTAGACCTTAGGAAAATTAGGATTCGATTAGTTTACTAATTTCTTACAGGATTGACACATCATATACTATGTTACGACCCGTATGCTTGCGAAATTTTGAGAGTTTTATAAGATTAAAACTTGCTCAACAAGTTTTTGGCGCCGTTGTTGGGGAATTAGTTTAGGACTTGTTTAATTCATTTTTTAAGAAATTATTACCCTTTCTTGTGATTGTGGTACCCAATCACACGAATTTTAAAAAAGAGATGGATGTTTGGGCATAAAATAGAAGACACATCAATTTGGACATTGCAAGGCAACTATGAGGAATCCAAAAAGTTAAATGCCGAAAAGAGATGGAAAGAATGATGATGGAGGAAATATATCATAAGAAGTAAAGGACCCTTGAGAACTTCAATGAGGCATAATTTAGTCAGGGAAGTAATCATCCTTATTAGAACACTTACAATCTGAGGTGGCAGAACCACCTAGATTTCTTTTGGTCTAATAATGCAAGAACTCAAACCGGAATTCAAAGCCTACCAAGATTTCAACAAGATGAGCTGAGTTGATGGGATTGTAAATTTGACAAGATCATGGACAAGCTCATGAATATGGAAGAGGCCCAGAAGAGATTGAAACAGAAGTTTGAGCAAGTAACGGAAGACCATGACTCTTTTATTCACAACCTAGAGGTTCAAAAAAGCCAGCTTTATAGGGAATTCTGTAAGAGAAGTGTGGAAAACTTTTTGAGCAACATGGAAGTAAATCTAAGGAAGCAATGTAAGGCTATCACACTTACGAGTGGGAAAGAGCTAGAAGAACCAGTTAAAAGACAAGTTGAGACTCACTTTGTAGAAGACTAAAGAAGAAGAAAAATGATGAAGACAAGAATGAGGATCTCCACACATTCCTCCTCTACCTTACGCACCGAAAATACCATTTCCATAAAGACTTTAGAAGAACAAATTAGATGTACCATTTGCAAAGTTCATGGAAAAGCTAAAGAAATAGAAAATTTACTTGTCTTTTGTAGAAGTGTTGAAACGCAGGCCTAAGTACGTGAAGTTCCTTACAGACATATTATCCGCCAAGCAGATATGGGATGATAATCAAACGACCGCCATGACGGAAACCTCTAGCTCTTTAATTACCAACCTTATGCCCTCATAGTTGACAGATCCAAAGATATTTACAATACCCTGTGTATTTGGTACTTTAAAGATTTCAAAATATTTATGCAACTTAGGTGCAAGTATAAACCTTATGCCTTTGTTGATTTTTAGGAAACTGAGGTTAAGAGATGTGAAGCCAACATTTATGCGAATTTAGTTAGCAGATTAGTTGATAAAGAAACCGTTTGGTGTGCTAGAGGATTTACCTGTAAAAGTGGACAAGTTTATCATTCTTGTGGATTTTTTTGTGCTAGACTTTGAAGTGGATCAAAAATGTTCACTGATTCTTGGTAAACCCTTTTTGCCCACCAAAAAGCTTTGGAAGATGTCTATGAAGACAACCTCATCCTTCAAATTGGAGATGAACAAGTGAAATTCAATATGAATAAGGTATTAAAGAATTTGAAGGAGGGTAACTCCTTTATGAGAATTGATGAAGTTGAATATTTAAAGGAGCAAGAGGAAGAAGAATAGATGACAACGGAGATTGAATTTGAAGAATATGAGGAAGTCTCTGTTCAAGAATTTGAAGAAGAATATAATAAAGAACAATGGATACAGGACATAGAGGTTTAAGAAGATACGAAAGTCTCTGTTAATGAAGTGAGAGAAGAAGAGGAAACGGGGGTGATTGAGGAAGAACAAGAACAAGAAGAGGAAACGGGGGTGATTAATGAAGTGTATGGGAAATGTAGGGAGTTATGACAAATTATCATTTTCTACCATATTGAACCATCGACTAAGAATTTCGCGGACAAAATTTTTATTAGGAGGGGGGAGTTGTAACATCCCACCCCCGACGGGAAGGGCAGAATAGTAATTTGGAAAATGTTGAGAGTGATTAGGACTGATTAGAAATCTTCATGCATATTTGTATTGGTGAACAGTGAAATTTTGCACATGAAAAAT
>JANZLH020000370.1:449345-466794 GCA_026770325.2 Erythroxylum fimbriatum
AATCCATTCCCTTGGGAATGAAAACCCCAAAACAAACATTATTTTTTACTATGATTCCATTCCTTCATTCCCAAACCTTCAAACCAAACGCCCCCTAATAATTGAAGTAATCGTCTAGAAAGAAATTTACATCCAGAAGACGTTATTGTCGTCACTCGTCAACTAAGTGATCTGCATATGCTAGCGACTCTTGGGGGCCTTTAATTGTCTTGTCTTCCTTTTTCTAGAAAATGATACTTAAAATGTTTGAAATTACATTGCTATCGAACCATTTTAATATTTGTTTACCCAATCCGGCCGGATTCGATTTAATTTACGAATGTATCGAGTACCGTAAACCGACCGCTACCAGCCAACTGTCTTTGGTGGCAAACTCGAATTCTACTTCGTGCATAACTGCTTTTGACACGGATTGATGTTTATCTCGACCCGGCATCTAACAACATTAAGGCTCCCAACTCTTACCGACATAAGCATTCCAGTGTGTGTATTTAATGTGAGTTCATGTCTCGTCTGTCTTATTACAAGAACCTCATCCACCTTGAACAAGGCGTCCACACAGAGAAATCAAGGTCTTTTTCCTTTTCACTTTTTCTGAGCCAAAACCAGAGGAGAGACTTCAGAAGAATGATAGGGGATTGGTTCGTGAGGACCAAGGTGGTGCACTTACCGGAGCAAAACGGGGGCGGTGTCAAGTGTAGCTTTATTGGCCAACTGGCGAGCAGTAGCCTGAGAATTAAGGTGCGTATGAGCAGAAAGCATCTAAAGGAGTTGATGAATCAAGCAGATAAGAGTAAAGGGAATTCAGAACTTGGTAGACTAATCCTGCAAGATTGCCTGGAAGGCAAGTTGCGTGCTAGTGTTGTCGGGCTGGTGGTCTCCGATCATGCCTGGAGGCTGAATGCTATCAAAGAAGAGTGATTAACATGATTGATCCCTTGTCACATATATAAGAAATCTTCGTACATGCGCATTTAGATCAATATAATAAGAACTGCTTAGATAGTGATTGATAGTGGTTGACATTGTAATACTTCTCATCCTTTTTACATCTGGCTAAGTGAACGCTTGATATAGGCAAAGTGAAATTGTAATAAAGTTTCATAATGGATGGAATGAATCTTCAAATAAGGCTTTTTATAAGCTTTTTTTAGCAAAGGGTCTCCTTTGATACTTGATATTTAAATAAGGCTTTTTACAAGCCCTTTTTAGCAAAGGGTTTCCTTTCATCATGTTCTTGAAAAAACTTTCTTGAGATAATAATCTTTTGGAATTTCATGAGATGAACGTATTGACATGGTTGAAACCATTCCATATCCCAATTCAAAGGGTCCAATTTGATAGAGATGGAAAGCCTACGTCCTTGTTAGGGAATAAGCCCGCTATAATAAAGTAACAAGTAAAAAACACACACAGCAAGTGTCCTGCACTGGCCCTGATATCCTATATATCTTATAAAGGCAGCATTTAATATTGGTGTATTTATTTTCTGGTCAGGGTAACTGATCCTTACATGAGACTTGGATCATAAATAATTAATGCTTTGGATTCTCACCCCCTTTAACCTCCCCTCAATAAAATATAACCAAAGCTTACTTTTACTTTTTACACGCGTTAAAAAGGGCAAACTAACAAGCAGACATTGACATTATAATACAACCTGGAAATGTTTAAGAAATCTGAATACAGTGGATAATGTGATGCAAGTCCAAGAAAACAACTATGTACCTGTCCACGTTACTGTGAAAAAGTTCCATTGACTGATCACGTGCAGGACCATCTCTTCAACTCCTACACTGTAGACGCGTTTTTATCGCCGTACGAGTGGAAAGTCAAGAGTAGATCCAATGGCTTAAAATGAGCGACAAAAGAACATGTGTAGGAACAGTGTGGCAGAGGACGTTATTGGGAGGTAAAAATGAACACATTTGGAGGGTGCTAACCGAAAGCTGGCAAAGGCACGTGCATGTGCATGTTCTGACGGCCGTAGTCTGTGCATGCCTCTTGCTTGTTTTGCACATCTATTTCAGATATTTTCATGACCTGACGTTGTTCTATCTAGCAAATAATTTACATTGTCTTGCTCCAGTGTAAACTGTGTACAACTTACAATATATGGAAATATATCTTAATTAACATTTGTACTGACCACAAGATTTAGAAGTAATGTAATTGATTTCTCCCCTTTCTTATTAACAAGTGTTTTAGATTGATTAATTTTTGGTTCGATAATTGACATGACGCCAGTCCTCTTTGGTTGTGTTAAGACCTGATCGGATTTAAACATAGAATTTCCAAGGAGGAATTGGTGGCAGGGGTGGTTTGGGCAAGGGAGAGATGGAGCAGGTGTAGATATGGACATGTGATGGAGTCGGTCTTGGCTGGTGTTCGGCTTGGTCATGCTCAGGATGTGTGGATGTGGACTGCCAATCGTGGTCTTTTACTTCAAAATCAGCACAAGCAATTGGACGTGATAGTATGGAAGTGGTCTCTTGGGCGAATTTAGTGTGGCTGCAGGTACTTTCTCCTAAAGCAGCGTTTTTTGTGTGGTTGACTATTCAGAATCGGTTGCGAACGAAAGATCGATGGTTTGGCACTTTTGATCCTATTTATGTACTATGTAACTTAGTTAATGAAAGTAGAGATCATTTGTTTTTTGAATGTGTTTACACGAAATCGGTTTGGAGTAAAATAATGCTTTTGTTGGGGAGAATTATTCCCTCCTCTTATCAGTGGAGTGAGGTGGTGGCAGAAGTTATGCAAGAATCTAGTCAAGGACGGATAGATGGTTTTTTTGTTTAGGACCGCCTTTCATACGGTGATTTATAATCTATGGAAGGAGAGGAATCGGCGTTTGTATAAACATGAGGAGCGCCATAAGTATGAGCTAGCGGATTGCATTGTCAATTTGATTCGGGAAGTTCTTATGGCCTATGGGAAGCATGAATGTGTAAGTTTAGCTATGAGAGGTCGCTGGAATATTTAGCAGGTGTGGGCTTCCAGGCTTAGAGGTCTTTTGGGTGTAATTCTTTAAATTTCCAGTTGTAGGATTGTACAGTGTAGTGTTTGGCTTTTGATAATATAATTTTTCTTAAAATTTCAAAAAAAAAAACTATAAACCTTATTAGGTAGAAAAAGGACTAATTTAAAATCTTTATAATTTAATCCGACATGTCTATCATATAACAAAGTGCACAGTCAATGTAATTATTAATTATAATTACAAGTAATTTACTGGCTAAATATATTTTTGTTTGGTTCTCACGAGCATGATTAAACATTAAAAATCAAATATTAACAACAAAATCTGGACACCATTAATAACTTCTTTTTTATTATGCTAAATCTTCTTTTTAGAATGGAATTATTTATAACAACCAAATAGACAAACCAAAGTCATCAATGGCCTAGACTTGATTCAAATTTTCTCTCGACCTAAGCACAATCCTAAATTTAGTCGACCTCGAGTCAAATATTTCAAATCTATCAACTTAGGAGTAAAACGATATTAGTTTGTTAAATTTTAACAAAATAATATCATTTTAGTCACTTAATTCTTAAGTCATTGAATAAAATAACATTATTTTATTAAGTTAAATGATGTTATTTTGTTTTAATTAATTTGAATCATCCGAGTTAGACTAAATATATCCAAAATTTAGATTTGGTCTAAAGTCTAAGTGAAATTTATAATGTGTGCAAAATAAAATATTAGCATGTACTTTATAGTTTATAATTATGTATGCTTAATATTAAAATTAAATATTAAAAGAAACTTTGAAGAGTCTAAGCATAATCTATAAATTAATCATGTGGCATGAGCAGGTATTGGTTACTAAAAGTTCATATGCTCTTTAATATTCATTCCATCTAACATTAAAAAGCTTTTTGTTTTTGTATTCTGCCCCTTTTGATACCCTAATTCATCATTACATTTACACCAGTAGGCTAATAGTAATACATTACTGGCAACTAAACCATAAATGACCCCCACCAAATTCAATCATTAAAGTGACTTTGTAAATTGCATCCTAAGCAAGTCTCCCACGTACGGCTTTTCTCATACTGTAATGCCAGGTTTACCATTTTAAAAAATATATTTGTGTATTTTATTTTTAATATTCTTAATAACAATTTATTATGCTACAAGAGATTATAAATATATGCAGGGACGGAGCTACTTGTATGGCCCCCCCTTTCAATTTTTTTTTTAAATTTACCTATATAATTTTTTAATAAATAAGAAATTTTTTTAAATATTAGCCCCCGGCTCCCTCTTAGAGTTAGCCCCCGACTCTCGGTACCCCTTTAAACTTGAGTCTGACTCCGTCCCTGATTTTGTTTGCAGCGTTGTTTTCTTTTATTGTAGTAACTACTTTGGATTTCCACCATTACTTGTGCTTAATACTGTTCTTTTCTAACTTCCAAAAAAATAGGTAATTGAGCGCTTTGGATAATTTGTGACTATAGGGTTTTTGTTGTTTGAGGAAATTTTTTTTATGAATTTAAAAGAAATGAATAAAAATAAAGAGACAAAATCATAGGGGTGTCATAGTCATTTTTCCTGCCATAGCTTAACACTCGTACCTAGAAAGCTGGTTCTGGATCTTTCAAGAGAGGATAAAACGACGTCTCTTCGTCCCTTGATGAGAAAAAGTGGGGTTGGAATAACTAACTCTAGTCGTCACTCTCTTTAAATGCATGTTTGGTGAATTTCCAGTCTCTCCATTCAAAAACGCCTGTATTATCCCAAGAGAAAATTAAGCCTCGGTGACTCTGATTTACAGATGGTCCCAAATGTCTTCAGCTTATCACTGCGAATTGATGCTCAAGGAGTTGCCATAGGCAGGGTCTATTCATTTCATATTTGATTCTATCCATCTGGTTGATGTTGTGTGATTTTGTCCTCAGCAAAGTTGCCGTAGGTAGGGTCTATTCATATCATATTTGATTCTATCTATCTGGTTGATGTTGTGTGATTTTGTCCTCAGAAAAGAGTTGCCATAGGCAGGGTCTATTCATTTCTCATCTTTGATTCTATCTATCTGGTTGATGTTGTGTGGTTTTGTCCTCGGAAAAGTATTCTTGTCAATTTTTTGGCCATTAGTTATCACTTTATTCTTCTGTCCATGTACATGGTCTTTGGGATTTATTCTGTTAGGTGTCAATCTTTAACTGAAGAAAGGCTTGATGATCGTTTATGTTATTATTTTCTTTCTTTTCTTCGTTACCTTTTTCTGACTGTGACTGGTGGTGGTGCATTTTATTTTGGGCGATTCTCTTCATCTTTTAGGTCTTTGATTTTGTTTTGCAAACTAGAGATTTCGTTTCTGAAACATGGGGAGTAAAATTTGGAGTTTATCGTTATGTTCAAGAATTTGATTGATTGTTTGTTTGATTTATAAAATCAAATGTTAGTTTGCTTTCGTTTTTAGGTGGACAAAATCAATTCTCATCGTCTTCATTCGACAAATTATTCCTTACCTCTTCTTTCTGAGCAAGTAGGAGAATAAGCAACTCATAACCGGCTTTTCTTAATAGGCCATGTTCGTCTACTTGTAGGATTGTACCCTGATGAAACATGACGTTTGACAGCAGCTTTGAGACGTAATGACTGGATGTAGGGTCACATTTCATGTAATACATCACACGGAAGCTTTGATCCAAAAATCTACTTTTGCGGTCTTAAATATACATTAATCATATTACGGTACGGCTGGTCTTAGCGTTAGTTTAACAAGCAAGTCCTTACTTAAGCCCCCTCCTTTGATAAATTCAATTCTTAATAAATTGGACTTGGGCCGAAGTTCCAAAAAATCCTATCTTATTTCCAATGTTTTTACAAAAAGGATTAATATTTGGACTCGGGTTTCTAAGGGTCCAATCTAAATCCTTAAACCCTAAAAATGATTAAAACAAATTGCATTAATTTAGATTCTTGTTTATGAATGCTTGCTTTATGAAATTGTTTGGCCAAAGATATGAATGGAGAGAGAAATAGAAAGTCCTTTTCTATTAAATACAAATATTGCGTTTCGTGTAAAACGCAATATTTGTATCTACATTAGGACTAGGTAAAACATGTGAAGGTTTAAAAGAAACACTTACAGGAGGGGAAGAGGTGCTAGGTGGTAAACCATTACTTGAAAAAGGAGGAGAAGGCGGGTTGGATGAACCGTCAATATCTAGAGACGAGCTAGAGTAACTTGAAGTATCAAAGTCATGTAAAGTAATAGTAGAAATATTGTTTGAATCCACAGAAGTAAAATAAGGAACATATTCAAAGAAAACAACATTTCTGGAAATTCTAATTCGGCAAAGGTTAGGATCATAACACAAAAATCCCTTATGATTAGGACTATACCCCACAAATACACATTCTGCAACTTGACAAGAAAGCTTAGTATGCTCATAAGGAGGTAAATGAACAAAACACATACACCCAAATACATGAAGATTGGAGTAATCTAGTGTACGTTTAAATAGAACCTCAAAAGGAGAAGTTTGATTTAAGATCGGGGTAGGAAGACGATTTATGAGATAAATGGTTGTAGTAGCTGCCTCAACCAAAAAATTAGGAGGAACATGAGATTCACTTAAGAGAGTTCTAACAACAGTAAGGATGTGTCTATTTTTCCTCTCCGACACACCATTTTGTTGTGGTGTGCCAGGACACGAATATTGATATAAAATCCCATTTGTATCTAAGAATTGTTTAAAGTCCCCATTAATATACTCACCCCCCGAATCAGATCATAGTATCTTAATATTTTTAGAGAATTGAGTGGCAATCATAGCTCTAAAAATTTTGAAGTAGGGAAAAACTTCAGACTTCTTAAAAAGAAAATATATCCATGTGTAACGAGTGCGATCATCAATGAAAATAAGAAAATACCGGAACCCCAAACGTGATGTACAAGGAGCAGGCCCCCAAACATCAGTATGCACAATATCAAAAGGAGCAATGGTAGTACTGGTTCTAGAAACAAAAGGCAAAACAATACTTTTATTTAAAGAGCATGTGGAGTAAGACTTGTCAACAGAAGAAAGAGATGTGAATTTTGCATTTAACAATCTTGATCGAAACAAAAAATCAATTTTCTCATATTTCGAATGGCCAAGGTGTTTATGCCATAAGTGCCAAACATTATTGAAACCTACACTAGAAGAAAAGGCAGACAAACAATGTAAAGAATTTCTAGAATTGTAAGAAGGTTGATGCACATCCAAAGCATATAGATGACCCATCCTACGCCCCTTCCCTTTCACTTTCGTAGTGTGCAGATCCTGAATAAGACATCCATTGCGAAAAAAACAGACAATATTATCCTCAGTATCATCAGCCAATTACCCAATAGAAATAAGATTGGTAGTAACTTTAGGAACAAACTGAACATTTGGTAAAGATAAGCTAGATGTGGGAGATAGAGATAATGAGAAATCCTTGGTACCAACAATATCAAGCTCATCACCACTAGCTGCAAGAATTTTCTTTGTACCAGTAAAAGGCTTAAATGACATATTTAGAGGATAGGTACCAATCATGTGATTAGTGTAACCAGAATCTATAATCCAAGGCAAGTGATTAGGAAATGAATCCTTACCAACAACCCAATAGCAGAAAAGGCAGAGGAAATTGCTTTGGATACCATGTTGTCTACCAAGGTCTTCACATCTGCAGTGAGCATATTGGGGGAAGTACCTACTAGAGTGGAGGACAAAGACACCTCACTTTGCCCATCAGTAAGAACATGATAGGCTTTCGGAGTATGTTGAGATGATGCTCCCTTAAATCCCTTAGCAGTACACTCAGTAATGATATGCCCATGTTTCCTACAGTAAACACAAAAATTCTTCTTCTTATAATAAGAAACCACATGGCCATATTTCTTACATTCGTGGCATTGAACCTTAGACCAATCCCTTTGAGCTTGCCTTCCTTTAATTCTTCCAGCAATAAAAACTGATTCTACTCCCTTATTACTTTCTAAAGATGCCTGAGTAATCAAACGAGTCTCTTCGAGCAATAATTCACTAAGGATTGAATCAATATCAGGCACAGTAGTCCGACTCAAAATATTCTCCCTAACAGGTTCATATTCTGGCCTGAGCTTCATGAGAAATTGCATAACTTTTCTTTCATCATATAACGGATGCAAATTCTAAACATAACAATTACTGGTAATATTCTCCATACTAACAACCTCAAGATTAGACCACAATGCCATGAAGCCAGCATAATATTTATGTATATTTTTATCTCCCTAAGAATATTGAAAAATGTCATGTTCAATTTGGAATTTACGGGCAAGATTAGATTGTTGGTATACCTTGGCAAGATAATCCCACATCTCCTTTGCAGTACACAAACCTCTCATAGATGAATCAATGTACATGGCAACTGAACTCAGGATCCAAAAGATAATCTTTGCATCATCGACCAACCAATCTGCCAATTCTTTCCCTTCCGCAAATGGTTTTGTGATAGAACCATCAATATGGGAGGTCCCAAAGACCCTTCCCTTAAACAAAAAAACTGAAAGTGGAACCTCCAATTTGGATAATTGCCACCATCAAATTTGATGGTAATGAAATCTCCCTTTTCAGATGCCATAAAAACAATTCTAATCAAGCAAATTAATTTAAAATAAATGAAGAGAAGGGAAAGCAAAGTTCAGATCAAAACTGAATAGCAGAATCTCATAAGAATAGACGAAGAAATTAAAACAAAAGGGAAATCCCTTGCTCTGATACCATGAAAACCAACAAAGAAACAAATAATTTAGTTGAGAGTGGCTGTATATGCCCCAACACTTCCTTTACTGCAATATATATCTCATAGAATTAGGTTACACATGTTCAAAGATGCATACTTACAAAAATTCCCTTAAACTATACAAGAAATACAATTACAATTAAGTAATATCACTGATATCCCTTGATTCACAGGCTCTTTATAATTTCATCAATTTAAGATGGAATAAGCTATGTTAGTATAAAATTATAGTAAGCTACAAAGCAAGTGCTATAATCAAGACAGGAGATTGTTCATAGGCAATTCCATAAGCTATTACAACAAGCCTGAGATTGAGAATGAATTTTCTATAATTAGTCACAATCCGAGTTTTGGAATGTCCAAAGATTCCTCTATTTCTTTCTCTCAATATAAGTTAAACAATCCATCTAAATGCAATCTTAAAAACCTTATTATCTACCTTATTCTTCAAGAAGAGGTCAGAAGCCCATTGAGTGCTAGTTAACAGTCCTCATGGGTACACACTAGATTGAAAAGTCAAAGTAAAATTTTTCCCATAGTTGAGGAGTAAAAGCACTTATAAAATAGATGATCATGAGTCTCCTGCATATCTCCACATAGAATATGTTGTCAATTGGGAACTTAATCTTGTCTTTAGTGCCAAGATCTAAGATATTGCTAACTAAATTATGATGGAATAAGAAGGAACAATTAGGGGGTTACATGTTAAATCAAAGGATTATAAACTTGTTGAGGATCTATTAATAATTTCTTATATTAGTAGTTGCAAAATTTCAAAGAATTGTCTAAGGCATTAAACATAATTTGATTTGTTTGGATTAGGAGGATACCTCGACGTTAGTTTGATTATGTCATGAAATATCTTAAAAGAGTGGAATGACTAATGTTAGGACCTATTTGGCAGTATAACTTCAACCTTAATATTGACAAGAACAATAGGCTCGAGTATGTTGAAGTTCTCTTGACAATAAAGAGTGCCAAGACTATGCCAATGATCAAACTAAAAGTTAATACTTTTTCTATTGCAAATTTTGTGTTTAACATGGGCCTGTATGAAGCTCCTATTGAGCGAGTCTTGATGAAAGGTATTTGACTGGTTGGCTTTATTCTCATTATCCAGATGCTTTGATTTTTCAAATGGTATGTGTGGATTCACTTTAGATAAAATACTCTCTTTCTCTACGGGAAAATTTCACAACCTTTTGGCCATTTGTACTTTAGGCATACTCTTGATAGGGAATATGTATAGTTCTTTATTCTACTTAAGGAGACAAACTATGCTCTATTTGATACCCGAAAATCTCATGTTTTGCAATTTCCACTCGATATGAAGTCCCTTATAAGCTTGTCAATTTTCTTTATGTTCCTTTTAGGTAGTGCTAAGTGGGAGCACTAGTAGACATTAAAATTGTTGAGCACATATATTGCTAGTTAGAGCCTTCCAACATAAGACAACAGCCTATTACATCAATATTGAAGTCTTCTTTCTATAAAGCTGATATGGGAAGATCAATCAACTACACTTAATTTCTTTCTAGAAATAGTAACCCCCAACTACATAAAAGGGAGTTGTTAGAGTTCTAGTCCAAGGGATGAGGTAAAAAGCTAAACATTTTTGTGATTGGAAGTTAATAGATAGAAGTAACTTTTCATTAAGTTAATATTCAAACCTGATACCTCCTTAAATATTTCTAAAGACTTTGTAAGTAACATAATAGAGTTATGATCAGCCCCACAAAGCAGTAAGAGATCATCACTTGAAAGATTTGAAGCTTATAACATCTATAATGGAATCTAAAACTAGGATCTTTAGCAATGTTGAGAGCAACGATCCTAAATAGAATCTCCATAATGATTACAAAAAAGTAAGGGGATAAAGGATCCCCTTACCTCAACCCTTGAGCTATTTTAAAGAGCTTTAATGGCTCCTTATTAATCACAACAAAATAAAAGATAGTAGTGATGCATGATTGAATCCAGTTTTTTAATTTAGGGGGTAATCAAGAGCCTGTAGGGAATTTAGGATGAATTCCTAATAAACAGAGCTAAATGCCTTTGTGAATTCTATCTGAATAGCACAACTATTAATGGTTTTGTTAGTACCATAACCTCTAAAGAGTTCTTGAGCAAAGAATATATTATCACTAATACTTACTTGTCCCTAAAAGGGCTCCCCAACAAGGAATAATGAAGTTAGAAAAGGACTCCTTCATTTTTTTTGCAAGGACTTTGGAGATCATTTGGAAATAACATTACAATAGGCAATAGGCCTGTAGTCATTAAGGCATGACCGGGGGAGGGGGTGTTAGGGATCTTAGGGACTAAAAAATATTTTATTTAGTTCAAAGAGTATCGAATAATTCTAAGAATGTTTTAGTCACCATAGGGACAGTTTGATCCCAAGTGTTCTAAAACTTATATTAAAATCGTCAAGTTAAGGAGATTGTTAGGAGGAAAAGAGAACAAGACAAATTTGATCTCAATTGGGGTAACCTTCTCAATTAATAATGGAATACAATGGGAGAATATAACATCCTAGAGAGTTGATAAGATTTTCAGGAAGGTTGGTAACATTTCTACTTTTACCTAGGAAATACTTGAAATGTGCTTATGCAAGCTCCTTAAGCATATTCTGATCATTTAAAAAATCTTCCTTAGAATCCTATAATAAGGTGATTCTTCCTTTATTCCTTCTTCCTTGGATCATGTTATAGAATTATTTAGAATTTTTATCACCCTCTTGCAACTATATGATATGGCCTTTTGTCCTAATTGGGAGCTATAGTTTTGCAAGGCTATGTCATATTTCTTTAGTTTAGCTAGTTTATTTGCTTTTAGGACTGGATCATTAAGATGAAGGGAAAGGGCTTTCTAAGCTCTATTAAGTTCATCAATTGCCTCTCTTTTGTCTAGTAATAAAGGAATTTCGCTGACTTTGAGGAGGAGTTTGCATTCAAATTTAATTGGCTTAAGGATTTGAACACATCTATATGTATGAAAGTCTCTACAATCTATATTCAAAACCTTTCCAATTAAATATTTGAGATAAGGATGTTGTAAAAAGAGAATTAAAGAATTTAAAAGGGGCTTTGCTTTTGTAATTCAATTGGTTAAGATCAATAGAGATGAGAAAATGAACCAAGATATGAGACTTACCAAAGTGGGCAAAATTGAGGGGAAAAAGATTAATCTCTAATCCATTGATCAAGCATCTATCCTGTTTCCTTTGAATAAGTTTGTCACCACTTTACTGATTGTTCCAAGTATAATGAGCCCAAGTGTATCTAAGATCTAATAATCTAATAGTAGATGTTAAGCACATAAAGGGTAAGAGTATAATTATGATTCACTACAAACACATAAGGGGATCTGATGTTAGCTTTAATTTGCTTTAAATACCTCAATAAATTGTCTCTTTGAAATTCTCTATTTTCTATATACTAAACTATAATTGTTGAAAAGGAATGAGAGAATTTTTGGATCAATTCACAGTAGATATATTAATCTAAACAGTACCAACTTTCTATGTGAAAAGAGAGGGATTAAGTGAAATAATCACCCTACCCTTGGGATAATTAAAGTGATTACTTTAGGATATCCAATCCTTCTAAAAAAACCCAAAGACCCATGTTAAAGTTCTCCTCTTTAATTTTTGTCTCAATAAGACTGAAAAAAATACGACTTTTGTAATCTTAACTAGTTTTTGAGAGCCCTCTATTTATTATGGCAATTAAGGCCCCTTATGGTCCATATTAGAAAGTTCATCCTAATTATTTGTTCTTACCCCTCTTTCTTCTAGTTTTTTTATTACTATAGCTAGGGTTATGATTAAGTCCCACCAAGTGTGTTTTATTTATTAAAGAACTGCTAATTGTTGTTACCTCCTTATTGGCATTCATTATGTCTTTATCTCTGGAGTAATTGGAAAACACCCCTTATTGGATATCCTTACTCCTTGGAATAATTTTCCTTTCCTCTTAATTACAGTTGAGGTTCCAATGAATCACTCTTACTAGAGTACCCTCACTACTTTCTACCATATCTTGCTTTTGAGCTTGTTATTTGTTTGATTAACTGAAACCTTTAGGTTGTGAGGGTTTTTGGTTCGTGGGGCACCAAACCTTCATTATTCCCTTTTTAAGAGGCTTCTAAGGATAAGGTAGCTTGAATGGGTCCTCTACTAGTTCCCCCTTACTGTTGAGTGTCATAGCTCTTAAAGAGTCTGGAAGGTTTCTACCAAGTTCCACCCTAATACAAACTCACGATAGCCAGTTCACTTTATGTTAGTAGTATTAGCATCCAAGGCAATAGGGATAATACTCACCCATGTTAGGATGTTCAGTTCAGTTTTGTCCAATGAAGTTTCGGGTTCCCATTTCTTGAGAAACAAAGGCTTTCCTTACACACGTCAGGGGCAAACTCATCTTCACTAACCATTGCATTTAGTAAACCAAGCCTTTTCCAGATAGTATTTACCCACTAATTTATTAGAGGGAATGCTGGACACTTGTCTAAACACCATCCAACTAAAGCCCTAGTCCAATTCTTTGCTCCCACCTGTAGCACATAAAGGGGAGGAGAGATTGGGGAACCATCTTCTAGGGAGGGATCTATCTAGTTTCCCATAGGTAATCGGGTTGCCAACAACCTTGCTTTAAGTTAGTGTCTTTGTTACATTCTCTCTTAGAGCTAATCTTGGTTAAGTTGAAGGCTTTGGGATGGTATTCATAAAGGGAGGGAAGCAAGGGCCATATAGGTTTTTAGGTATGAAAATTTATGGAGTATGTTGAAAAGGAAGTGGTGTAGAATTTTAGCTTACTAACATTTTTCAATAATGGTGAACTATCAGCCAAAAGTAGTAAAAAGGGGTAGGCTATCTGAAGAGGAAAATAACTAGGTGAATCAGTCTGGACTAGAGAGAAAGGGAAAGCAAGCAAAAAAAGTAAGAGAAATAAAGGGCTAGGAAGAAAAGAGAGAAGATGGAGATTTTTCTCTCACATTGTGATTAACCCTTTGAACTCTTTTTTATTTTTGTGATGTCCAATTAATAGGTTAGCATATAAAATCAAATGTAGCCTAATTTAATAGATGATATTCATATTAAGCAAAACTTTTCCTTTACTTCTATTTTTTTTTCAAACCTATATCTTCAAGCTCATTTATGTTAAAGTTTAAAAATCTGAAACTTGAATTAAAAAAAGGCCATAATCAATTGAAGATTTTTTTCTTTGGTTAATATAAATCCATTTAGGCCTTGCTTAAGTTCATTATGCCAATAGACCCATATCTTTTTACAAGTCTATTAAGTCCTTTTTAGGCTTAAGATTTCAATTGAATTCATTTAATTTAAAATTTTTAGATTTAATAATTTTTTATATTAGTTAAATTCAATTAAGATGGTCATTTTTCTAGAATTATCATATTTAAATAGGAGATTATCTCTTATTCAATGCCAAATTTTAATACATTTCTTATTTACTCAGGATGCATGTTTAAGTTTGATAAATTATAACTTAGTTTGGTTCTTTAAATCCATTTTAAAAATTAGATGTATTTCTCCAAATTTATTTTATTTTTCTTTCTTGAATTGATTTAAAAAATTAAAGAATTTATTTTTAAAGCCTTAAATCTATGTTATAGGTTTTCTTTCCATTCTAAACCCTGTGACACAATTTAGGCATCCTTGTCTTTATTTTAAATTCAAGGTAAAATCATAAAATTTATACATTTAATCATATGTTTTATTTATAAATTCTTTAGCATATTTGTTTTCTCTACTTCACACTCATATTTATTTCTTCATGTTCATAAAGTAGGTGGTCAACTAATATATGTGAACCAAACTCATGTTAAACTTATTAGAAAGAAAGAAAATTTTTGATGCGGGGACATTGATCGATCAAAAGAGGACATTGGTCAACCAATTTGACTATATGATTGACTAAACAAGTAACAAGCTTATTGGAAAGAAAGAGTGTAGATTTTATAAGACATTAGTTGACTATACAGAGAGATATTGGTCAACTAGTATATCTTGATAACCTCAAAATCAGACATAGAAATCAAATTAAAATGTTGAAAAATAATAAATAATGGAAAAATCAATCAAGGTAGTGAGGAAAAAAATTTAAAGAGTATTTAATTATGCAAAATCTATCCTCACTTATAAGTTTATTAATATATTAGCCAATTGATGTTATATATGCACAAATCCATCCCTATTTTGTATAAGATCTTTAAGTTTGGTGCTAAGGTCAACATTATACTTCAAAAAATATTCAATTCCTTATCCATGGTTCAAATCCAACATTCATCACTAAAGGTTTAGACTCAATTTGAAAAATAAAAATAAGATGTGGTAAAGGATCTAGTGGAACTACCAATCCATACCATTTTATCCTCTATAGTCTCCTCTAATATGTTGCTTAGAATACGTCAAGCAATGTTGGTTCTAGGAATCTGCTCCAACTAAACTCTATGGTCCATTATAGCATACCTCACAACAACATTCTCTGAAACAATTCCTTTAATTGAACTTAGCTCCATTACATCACAAAAAGGTCCCCCTTGCATCCATTGATCAAGCTAAAATAAGGTTGTTCTTATATGTCCTAAGATGGCTAAAAAATGATTCATTATAGTTCCCCTTAGTTTAAACATATTCATTAAAATCAAAGATATATTGTATTATGGTTGACTACACCATATGCTTTTGGTGTCTAGGTGATACGTATGTAACCATCTTATATATGGAGCTTCTTTATCATTGAACACCCTCCATATATACTTGAAAATCAATGTTTTGTTAGTAATGCATATTAAAATTATACCCAAGCAATCCTCCTTCTTTGGGGCATATATCTCTCTCCACTTTACCTTCTCTAGAGCCTACTTAGAGGAATCTCTTGACCATAGAAAATGTTTAACAATCCTTTTTAAGGTCTTAATAACATTCTTAGGAAAGATTAAATGGGCTACCTAGCAAATATAAAGACTATTAATTATAGAGTTCAGTAGTTTAATTCTTCTTGCAAATGGAGTGAGTGGTTACACCAATGCTAATCCTTTTCTACATCTTTTCAATCAATGGTCTGAAATCAACTTGTTTTGACCACTTAGAGGTAATAGGTATTGCCAAGTAATTAGGTTTTACTAACCTTTAAACCTATAATAGAATAGAGCTAATTGGATAAGCCCAAAGCACTAGTAAATACTACTATCATACTCTTATTCCTATTGATATTCAACCCTGAAAACTCTTGGAATGTGTTTAATGCTATCATTAGTGCTTTAACTAAGCAAGGATCAGCCTTGCAGAATAACATTAAGTCATCAGAAAATGTGAGACTCATATTTCCTTGCTTTTTACATTTAAAGTGATATTTAAACTTGCTTTTATACAAATGACCTACTTGATCGTTCTATTCAATATCCCTATAGCCACAATGAATAAGTATAAGGATAAAAGTTCCGTATGTCTCACTCCTTTAGAACTTTTGAAGACCTTAATATGCTCACCATTAACAAGTACATAATAAGAAACTGTTATAATACATTGAGGAATCCAATTTATCAACATATTAGGGAAGCTAAATACCTTAAGAGTATTCAAGATGAAGCTCCGATCTAAGGTATCAAAGGCTTTACGAAAATATATTTTCAAGGAAAAATCTTTTTTTATAATTTTTCCTACTATAATTTTTGAAAAACTCTTAAGCAAGTAAAATGTGGTCCCCAATTTGCCTCCATTTTATAAAAGCTTTATTCAAAAGTGTCAGTGTATTTAGAAAGAACATTCTTGAGCCTATTAAAGAAGACTTTGGAAATGATTTTATAAAAGGTGTTACATCATAGGATAGACCTAAAGTCCTTCAAGGAGTTAGGGAAGGTTCCTTAGGGATAAGGCATATGAATGTCTTGTTGATCTCTTTTAGGAGCTTTCCATGGTTGAAGAACTCTAATATTCCCTCAATTACCAAGTCTTTGATCAATGGTCTTAACATAGACATTTAGTCCATCTAGACTAGGTGCCTTGTCTTATAGTGTAAGTCAAATAGAGCACTCTCAACTTTAAAGGTAGTGAAGGGAGAGCTTAAGAACTCCTTTTCCTAAAGGGATAATTCCTCTTTAACAATATCCTAAAATATAGCAAGAGAAGAAGACACTCTATTTAGAGAAGCATAAGCTGCTGAAAAATAATTGTAAGCTTCCTCCTTCATTCCTTCATAATCATTTATCTTAACACCCTCAACCTTGGTGAGGGAGCTTATTCTATTTCTATTGCTTTTTATTAGGATAATCCCAAAGTAGAAGTTTGTGCATCTTTCCCCATCATTTAGGACCTATTTGGTTGAGGGTTAGGGATGGAAGGGAATGGAACGCAACATACTTCCATCATTTGGTTGAGAGTTTCATAATGGAATAGAATGTAATGGAATGGGATGGAAGCAGAGGGTTTCATGTTACGTTCCATTCCATCCTAAACAGTGAAAATAAGAAACCTCCGATTTGGGGAGTTTAGGATGGAACGTAACCTAATAAATACATACTACCTAATATACCCTCAATAATCCTTCTTAATACCAAATATAACCAATTCATAATATTAATATATTAAATATAATATAATAATTTTAAATATAATAATTTTATTAAATAATTAATAATAATATT
>JANZLH020000370.1:473856-484832 GCA_026770325.2 Erythroxylum fimbriatum
CCTATCCTTTTACTTCCTCTAGGTCAAAAACCCATAAAACAAAAATACCCATTGAAATCATCATCATATCGACGTCAATCTTTCCGCGGTGCGCGTCAATTTTAGTATCAGAGCCTTGGTTTGGAGGAGGATTCTTATTCAACTCCATCAAATTTCAAGAAACCGCCGCCCATCGCCATCCAATTATCGTCGGATCATCAATTTAGGTGTGAATTCGCTTTTGGACTAGGATTTCAATTTTCTTCTTGTTGTCATTTTAGTTAGAGTTTTCAATTATTTGTTGAAAATTTTCAGTTTATATCAAAAAAAGGTTCGTAAAAAAAGGTCAGAAAAAAAAGTCAAAAAAAGTCTGAAAAAAATGAAAAAAAATCTAAAAAAAGGAAGAGAGTCATCCTCGAAAGAAGAACGAGGAAAAAAAGTCAACAAAAAAAAGTCAACAAAAAAGTCAACAAAAATCTGGAAAAAAAATTTGAAATAAAATTCTTATCTCTCATACTTGTTACTTGACTGGGGTTTGTTGTTCTTGATACTTGAGCTACAATTGGGAACATTGATTGGATAAAGCTGTGGTTCTGATTGTAACTTGAATTTCAGAGAACTTTGAGTGGTAAAAGGCAAGAGTGTGTGAACTTATTTGAGGGAGTCATTGCCGTGACTTAAACACGAGGAGAGTGACAAATTCTTGAGTGAAACACGTGAGGGAGTGTGTGAGGTTGTTTATCGCTAACTTTGTTTTTGCAGGTATATCATTTTTATTTACAATGTCACAGGGAGGTAGTAATGATGACAGCCAAGGAGGAGATGCAGATATCGCTTTCACTTTGAGAGTCATGCATCAATAATTTGAGAGGTTCAATCTAGCCTTAAATGAGGTTAGAGAACAAATGGATGAGCTCAGACAAGGGAGACGCGAGGAACCTCAGGGCAGGCGTGCAGATGTACGTCAGCGACAGCCACCACCTCGTCAGCAACCACTACGGTATGAGCCTGGAGAGGAGGAGGACTATGAAGAGCGCATGCCTAGGAGAGCTCGGAGAGGAGAACACCTCGACAGACGAGATGAAGACCTCAAATCCATCAAGATGCAGATCCCAGCATTCAAGGGGAGGAATGATGCTGAGGCGTACTTGGAGTGGGAAAGGAAGGTTGATATGATCTTTGAGTGCCATAACTTCTCGGAGGAGAAGAAGGTAAAACTTGCTGCTGTTGAATTTACAGATTATGCACTAATATGGTGGAATCAATTTGTGACCTCTAGGAGGAGGAATGGAGAGAGACTCATCAATACTTGGGGCAGCGATGAAGGCGTGTATGAGGAAGAGATTTGTGCCCTCTTACCATTATAGGGATATGCACCAGAAGCTCCAAAGACTCACACAAGGGTCTAAGTCAGTAGAGGACTACCACAAGGAGATGAAGATTGCTATGATCAGTGCTAATATAGTGGAGGACCCCGAGGCCGCCATGGCAAGGTTTTTTAGTGGATTGAATAGGGAGATAGCGAATGTGGTGGAGTTACAGCATTACTTGAAGATTGAGGACATGGTGAACATGGCCATGAAGGTGGAGAGACAGCTTAAGGCTAGAGTGACCGCAAGGAGTGGAGCAAGTTCTAGTTACTTATGAAACTCAAATTGGCCCCAGAAGGAGGAGAAGTCCAAGGATAAGGGGGTGGACTTCAAGGAAGCACCTAAGCAATCAATCGGGGGATCTGAACAAAAAGGTACTTCTAGTAAACATTCATCTATAAAATGTTTTAAATGTTTAGGTACTGGCCATATTGCTTCTCAATGCCCTAATAGAAAAGTGATGTATATGAAGGATAATGGGGATATTGATTCTGACGATAGTGATATTGATGATTTGCCATGTGATAGTGTTTGTGATGATGAAGTTGAATATGAGGAAAGAGTTGTCACAGGAGAAGCACTTGTAGTTAGGAGAGTGTTAAGTGCTAGAGTTAGATATGAGATTCTGGATCAGAGGGAGAACCTATTCCATTCAAGGTGTTTGGTGGGTGGAAAGGTGTGTAACTTGATCATAGATGGAGGTAGTTGTACTAATGGGGCTAGTCGAACTATAGTGGAGAAATTGGGCTTAACTTGTAGGAAACATCCGAAGCCATATAATTTATAGTGGTTTAATAATAGTGCGGATGTGAAGATGATTAGACAGGTGCTGGTGCCATTTTCTATAGGGAGGTATGAGGATGAGGTGTTGTGTGATGTGATGTGATACCCATAAAGGCAGGACATTTGCTATTGGGGAGGCCTTGACAGTTTGACAAGAGGATAGCACATGATGGGTATACCAATAGATACTCCTTTAAGTTTAAGGGTAGGAACTTCATTCTATTACCTTTATCACCTCGTAAATTGTACCCGGACCAGATCAAATCAAGTAAAAGTGAGGAGGGTTCGGGTAGTGAGAACAAAAGAAATGAAGAGAGAAAAGAGGCCCAAACGAAAAATGAGATTGGCCTAGTGGGGAGTGAATGCACAGGTGAGAAAAAGAAAGTGGGATGTGCAGGAGAGAAAAGAAGAGTGAAAAGAAAGAGAAAAAAAAGTGAGTTCGTATGCAAGAGGAAAAGACATGAGGAGAGTAACCGGAGAGAAAAGAGCACTAGCAGTGGTGAGATACAGAGAGCGTTTAGTTTCTGACACTAACTCTTTTGATGCTTTGCCTAGTGTTTTTACTCTGGATCCTAGGGGTGATGGTCCGTTCCAGGTGTTGGAGAAGATAAATGACACTGCCTACAAGACTGACCTGTCAGGTGAGTATTCTGTTTATGCAACTTTTAATATTACTGATCTTTCTCTTTTTGATATGAATTCAGATTCGAGGACGAATCTTCTTGAGGAGAGGGGGACTGATGTGAGCAAGAGTAAGGATCATTATGGAGATAGCGTACGTGACGGGGGTGAGCTTGTCATTCCAGTTGAGCCTATGTCCAGAGCTAGGACCGAGAAACTCAAGGAGGCTCTCTATGCGCATGTGGGCCAATTTGTGGAGAGGATGGAGTGCACCAAGCTTATTGGAAAAGAATTATCTGAATCACAGCCCAAATTAATTTATTTATGTCAAATCCTTGGATTGAACTCACTTGGGACTTGAAGATCATTGTACTGGGCTGCGTATCATCAATTAAGCCCAAGAAAAGAGACGCGCCTATGATCAGACTTGGGAGCGCGTTGGACCAGGCCTAAGTGTGTTTTTATTATTCTATTTTAGACTTGTTTTAAGTTATATTTATTTTGGGCTTCCATGTTTTATTTAAGCCCAAGTCTTTTATTATTTGACCTAGGTATAAATACTTATGTTTTAGGGTTTTTGGAGAACAATTTTTAGATCAGAATTACCTGAGTGTCGTCGGCTTTAACAGGGAGAAACATTATTCTCTTGTTCTTGTTATTTTTCGAACCATCTTTCACTTATCAATTTTTTTCCCAATTGTAGCGTATCGATTGTTCGTTTCTCTTAGTTTTATTTTGATCATTAGGATTGCTTGGAACAAGTTTCCAAGAGGTGTCGTAGAAATCAAACCTTGCGTATCCTTATTTTCTTAATTGTTGAATTCGAAATTTCCATCATTCTTAATTCCTTAAGGTCGAAAACACACCAAACAAAAATACCCATAAAAAACATCATCAAATCGATGTCAATCTTTTCGTAGGGCACGTTAGAGAGGGACAAAAGTTATCCAACAAAAGTAAAGATTCCGTTTACCTATTCCGGATGTGTGCAAAATAGGTAAAGACGAGGAGTAGCATCTTTAGATATTCCTCCATGTCGACAAATTCTTAATCTATGGGAATAACCATTCCGTAAGTATTTTTCTAATCAAACAAATATTACTTAATACGTAGGAGTAACGGGTAATAGAAATGCTATTTCCCTCGACCTCGACCAAACAGACTGTGTATATGTTGTAGCAAAAATATTATACGCTTTACGAATCTGTCCAACTTCTAAACGCTCCCTCTCAATAGCTTGATACTTTATATTTTATGGTTCATAAAGATTATAACTTCAAAGCAGAGTCTTTCCGGTCTAAAAGTCCTACAAAGCCTTGTCTATCATTTAGACATCGCAAGACTCATGGGCGACTATAGAATGTGCGCGTGTTTCATCCGAAGGTTCAAGGTTTTGGAGGCGGGTCCTCCGCCGGACGTCAGAGAAGCGTTCAAGGACTATGCTAAAGGTGGTCCCATCATGACGGCGGAGCAGCTCCGTCGGTTCCTACTGGAGATTCAGGGTGACGCCGGGGCTGATGCCGAGAAGATCGTTGAACACATTCTGCGGAAGAGACATCATTTCACTAAGTTTGCTAGGAACGGTCTTAGTCTTGATGATTTCCATTTTTATTTGTTCTCTGCAGATCTCAACCCTCCTCTTCATAACCAGGTATTTGACTTTCTAGCTTGATCGACTCTTGGATTTGTTATTTTTATTTTTTAACATTATATTGTAGTAGTTATTGCCTTCTGTCACTGTGCTAGGCATCAGTGGTAAGTTTGTGCTCTTTTATAAGCAGAAGACTGAACTAGTAAGCGTTGGGCTTAAGTTTCTTTACTAAAGCACGCTTCAGGGGATTTAGGCCCCATTAGAAGGTATTGATTGTGAAAGGAAATAGTAAATGGATCCTTAATGATATTTTGGCGTTTCAATTTTGGCCTATTGTTCTTGATACTGTTGGTTTCGGTCGTACTTGTCAGCAATTTTAGAGTGAATATTGATAGTAACCGGATGAAGTAGAGCTCACAGCTTTTATCTTTCAGTCAAAGGATCAACAGCATTCCCAAGTTTTGGCGATGGAGTGATCTCTAGCATATTACAAGTCGATGAAATGATAGTCCCCATAAACTTGCTGCAATAACTAGCACATTTGAGTTTGACAGCGGCTTCAGCAATCAAGGAATTAACTATTTAATCAGTTTATGAGTTCCTTAGATTTTTATTGATTTAAAACATTCCCGTCGAGCATTCTCAAAATTATATACAATCCTTCACCCTCTGCATCTGTGGAGATTATTACCTTGAAAAGTGGCCAAACTCTGATGACTGAAGCCTTCGTATTCTCTGGATGTATCCAAGTGGTTTCCAACATTGAGGTTGTTTTCCTTTCAGGTTCACCACGATATGACAAAGCCATTGTGCCATTATTTCATATATACAGGTCACAATTCATACCTAACAGGAAACCAGCTCAACAGTGACTGTAGTGATAGTCCAATTATGAAGGCGTTGGAGAGAGGTGTAAGAGTGATAGAACTTGATTTATGGCCCAACTCAGACGAGGTACATGTAAAACATGGAAGGTACGCCAATTTTGTTCTATAACGACTCTAGATTCTTAGAGTAGGATATGTGAAGGAGTGCAGATTTCATCCTCTTTTGCCGTATATATGCTCTGTTCATTTCTAATTTCTTGCATTTTAATATTTTACTTTTCTCTGTTCCTAACCTGAAATACGTGAGACGCGCTCTTTCAAATTCAGGACCTTGACAACTCCTGTGGAACTCCTTACATGCTTGAAAACCATAGACAAATATGCCTTCTTTTCATCGCCATATCCTGTCATAATAACTCTTGAAGACCACCTTACCCCAGAACTTCAAGTTAAAGTAGCTCAGGTGATATTTAATTTTACCTCAATGAACGAAAGCCAATACTTTTTACTCCTACAATCGCTTTACACTGACCAAAATGCCGTTTTTCTTGTTAGATGATCACCGAAACATTTGGAAACAAGCTGTATCGTCCTGAATGTGAATGTTTGGAAGATTTACCTTCACCAGAAGATTTGAAGTATAGGATAATTATTTCTACCAAGCCTCCAAAAGAGTATAAGAAGGTTGAAGGTGCTAAAAGCAAAGGAAGTAAATCAGAAAAAGATTCCGTCGTTGATTCCTGGGAAAAGGATCAGGAGCCATTAGATATCACAGGCGATCAATATATTGATAATTTGGTCGGTTAATTTATGCAAACTGATTATGTAACGGCCAAGGTGTTGATTTCCAAAATTTTTGCTTCTATTCCTTGCAGAGTAGCAGTGATACAGATGAAGAGAGCGATGAAGTGCCGCGAGAATCACAGTATAAGCGTCTAATTACCATTCATGCTGGAAAACCCAAGGGTGGGTTAAAGGAAGCACTTAAAGTTGAACCCAATAGGGTTAGACGCCTCAGTTTGAGTGAATTAGCACTAGAAAAGGCAACAGAGCATCATGGGAAAGATGTTATCAAGTAAACAGCCATATCACCAACTTCGAATGCAATATCGTCCCGTATTTTCTTGAGATAAAAAAAAAGGTTTGCTTCCAATTTCCGTCTGCAGATTTACCCGGAAAAATCTTTTAAGAGTGTATCCTAAAGGCATGCGGTTTGACTCTTCTAACTACAAGCCTCAGCTTGGCTGGATGCATGGAGCTCAAATGGTCGCTTTCAATATGCAGGTTAGGATTCTTCTTTTTCTGAAAACTAATCATAAAGGATAATTTGCTTTTTTCTTTCATTCACTAACTCGCTGGACAGGGATTGAATGCTCAGTTTGCTTTTGTATAACTTGTCTTAGAGAAATAGGAGAAAGGGTATCTTCACCACATTTCGGTTTGCTAGCTTAAAGAGATGGAATTTTGTAAGTCAGGTAGTAGACTATAGTTGTCAAACTTAAGTTTGGAAAGACGCATGAATTACTGCATCTTACATTGATATAGAGGCACTTTCATGGCTTGAAAGATGTTGATTTTTTTTTTCATTCAGAAAAAAGGACAATGGGTTGAAGATCTTAACGTTTAAGGCCAATTGAGTTCTACTATAAGTACACTAAACACTCTTAAAACTTTAATTTAAACGTTGAACTTGCAATTTTTAGTTAAAGATGCAGTATGAGTTTAATTAATTAGACATTCCCCAAAATCCTATAGTCTAATGAACTTGTATCAAGATAGTTTTTACAAAATTTTTAATATATTCATAGGTTTAGATAAAAGTTAAAGATTGAAGCATTAAATATATTTTTACAAAAAATCTAAAAATGTTATTTTCCTTTTTATTATAATAATCCAATTATTGCTATGGGATCTGAATCCACCACTTGTCAAAATTCTTCGGACAGCAAACTTTAGTAAGACCAGTGGGACAAAACATTAGTGTCCACCCGCTTCACTCACACTTTGACTTTCTTGGATACTCTCACTTCTCTGCTCTACACCTTGTATTGGTTTGTATTACCATCTTGCAAGAGCTAGCGTAGTATATGCAGGCTAATTAAGCGACTAAGTTTTAAGACACTGATGTCATAGCGGGAGTCGGTGCTATCTTAAGGGCTGCTACTGGAACTAACAGAAGAAATATGCATGCTTAATCTTGCTTCCTTCCTGTAAATAATGACATACTGAAGTCGTGGAGTAACAAAGTAAATGCAGTGGATCAACCACTTTTGAGGCCTTCTTCTGTCGTAATATCATCTGCAGGGATATGGAAGATCTCTTTGGTTGATGCATGGAATGTTTAGGGCCAATGGCGGTTGCGGGTACGTGAGGAAACCTGACTTTCTGATGAATGACGAAACGTATAATCCTAAAGACAATTTTCCAGTAAGGACGACTTTAAAGGTGATCTTGTCCACCAATGATTGTTCTCCTCTTCTCTTTTCAGGTTTAGACAGCACTAAATACGCTTTCTTGACAGGTCAAAGTATACATGGGAGACGGATGGAATTTGGATTTTAAACGAACACATTTTGACTTGTGTTCCCCACCAGATTTCTACACCAAGGTAAAATTGGGCTTTTTTGTGGATTGTGTTCTTTTCATAGTATTTAGTAGTCGGTGGCACTTGCATGAACTCAAAGAAGGTCACCTTCACATGGCAGGTAGCCATAGCAGGAGTACGTGGTGATGTAAAAAAGATGAAGACAAGGGTAATAGATGACAACTGGACACCTGTATGGGGTGAAGAGTTCACGTTTCCACTGTCAGTTCCGGAGCTGGCTTTACTTAGAATCGAAGTTCACGAGCACGACATAACTGACTCAGATGATTTTGGTGGGCAAACATGTTTGCCTGTCTCGGAACTAAGACAAGGCATTCGAGCAGTTCCTCTTTTTAGTCGCAAGGGAGAGAAATACACCTCAGTAAGGCTTCTCATGCGTTTCCTTTTTGTATGATGCGTTATTAACTTTCCATTGACATCATGTTCTTGGATTCTTACAAATATGCATTCTTCCGTTTTTATGTTATGGGATCAAAAAAATTGAGAACGTAGTTCAGTTGTATTCGCAGTTGTAAGAATTGTGGCCCGTAGATATTGAATATCAAAAGGCAAAGATTACATTTGGCAATCACTTTTCACTTAAATAAATTTAATTTTACTATAATCAATACAACAAAATTAACATTTGGCAACCAAAAAAATAGTATCTAAAGATGTAAAAAATGTTGCCTATAGTTTTTAGCTATGTTTTCATTTTGTCGTCCAAAACATCGCCAAATCCTCGTAAATGACAGCTATAGGTGACATTTTAAGAAATTGCACCTATAGATTTTAACTATACGTTTTTTTGGTAGTTAAATACTATTAGTTACGTTTCTAATTTATTACATTTGTAATCAATATTATTGTATATAATGTATTGATATATTCTTTATTGTTAATTTATTATGCAAATAAATTGTATAAAAATAACTGAAAATATGAAGAATTGTATATAAAAAGTAAAATATTAGTAAATTATACCCCCATAAAGAATATTTTTTGTATACAAAATCATATGAATATTAACTTTAGTTAGACGAAAATAAGCAGTAGTTAAGGTATACTTTGTTTAGAATAATGTTATTTTGAGTTTGAAAGTTTCCAACATAGTTAAAGTATACTTTGTTTAGAATAATATTATTTTGAGTTTGAAAGGTTCCAACATAGCACCAATTGCTAATCAAGCTATACTATAATTTTCATTCAGTAGAAATGACTATTTGGATCAAGTAAGTTCTTTAATGAATTTAGTATAATTACTTCAATTGTTAAAACAGTAATGTACTATATAATATTTAAAGCCATTATGTATGCAAACGTATTTAAGATTTCAACAAAGATCTAGACATATATTTAGGCAATTCCTCTTTATTATAATGATAATTAAGATAAAAAAATGTAAGAATTAAGTTAGTGCTTACTATAGAAAGTCTTATAAAATTCTCTTATTAAACCAATGTTCCAATAGTAGTATGTTCTTCATATAGAGATATGGTATGAGATACTTAAGTGATTGACTTAGTCTAAGTTGGGTATTGATGGTTTATAGCCTAAATAGCCAATCAGTTGTTTCTAGTTCTTATAACATAATTATTTAAAAGCATCCTTCATATTATGCAAATTTATTTAATTAACTAATATATAAGATAAAGTTCATTGTAAATAAAATTATGATAAGATCATAATTATGACATTCATATTACATTTATGTGTTATCTTTAAATTATTCTTATCCGTTGTTATAGTAAAAGTGCATATTAATAAAGCATAAAGACTAGCATATATTTTGTTTCTTCCTTATGAAAAAAGTAGTAAATTTCATAAAAATAAGTATGGAGATACTTAAAACAAATGCATGAGTGTTTGATAGAGAACAAGTTTACTAAATTAACTCGATATAAGAATTATATTTGGAACATTATTAGCACATATATGGAAATGTTTATTGCGATAATTACATAAATGATCGTTTGACTTAAGATCTCCAAAGCATCTGGTCTATCTCTCAAACTTCTTTGTAATCTTCCACTTTTCAACAAATCTTACATATGAGGTCCTTTGTGCATCCACATATCATGCATCATGTTGGAAATGGGAAGAATGCAACTTAATGGTTTGATAATTGGCATTTTTTTTGGGCCTTTATGTAACACTAACCTTTTTACAGCATTAAGAGGATTTATCCTAGGAGATACTAAAGTCTAAGCTTTAATCTGGGATAATAGCTGGCATTAGCCGTTTCATATGTGTAAAGGAGTCAGTTATGTTGTTGAACAATGGCCTTAAGATGAAATCAAATGGGAGCTCCACAAGTCTCACAAATTTACAGCTCAATCGTGTAAAGAATTATTGCTAGGACCCAGGGGCGAAGGGACAGTGTGGGCACTATGGGCAGCTGCCCACACTGCCCAAAAATAAAAAATCAGATGCTATATAGTATATAACTAAATTTAATTTTGCATAGGTTGACATTTGCCTACACTGGGCCAATATTTCCTATTATGGCAAAAAAATATTATGGCATGCCATATGATATTCATACGGGCCTACTTGACTACTTTTGAGCCTAATGTTTTAACTCTTGAATTATTAACCACGTCTCTTTCTCTTGTTTATTTTTAGTCTTTTAGGTTTTCTGTTTTTTTTCTTTCTTTCTCCTGTCTCTTTCTCCTGTCTCGTTTTACAGGTAACTAATAGATCTAAGCTCTACGGCTCTACCACTTCACCAATCTAAGCTCTACGGCTCTACCACTTCACCAAATCCATTATTCAGGTTACATCTTTTATTAATGTTCGAGCTTTTTCACTTTTTTGTAGTTTACTTGTCAATTGTCAATTTGTCATTTGCTTATATGGGCATTTTTTGGAATAAGTTTTTATTATTGAGATTCGAGACTCGAGAGACAAGAGATTGTTAAATGTTTGATGATAAGGGATTTTTTTATGTTTAATTTTGGGGAAACTTGACTGGGGGATTTGAATTTTGAGGGATAGATTTTTCAATTAGCAAATTAAATTTAATTGTTGTTGTTATTTCTATTTATTCATTTAGATATTTCAAGATTTAATAGAAATTAAAAAACTATTGCATTGGTTTTTATTTTTTTATGATATAAATAATCATACAATTGTCCAAATTCAATTTTCAATTCATGTGCTATATATTTGTTTTGTTAGTTTGGTTAGTTATCTATCAATTTATTTTCAAAGGATACTAA
>JANZLH020000370.1:543391-557357 GCA_026770325.2 Erythroxylum fimbriatum
CCACGACCATCTATTTTTGTGGGTCCCACTAAAAAATAGATGGTCGTGGATGAATGGCACAAAGTAGGGCTTGGGTAAGTGGGACAGAAGATTTCAACCCAATTTTTACGTCCCACCTATTGTCCAAATTTTTAAGAAAGAAAAACTTTATATAAGAGAGCATTTCTAATAAGGAAAGTTAAGAAAAAATAAAATAAAACAGAAGACCAATGATAGTTCAATTACAAGGTCCTATGCCAATCAGTATCTTAAACACCAGGAAACTAGAAAGATTCTGTTCTAAGAAGAACAGAAATAGCTAAAATGGGAGTGTCACTACTTAAGTAACTAATTTGGATACAGTGTTTTTGCTTCCGCATTTCATATCCTTTTCCTTCGTCTTCTTCACATTTCTGCCTCGGGATCTTGCTTATCATGTAAAAGACAAACATCTTGAAATATTTAAAATTAGAAATCTTGTGTTTTTGCAGATTATTTCAACTATTAGTGGCGGTATCACAGATATCTCCTTTGATGGGACGGGCTATGGGTGGCAAAGTGTTAACTGCATTCTAACTGCAAGCTACACTGTATGTTTGTTGAATGTATTATTGGCATTTCCCTGATTTGAGACTAAACGAAAACGAAAACAAGGTTCCAAAATTGCCAATCTAACATATGACATTTCATTTTTTTAATAGCTCACCTTACGGCGAGTAATGGACAAAGCAAAGCAGTGTACGAGAAATGGATCTTTGAACGAGATTTCAATGGTGTTGCTGAACAATTTGCTATCTTTGCCCTTTGCCCTCATTTTGATTCTGCTCTTTGATGAATGGGAATATGTAATCAACGTGTAAGAATATGTCATGAATTGCTTTTTCTCAACAATCTTAAATTTATATCTTTTCGGTAATCCTGACCCTACTTTTGCAGGGATGTGATTAGATTACCAATGTTTTGGGTAGTTGCTACAGCTAGCGGATTACTTGGTCTTTCAATTAGCTTCACGTCTGTATGGTTTCTACATCAAACTGGACCCACCACTTATAGGTAACATTGTTTATCACAGATATGAAATCCACTTTTTGTATCTCACATAATTCTTTCGAGCGGGAATCTTCTATCCAATTTTACTCTATCTGACCATGTCTAATGCCCAAAACACAGTCGGTTTAGTCTTTGGACAGAATTGGGCAGTCTCTAAACTCATGTCTAATGGCCAAAATGATGCCATTTTGAACATTAAACAGAATTAGACGGGGTAAAATTCTATCTGTTACTATTAAACTGTTTACTCTGTAAATTCCTTGAGGTGTTCCGGAAACAGTAGTGAAATACTTTTTCCATACATCCCACCATGACATTGTATGCAGATATCTTGTGATTTGAACAAGAAGCAGATATTTGCTACTGGATGATATTGGTTCTTTGTTATTACAGTCTCGTAGGTTCTTTGAACAAGATTCCTATCTCTATTGCTGGTCTAGTGCTATTCAAAGTTCCTCTCAGTCTTCCAAATTTGTTCAGCATACTATTTGGTTACACATCAACCCTCTTATTTTCTTTTGACACCTTTACTTATCCTATATGCCTCTTATAATTTTGTTTGTGCTTCTTCCAGGTCTCTTTGCTGGAATATTCTTTGCTAGAGCCAAAATGTCGTGACCTCAGTATTGAACTCTTTGTGAACTGGATAACGAAGTGTTGGCTCAGAAAGATCTCTATCAACTTCTATGCCCTGGTTGACTCACCAAATACATTGAGAATTAACATTATCAGTGTACTTGATGGGAGTAATATTGGAGGACAAGATTCTAGTTATCGATTGAGGAGACAATTGAACTTATATTCTCTTAAGAGTTATTATTTCCTATCTAGAAGAGCTTTCTTATAAAAAAATTTAGTGAAGAAATGTTGTTGCTCTATTATGCTGAGGGTATGAAATAGTCCACCTGGATATGCTAGTTACTTTTTTCTAATTCTTATGGTCAACATAATAGCTCTGTCATCTTCATCCTTTGCAACAGTTTCAAAACTTGTTTAATTTTTTTTTACTTTTCTTGCTTATTGCAATGGTTAACAACATGATTCATCATGTCTTATCGGCCGAACACAAGGAACAATTAAGTTTAGAGTCGACTAGTAATAAGTTAATTAATAAAAAGAGTCAATGATCATTTAAGTTATGACTTGGATCCCTTTATTTTAAAAGAGTAGCATGAAATCTCTAAAAAGTCTTTCATTCAAATAAATTTCTTTTGTCATAACATGCAACTTCTAGACATGATACTACTTAAAGTTGCATTATTTAAAAGGCATTATTTGAATGATTTATGAGAACTTGGATGAGAGATGGTGTAGACATTTTAAGTCTTTCTTTATTTTAAAAACTTCAAATCATAGTTAAGATGATTAATGACCCTTTTATGAAATAGTTTATTTTGAATGACTTTAAAACTTACCCATCTTTCAATACAACAAAATAGTTTGAAAATTTTGAAAGTTCATTAAAACTTTCCTTGTTTGATCAATAAAATGATTGGAGAATATATTTAGTGCTTAGAAGCCTTTGTCTATTGGTCTTTTCATGTGATGTTTCTAATAAGTTTCATGAAAACAAAGAGAGTGACTAATGAGGAGATTCTTATAGACTAGTGATATTTCTAGAAGATTATTTACTAAAGTAAAACGAAGCAAATTATATTTTCCTAAGGAAGAAGGAGGCCTTGGAATAATGCCCATAGAGTCACTAACAAGTTCTCATGATCAAAAGAATATGGATGATTTTTATTGATAAGCAAACTCTTTTTATGAGATGAATCCATGCACATTACTTGAAGAATGAAAAATCATGAGATATCCTTCCTAAATAAAACCCTTCTTGGACTATAGTTTACATTCTCAAATTAAGGAAGAAATTTTGGATGGAATTCAAGAATAAGATAGGCAATATGGCTTCTACTTGATTGTGGTGTGATAATTAAACCAATTTTGGTCCTTTAAGTAGTATAATAGAACTTACTCCTCTCAAGAACAACATCCCAAATCATGTAACAATAAAGATGCCCTTAGTAATAAATTAATGATTGGAGCAGCTAGCAAGGACATCACTCATTAGTCATATCCTTAGTTTTATTCTCAACTCTGATAGATAGAGAGGACTCTATTAACTGGTGCAGACACCCCCTTTTATTTTGTAATGCCTCTTGTAAATTATTATTAAGGAATCAAGCTTTAAGGGTAAAATGGCACAAGTTAGTTCGACTTAAACAAACTATCCATAGAGTGTCCTTCATTGCTACGAGCGAGAGATTGAGCTCATCATATAGGCACGGAGCAATTATAAATATACCATATCTTGTGTGCTTTATAATTAAGAAAACGAATCCATTGGATACCTTTTCTTTAAGTGTAGCTTCTCATCTTTCATATGGAAAAGAGTTCAACTTAAGTGTGGCTTCTCATCTTTCATTGGGAAAAGAATTCAGTTTCTTTGTATCTTAAGCTCTCCTCCTACAAGTGGGCAAGATTGATCAATTGGTTAAGTCAAAAGCATAGGATAAGTAAAGGAGACCTACTAGTTTATACAATTTCTTGTGGAAATATGGAATATAAATTGTGGAAAGAAAGAAATTAGGGGATTTTTCTTAAGAAAACAACTCATAAGCATAACTTATTGCTAGATTTGTTGAGAATGATTTGGGAGTTGCTGGTTACTCATCAAATCCATCAAAAATATGTTACAATCATTTCTGTCAGTTAGAACTTCCTTACCAATGATTAATTTTTGCATTACCTTAGAATTTGTAGGAATATGAATATGATTATTAAGAAAAGGTTATGAGAATAAATTCCCATTATGATTGGTTTTTATTTTAATATGGATTGTTCAGTTTGAAAATAAAGTTGAAATTGCAATGATTTTTGTAGGAGAATTGAAACTTTCTTTATAGTATATTAAGGCTAGGATACTGACGGTTTCCTATCTATCTTATTGGCTTAAGCTCTATTATAATTAAGAAGTTCTTAGTTATCTCTTCTTATTAGACTTAAAAGATTATTGGTTAATAGCTTATGTTGCTTCCCTTTTTAGGTTTCATTGACTTGTTTTTCCTTTAAATTTGTATTAACTATCATTACTCTATTATTATGGATGAACTTCTTTTATCCTCTTTTATATCTCTATCTTGGAGTAATTCAATATAATTTATTTTAACTTCTAGAAAGAGGATTAGAGAACATGGAAATCATCTTTCTAATAACATGAATGCTTTATATTTTCAATTAAAAATACCTATACTACAATTGTGTTACCTTGAATATACATTTAATTCTTGAACTCCTATAACTTGGTAATTGATACCTAATCTCTAATCCTAAAGCTTAAACTTGTAAATTGGACATTAGTCATTCTAAATTTGTTCACGTATAAATTAAAATTTATCAGACCATTTTTTTAAATATAAAATACAAATTTTCTTAAATATGTCTTGTCATAGTGATAGCTCAAAAGTTTCATGATTAACAAAAAAGATAAAGAAAAGAAGGACATTCATTTACGCCTTGTTGATCTACATGTACTCATCAATCTATCCTCAAATACCTAAAAAAAGGAATTAAAATTAGGGAGCTCAAACTATTCACTTACTTAAGCTAAAAAGAGAACTTTTCCATCATTGCTGACTCAATTTGATGTGTAGAGTTAAAAATTTATCAATTATCCATCTTTACAAATTATATATATTTCTTTAAGTAAAATTATAAACATAATATTAATATCATTATAAACATAATATTAATATCTACATAATTATTTTAATAAATTTATTTATAATATTAATATCTAGAGAATTATTTTAAGAAATGTCTGCTTTTTTATTCTATCAATATTATTCGATAATGAGATATCATTAAACTTCCTCTTATAAACTTTTTTTTTAAAAATTGAAACTGAATTAATAAGTGCTCAAGGGAATAAGCAAGTATAAGCCATGAACAAAACAGAGAGAAAACCCTAAATGGCAATGTCCTAGTCTAACCTGAACAATTTAAAGGAACAACTAAGGACAAAAGAGAGTGAGTATAGAAATCTAGCATCTATGGAGCTAATAATTGAAGCCTTGAATTGATCCCTTCTTAACAAGGCACTTTTATGAGTTTTAATATTGGAGTACATGTTATAATGTTCACATGAGTAAAATTGTAATGCTAGGAGCTATATCTCCAAGTCTAAAAATCATTAGTTAGACATATATGGAGTGATTGGTTAGATTTAGTCATGGTCTTATGGTAGATTCCATATGATCTTCATCTTATTACTAGCCTTAGTGTGATCTTTACAAGCTAGGATTATTTACTTAATCTAGTTCAAGGTCCTGTAGATGGGAGCGAGTTGTCTATAGATATATTTTAAAATGGTCGAAGGCTTCTCTCCTTCTATATTGCATAAGTCATACAATTAAATGTTAAGTTTAAATATGTACAAATAACATTTGATTAAAGCTTTGATTACCTTTCGATCGAAATCTCTGATTATTTGTTCATTATAAAATTCTTATACATATTACCTTCATACATAAAGTGTTGCATCTGGATTGTACCTAACCCTACAAAGTTAATGTGAATTGGAATTCATAAAAGAGATAAGAAACTAGCTTAACCCTCATATTCCATAATACATAACTAATGTTTGTCTTTACTTTTGCATTATTTGGCAACATATCTCTGATAGATTTCAACTTTGAAATCTTGTGAAAAGTACCAAAGTCATACCAACTATTATGCCAAAACTAGCTGCTATTACTAATCAAAGTATAAACTTTTGGCTTATATTGTTGCTCATTCCAAGCATCTGGTTGAGAGTCCAAGAATTTAATTTTTGATTATCATGTTCCAAAAGCTTATGTCCTTTAAATGATGAGAATGCATTCATATAACCCAAATGGATTCCTTGTTAGAAAATAATTTCCTTATTCTTTTAATGATTAAAACTTTGTTCATGTCTTTGATCATTACAATCATAAGTCTCCCTTCCTCCTTAAAAGTATAAAGATCAGACTATTTTACTTTTGTTAAAGTTCCTTTGCTTGCATCTTCCATCCATAAGGAGTTATTAACAATCCTCTCAATAGCCTTGAATAGATTCTTTGGAAGAAGAAGATGAGTCCAATAAGTATACATGTTGCCAAGAACTTAAATTACAAGTTAAAGCCTATTAGTATAAGATGGAAAATTTTTATATCAGTTATGATTCTCTTATGATTTTGAATCAAATAGTGGCTAGAATTTTGTAAGTGATGGCCCTTTTATGGATGCTGGAATTTCAAGATATTTGAAAGGGCCATGCTAAGCTAAAAAAACCTAAAATTCTAATGAGATCCTCAACTAGATTCTACAAGTCTGCTGAACAATTATTATTATTATTTTTATTTATATCAATACTTGAAATTTTCTTAAAGATATGTAGGGAATTCATAAGAATTTAGATTGAGTGAGGATCAACCTTATATAACGGCAACAAATAACTAGAAAAAGCAAGATATAATAACTTATGTCCCCTTCATTTGAAATGGTACTTAGATATTCCAATTAGGCCAGTGCTATAAAAGACAAGCCTAGTAAGTACCTTAATGCATTAAATAAACATGTAAGGATATGGGATCCCTTAACTTCAGACTTTTAGCTTGTTTGAACCCCTTTGTTGGTTTTTTATTTATAAGGATACCATAAGAAGTTGGAGGGATGCATTGTTGTATTCATTGTATAAAAATCTTTGGAAAACTATAAACCTCTAGGAAATTATTTATAAACCTCTAATCAATTGAATCAAAAGCATTATGGAATTATATTTTCAAATAACAACTTTTAATAGATACCTTGTTATGATAGTTCTTGAATAAGTCTTAAACTAGGAGAAGATTTTTCCTAATATTTCTTTCTCTAATAAAGGCACTTTGAATGGGTTTAATTAGAATCCTTGGAGCTTATTCCAACATTGTACCAAGTATCTTCAATATGATTTTGTAAATTACATTGTAACAAGAAATTTTCTTGAAGACGTTCAAGAAATTAGGATTAGCTATCTTATGGACTAGGCTTATATAGGTGTTGTTAACCTCTCTTAAATTCTCATATTTAAAAAGAATTCCAAGATAAATTATGATACCATATCACTATTCAAACTCTAAATTTTCTAAAAGAATAGAGCATTAAGATGATTAATGTTATGTGCCTTTTTAGATTAAGTGTGAATGTAATAATATCTATATAAGATATATAAAAAAGGTATGTCAAGCTAGGTAGCTTAAGTTAAATCTAATGAGGGTGAAATAAATCCTTTGAGTTTTTAAAAAATAGAAGAGTAGTTAGTAGCATTACCTAGGAGGTTTTTAAAGTAATTATACATCATAAATTTAAGGTCTTCTTAGTCACAAATGGTGTTTCTATAATGATAAGTTAAAGTAGTAAATTTATTTTGATTCCTCTTCACTAGAATAGCACCATAAAAGAACTTAGTGTCTTTATCTCCCTTATTAAGCCAAAAGATACTTGATTTCTATTTTAAAAGACAAATTTGAGCTTTGAGTGCTTGAATGTAATTTGGTAGAGACTACTTTTGTTTTGATTTTAGTAAATCATTATGAGGAGAATTATAGAGCTCATTATAAATCTTGTAGATAGTCTCTCTTTTCTTTAGAATAATTACCTTTATATTGGGAAAATAAATGTTGTTAAGATGCTCAAGTTCTTCTTTGATATCTTGCAATTTTCTTTTATAAATCAATGCCTTAAAGCTCTAAAGTGACCTTGCATTCCTTTCCTGATAGTGTAATATCTGATTACCCATGTTGAGGCTAAAATTGTAAATGTGAGAGATTCACTGAGAGATTAGAAATGTGTTCGTGCTCATACATTATGTGACATGCTCATGCACATAAATATTGAATCTCTGCACACATGAAAATTATTATACATGCACTCATTGACATTCCAAGTACATTGAATAGCAATGGGATAGATTGAGAATCGTGGTTATAGTGAATGAGTAGAATGAAATGGAGTAGAAAGACTAGAAACAAAAATTTAAGAGTTGGATTTAGTGAAGGAAAATACGTTAGAGAAGTTTACTGAGATTATATAGTATGAAATTTTAGGACATTCGGGGTCGCAAGTTAGGGTCCTTAGAAGGGAAGATGCTCAGGAGAAAAGCTGTATCATTTGTAAAGACGCTTCGTCTGTGATGACGTCATATCGTCTGTGAAGATGTATCGTCTATAAGGATGATTCGTTTGTAAATTTGTATCGTTTGTAAAGACGCTTCGTCTGTGATGACGTCATATCGTCTATGATGACGTCATATCGTCTGTAAGGATGATTCGTTTGTAAAGTTGTATCGTCTATAAAGACGCTTCATATGTGATGACGTCATATCATATGTGATGACATCATTCGTCTTAAGAGTTGTATCGTCTTAAGTTGACTTCGATTCATCTGCTTTCCACATTTGTTTGCTTCCCACATTTGTCTGCTTTCCGCATTCGTCTGCTTCTCGCATTCGTCTGCTTTTCACATTCGTCTGCTTTTTTCTTATGTGACCGAAACTTTTTCTTTCGTACACTATTCGTCTAGATGCTATCGTCTGGTCCATTTTTTACCCTATAGGTGATAGAATTTGTCTTCAATTCATCATGAAAGATATAGATATTGAAGTCCACTTTCGAACCCTTCAAGAATGATCTCAATCCGATATTCCTTGAGAGAGTTATGCTAATTGTAAAACAGCTTCTATGTAATGTTCATAACCTTCTTCCTGTGGTCACTGTTCATTTTGTATCATCTGGTCCAAATTTCATTCTCTAGACAATAGAATTTGCCTCTAAGTCTTCATGAAAGTTGTAGATCTCTAAGTTTCTTTTCAAACCGTCTAACAATGACCTTGATCTGACATCTCTAGTGAAAATTATGCCAATTGTCCTACAATGGGTGCAATATGAATTGAGGACAAAACCTTGTTTGATTCTTTTGGCCATAACTTTGTTTCCGACCTCTAAATGAAGTGATTCTTGAACCATTAAATTCATAAGACATTGTTCTACCTCTCCACAAAGATTGGTAGAATTCTGAATTGATTTGAAAAGGACTGATTGAACGAAAGTGAGGGGATTGGTTGGAACGGTGAACTGGTGTTGTTTCACAGAACATACTTCGGTATTTTAATTATATATGGATCTGCAGAATACCAAATTGAATGATTTTAGTGTCAATGAGAACATAAGACACAGGGAAACATGTTTCTAGAAGAAAGTATTACGAAATAACTTCAGTATCGGGGAACATGCAAAATTGACCCAAAATGATGTTTTACGGAAAATCTGGAAGTGATTTAATAGGTTATAACTTGTGATTGCAGTGGTATCATTGAGTTTTAAACTTAAGTATAAATTATACTTAAGTAAGTCTTAATGAAAGAAAGTGGATAAGTGGCTAAGATTTGGACAGATGTCCAGGCTTTAAAGTTAAGCTTTAATAACCTTGAAAGACAAGCTGTTGTCCTTATCTTTATCATTCTTGAAACTTCTTTCTTTAGAGTTCCTCCAACACAGAGTTTTTCATAAAATATTCACCAAAGTTAAATCTTGCTTTTCTCTGTTTGTCATCACTTCCACTTCCCTTGCAAAGTTTGGTTATCCCAAGAAAAACCAAACTTCCCTTGCAACTTTCAAGTTGATGTACGTGGGTGCATGAGGGATTAGGGTTACATAATTTTGCAGATATTAGAGCTTCAAACAAGTAAGCTTGTTATGATTATGTTTTTTTACATGAAATGAAGCATGCAACGTTAGTTCACTACTAAATGGTTAAGAACAGTGATATTCTTATTTTTTGGAAAATGAGTGAGGAGATTTAGTGTGATGTACATGGTGATTTTCTTTGGATTTGATGACTGAAATGTTATGGGAAAGTGTTAAACCAACTTTTGGAGATGAATGAAAGTGTGAAAAACGATTAAAGTGATAGTTAGAGGAAATAAATGAAGAAAGTACAAAAGTTGGAAATTTGGAAAAATTGAAAGTGAAGGAGTGCAGAAAATGTGATGAAATGCGTGAGTATTCTGGTTTTTGGATGATCATGAAAAATGATAGATATGAAGTTTGTTACAGTACCCGGGATTGTCATTGAGCATCCATTATATATCGTCCATTTATACATTTGTGCATAAATAAATGCTTATAAGTGTGCAATTATTAATAAGTGTGCAATGTGAGTCTTGCATAAATGGGTTACGCATTTTAAGTGTCCGCATTCAGGCATTTTTAGAATTTGGAAGCAAATCCTAATCTAGAGCGTACTGTGAGTAGACCGAAACGGTCTCACTTCATTGTTTGCTATGTTTGAATTTTGTATTAATTGACTACTAGATGTTGTTATGAATGTGAATGATTATATTGATTTCTAGACAGAAGGTCCGAGATTGTAATGATTGATTTGGATATTGAAGTGCTACTTGTATGTGAATGAGATGAACTAAGTGTATATAACTTGATGATAAATGTGTTTTGAATGAGCATCTGTATGTAAATGAATGCTAGTCTATGGTCTGATGATAAGTGAATATGATTGAATGGGATCATACAAATATGATTGATGCATTCCATTTCATAAATGCACGAAACGTAATGAAGTTATGACCAGAGTAGCCACCGATCAGAGGTTAAAGCTCAACAAGTGGAAATGAGCTTCGAGCTCAAAAGTGAATTAAAGGCTTAGGCTCAACGTTTAACGAGCCCTGTATCCCCCAAGCGGATAAGGGACAGTATCAATGAGCCCTATATGGAACAGTTTAGGCACTCGGTCACAACAAAGTAACAAATGGAAAGTGGGTCTCATGCGCACTACATATGCATAATATGAGTGATTAAATTGTATTGAATATGAAATGTGAATTATGTGTTGCGTGATTAGGTTAGCCATCGATGATGGTCTTTCATTGAGTTCCCAAAACTCACCCAAAATTTGCAAATATTTTTCAGGATCAAAAGAATACCACGTTAGGCCAACGGGAGTATACTTACAATATTAAAGTGAAAGATAGAGGTCGAGATCAGTTCGCGTCTGTTTTGTATTTCTCTATTTTGTATTGAATTGTATATTCCACAACTTTTTTGTGTAAATTTGCATTCCAAAATTACTAAAGTGTTTTGTATTTGTGAAAGGGCCCAAATGACTATTGAAAATTTTGTTGATTGTATTGTATGACTGAAAATGTTTATGAGTGAAACTGGGCCCGAATTGAATATGGACTTCCGCATATGTTTGATTGTATTAAAAAATGTTTATACCAATTTTTGAATGAGTGAGTGCACTAGCACGTCACCCTCGCGGGGCGCAAACTCAGATCTTACCCATAGATGTCAGTTCGGGTCTTGCGGGAGTAGGTTGCTACATGATGTCTTTCATGTTTCCATGTTGAGAAGATGTAGATCGGACCCATCCCACATCATTCAGACCACAGAGGTTCAGTTAAGAGATAATATGAGTTATGAGGAGATTCTAGTGGAGATTTTGGACACCAAGGAGAAGGCCCTCAGGAATAAGACGGTTCAGCTAGTCAAAGTCCTGTGTAGAAACCATTCGGTGAAAGAGGCCACGTGCGAGCCATTGGAAGCCATAAAAGAGAAGTATTCACAACTCTTCAATGACTCAGGTAAGAATTTCGAGGACGAAATTCTTTCAAGAGAGGGAGAATTGTTAGCTCCCGAAATTTTTCTTTCATAAATAAGTATGATTAAAATTAATTTTTGACGTCTGATATGTGCTTAATTGTTGATATTTTTAATTAATTTCACTTAGCGATTATTGGTACTAAAATGATTAAGATACTCACTTTCATTTATATTTGATTTTAGGTACAATTTAGAGACAAAGAAATTAGAGTGAGTCAAAAGTACCCCATTTGAGATATTTTCTGAAAATTTACTTTTGCTTGCCTTCAAGAAGAAGAAAAATTTAATCTTAGAAAATCATTTGAGTGGACAACAAATAAAAATCAAGCAATGAAGGGCTGTAGCATGTAGAGAGCACGCGGCAACACAAGAGGCTTGCATCAAGAGCAAATTAAAAATCAAACAGCAGGTGATCAAAGAGAAGCAACGTGGCGTCCATGAGCTGAGCAAATTAAAATTAAATCAAGAGAGGGACAACTGTTATACAAATACACGCACAAGGAGGACGTTGGAGACACACCGGACAGTAGGAAAATCAAGTGGGTTTTAATTGGAGATTAATTGTCTAATGAGGATACAAGTAATTGATGCAACTGAAGGCAATAGGTGGCATTTTATCAAATACAAGGAACAGCAAAACACGTGACACAAGTTAGGAAAGGCGTCGTTTAGGACAAGCACATCACTGAAAGAGAGGAGTAAGTCCAAATTAAAATAAAACAGCTAACGCATCAGGCGTGAACGTTTATGACGCCGAGTAAGGGAGCAGCCAAGGTTTAAAATGGATTGAAATAAAAACAAACGTGGAGGCACTTAAATGATCACTGGCAATAGACAAGCACAGCTTGAGGCAAGGGAATTAATGAGCTAGAAGCAGCGTCGGAGAGGAATCAAGACCCTTGGAAGCACTGGACACGTGGAATCTGATTAAAAGCAAACAAGGGATTAAATCAACGGAATCATGTGAGGCTGAAAGGGTATCAAGAACGGAAGTGACGCAGATTAAAAGCATAGGAAGCCAGCAGCAGGGACGCGCAACGTAGTGGACGCACAAGCATTAACAGCATAAGAGAGGAATTGAATCAATCAGCTATAGGTGAGTGCGTAAAATGGTTAAAGAATGAAGCAAATCATAGAAGAGCAGACGTGGACCAATGCGACACAAGACTTAACCAGCATCAAAACAAGGGAGAGGCACGTGACAACGTTAACATATGGAGAAAACAATTAAATCAAGTGGCAACAGCAGGCGACGTTCACAACAGACACGAGAGGCATTAAGAATTAAATTCAATTGGGGAGCTGGACGCGTGGACGGAGGAGCAAAATTCAACAAGCCAAGAAGATGATGACACGTGGAGAGGCAAATGGACGCAGAGGGCAACGTATGTGACGGAAAAATTGAGAACCAAAAAAAAAAGCAATACACGGAGACCTAGGCTTGAAATGAATTAGAGGAGTGTCGACGTAGGCGAGAGACGAATACAGAGGCAAAAACAAGGAGTAACCAGCGCAGCAGCCAAGAGAGAGTAGCCTGGAGCTTGCGGTGAGAGCTGGAAGAGACAATAAGGAGGGACATTAAAAGCAGAGCACAAAAGTCATCTACAGGGGTCGGCTGGCTTACTGGGGAGGAACAGCGGCGCACTGTGTTGAAGAGCTGCCAGCATTTTAATTGTCCCAATACTGCACAGTATCGCAAGCACAGTAGAGCTACATTGGAGAGTGGCAAGCGCAAGTGCACAATTAATTGGGGATTTTTGGTTAGGGATTTGATGAGAGTTGAAGCTAGTTATCGGAAAATGTCTATGAAGGGTTGAACATCTCGATGCCGGTTTGGAGGTAAAATTGACGCCGACAACCTGGGTTAAGTATTATTTTAATTATTTTGTTGTTCTTTTTCTCATTAGGAATTGATTGTGTTATCCGATTTTAACTGGTTTGGGTATTGTATATGGATAATCGGACTTTCGTTATTGTTCGGTTATTTATGTATGGACCCTTTGGGTATTTAAATTTGATGATTTTAACGTGTTCATTGAATCGTTAATTGCAAAACCAATTGCTAGAATTTCAGTATAATCCGTAATTGTTATGTTGAAATTCGTGTGTAGCGACTAATGATTCGTAATCATTAGGAATAACATGACCTAGGTCAAATGACGCATCGTATGTAGTTATTGCCTAGATTAATCGGTTTTCCTAATTCGTAATGCTACCGTCTAATTAAATCTAGAGATCGTATCCTAGGTTGTTAGGTGGTT
>JANZLH020000370.1:569195-581625 GCA_026770325.2 Erythroxylum fimbriatum
ATATTGACGTCATATTCAATAATACATCCACCAATACCAAAGTAGTGAATCTCTATCTATCATATCGAACCATATACTATTTATCCTTTCTAGATATCCACAAACTTTCTTTTTCTCACATTCTGACAGATCATCATTCCCTTTACTATTTTTATCTTCTCAAACTCTCAACAAATGTCCATGCATGTGACTCATATGAATGCAACTCAGATTGGGGATCAGTTGCTCCTGCATGTTCAAACATGTATAAAATGCACGTACTTGACACATATTTCAAAAGATGCCCATGTAAGATGCTAAATATGGGATCTGATATCAAAATGTAGTACCCCACTCTCGCAAGACACGTACCCAACATCCTGGGTGATGTCTGAGTGCGAATCCTACAAGCGTGGCATGCTAGAACGGTCGAACACTTGAAACTCAGTACAAATTTTTCAAAAATATCACACGTGTATGTGGAAATCAATATTCAAATTCGGGCCCACACTTTTTATTCCATAAACATCAAAATCACAATTATTATTACACTTTTATCAATTTCATTTGCCATCATTTCCAATTCCTAAAGCTATTACGTACTGAAATATTCAGATTCGCATTGTCACTTGCCACATGTGACTTTCTCATTGTCTTTTATTTAACTAGTCATTTTTATCTCCAATTTCTAATCCAATTGTCTTCCAATTTTTAATGACAATAGTCATTAAATCTTAATGTCACATATAAAAATTTCCACTGCCATTTGACATTTATTTCTACCACTATTCATCAATTATTCTGCCACTTGGCATTTTTCCTAGTCTAATATACCTTTAAAATTTCTAGAAATTTCCTAAATTTCACCAAAAATTCTAAATTAGTAAATATACATCCCAAATTAATTTTCAACACAACTAAACCCCAATTCTCAATATAATCACATTTCACATATAAGTCAATTATACCTGGAATGCCAATGAATGCATGTACTGTCATTTTAATGTGTGCAAAAATTCAAATTCACAAGTATAATGCAATTTTCAAATCTCTCATTGCTATTTTCTCAATTACACAAATCTAGCATTCTACCCCCTTAGTATGAGAATGGGATGTTACACTAAATGGGGCTTTGCTTTTTTTAAAACTAGATGACATACTAAATAAGTGATTAGAATAAATTGAGCTTTCAAAATGAGCTGAGCTGAGATATATAATTTGCATTAATCAAGGCTCTATCAATCTTTTTCCTAATTAACTAATCTTCACTATTTCTATTTTCCTCAATGAGGGGATGTCCTCCAAAACTTATATTTATGGTCCCAAATTGGCAAACACAAGTTCTTAGATCATTATTAAGTGTTTCATTCAACCTCTTGCACTTAGTCTCATGTGTAAATATTGTACTGTTGAAACCAACTAGGTTGATCTATAGATTTTGATTTGTAGCATGAATCTTAATTCAATTCACCTCATAATGCATTCCTATAAATAAACTTAGTAGTATAAATAATAAAAACACCAATCTAGTTTGGGGAATTTAGGAAAAGATGGTAAGTTGGAATACTTAATTTGTGGAGAAGAATTAGATAAGTTGAACTTATACAAAAGCTACCACTATCCTTCCATTGTAATGTTATTGATGATAGGAGATTGTGCTCTAATTTTTACTAAGAAACTCAAAGTTATTTTTCTATAAAAATATTTTGGTTTCTAGAAGGCCTATTAAGATAGGTTTTCTCTTATTAAAGATATCTTTGATAAGTTGTTTTTTATTAAGTCCGTTAACATCCCTAACTAAAAAAGAAATTAGGGGGAACTTTGAATAGAAAAACTTATACGAGGCTTCTTCTTTGATTTTCTACTAGGCCTTTTCTTAATTATGGTTCCCTAGCAAGTAAATGGCTTAGTTCTACCTAAATATGAGAGAACATTTGAGAATTCTTATTTGTCTCAATATTTGAAATCTCCCCATATTAGGAGTAGTAATATGCATCTTTTTTAGGATCCATTTTCAATTGATCCTTAGGAGCCTTAGTGATAGTTTTATTTGTAGAAATTTACTTAATTTCTCTCCCATTAGTATTTTGAACAAGTCAGGGACTTTTAAGAGGTATTGCTAGAAATTCTTAATTATATAAACAAATCAGCATTCTTTGCCTTCTATAATTGCTTAAAACTGTGGACCAAGACGAAGTTGGAGACGTGAGGTGTGTAAGATCTTGTTAATGCCGTCGCGGTAGACGAATCCCTTTATGAAGTAAGAAGGGATGTCCACCATAAGTCCCAAAAGAGTGATAAGGGCAAGGGTGGAGGAGAGAAGAAACAAAGCAAGGATGGGGCTTTGAAGAGTGGCAAGCCAAAGGAAGGTTCAAGCAATGTCCACAAGGAAGAAAAGAGTAGAGTCCCACTTTGAAGTGTTACCTTTGCGAGAAACCTCATCAAATTAGAGACTTTCCAAAGAAGAGCAAGTTTGCCGTCCTCAAAGAAGAAACTTCAAAATCGGCTGAGAAAAGGAGTGGATCCTTAGAGGTTCTTCATGTCATTAATGGCAAAGTGGAGATGCCAAAAATCAAGAAGAAAGGGCAATTGTTCGTACATGGGAAGATTGGTGGACAAAGTAGAAGTGTTTTGGTAGATACCGATGCTACGAACAACTTTATGAAGAAAGAAGAACCCAAGCGGTTGAGCATCAAGTACACACCCACTGATGGTTGGATAAAGGTAGTCAACTCGGTGGCTAAAAGCATGTGTGTGGAGTGGAAAAGAATGTAGAGATTCGTATAGGTGAGTGGCATGGTTATGTAGATTTTTCTATTTTTCCAATTGATGATTTGCAGGTGGTGTTGGGTATGGAGTTTATAGATAAAGTGAAAGCTATTCCAATTTCATTTGTAAATACCATGTGCCTTATGGAGGAGGGAAACAACAAACAAGGTACCTTTATCCCCCAAGGTACCAATGAAGACTAAGACTTTTCAGTCGTGCAACTCTCCGAAGGAATGAAGAAGAAAGAGTCGACGTTCTTAGTGGTGCTCAAGAAGGAAAGTGCCATTACTCCTGAAGAACTGCCTAAAGAGATTGCTTGTGTACTTGAGGAGTACAAGGATTTTGGGCCACTCGAGTTACCAAAGGATTTACCACCAAAAAAGAGGTGGATCATAAGATTAAGTTAGCAAATACGACACATCCTAGCTCTCCTTTATGTGATTGACTGAAAGACGGATTGCAACGTGATCAACAAGCTAAAAAAGTGTTGAAGCAAGTGAAAGAGGGAAAGACTCGCAAGTTTTGGCTTGAGTATGGGTTGCTCATCACCAAAGGAAGCTAGATTTATGTGACCTAGTGGAATGGATTGAGAAGGAGATCATCAAAGAGTGTCATGACTCCTTATGAGCTAGTCATCATGGGATGCATCGGACCTTAGCATTTATAGAGCGTGCCTACTATTAGCCCCAAATGATAGATGACATTGAGGCCTACGTGAAGAATTATCTTATGTGCCAATAAGATAAGGTAGAGCTTAAAGCATTAAGTGGATTATTATAGCCATTGCCAATGCCTGAGAGACCATGGGTACAACATCCCACTACCATAGAGTATATACCCAAACACCTATGGACATTCAAGTACATATCCTATGATAATGACATGTTAGAGAGAACATAAATACAACATAACATGGCATCATCTAACATAATTTAAAAGTCATCAAATTAAATCCATTCCTTGCATTCATTGTCAAAAACTCACACTGTATTCATTGATCAAAAGCTTACACTGTATCCATTAACAAATATTTACAAAACCTTATACAAGTTCTAGGAAGACTATAAAACATAAGCTACAACTCTTCTGATGTCAACTGACAGACCTCTGAGCCATAACTTAATCCAAAAGGTTCCTGTAGTCTAGTCTAAGGAACTAGGTCTCCTGTCTCCTACCTGAAAAGTCACGTTGCAATTTTTATGAGTTTTGTGAACTCAATGAGTGAACCATCATTGATGATTTCACCCAGGTCAATCACACAAGATCACATAATTCACATATAATCATTCAGGTCTTGAATAATCCAAATACACATATTACCATGACAAATCATGATATCATTGCGAATCAGAACATATATATATATATATATATATATATACAAAAATACAGATGCATATGAGACTCCACATTCGTTATTATTGTTGTCACTGAGTGCCTTTCACATACGGATACAAATACTAGCTCATTAGGCTCAGTCAGAAACATATATCACGGAGCAAAACTCTACATGCTGAAAACCGAGCTCAAAGCTCTATCAAAATGGCTACTCTGATCACAACGCCTTTATCTGAGCATGTATTTTATGAAATGCATAAATTACAGAATTTACCATGTATAACAATCGCAAATGATGCATAGCCAGAATCTCAAAATCATCAAACCTAAGTCCAGCATTTAACTTTCTTTGAGAATTCAAACATCATACAGAGTTTCGCAACAATTAATAACACTTCCAATACATACCCAAATATTAAACTCCTCAGACAATTCATGTCCGGAATTCAGAACACAATCAGTGCATATCAAATTCAATTAGTCATTCTCATTCATATACAACTAGCACTTCCAATGATATTCATATGCACCGAATGCTCGGATAATTATTATCCGAAATTCAGTACACAATTTAGTACACATTCATCAATATCAAATTAAATTTAGTAATAAACAAAACAAATCAAGGTAAGACCATCTTAGGTTACTCACAGTACTCTCCAATATGTTATTGCCTGGATGGTTCGTCAATATCTGACTAGCATCCAATGTGCTCCTCTATATCATACGAAACACATTTACATATATCACAATTTTTCACAAATGTATAAGTCTTTCTTTATGCTCATCAATGTATAAACAATATGCACAATGCATGTTCAATGGCAATTCTGGGTATCTTATCGAGATTTTGTCACCATATCATTCAGATAGCAAAACCCTCATTAATATAATTTGTACTTAGGGTTTGGACCATAATAAAACAATGAGAAACTAATTTCATAACTCAATTGATCATTTCATATTTTTTCTCATAATATGCTTTCGGGACAACTTTACATAATTATTCTGATAAGGTAAATGACAAAATTAGGCAACACTTCCTTCTGGAAAGTTGTTCTCCAATGTCTTAAGTTTCTAATTATACCAAGATCGTATAATTTGATTCCTTACTTTATGAGTTATGCTCAAAATACCACAGACAGTGTACATTTGAAATTTTGTCTAATGCATGATCATGCATTCAAATTGTACACCTCGTATCTCTCAATTCTAATATCCAAAAATTACAAACTTTATACCAATCGAAAGCTACGAGAATAAGTGATAAATTTTGTGAAGACATCTTTATCTGATTCAGCCTATATCAATACAATTTATTCAATAACAACAGGACCTAATTTCTGTCCCTGGTAGTGCTACTGCCTAAGCCAAGACATGCATTCAAGCTAAATTTCAAGACCCTTAAGGGCATAATTCAAATTCTATTTCTTCTTAACATTTGTAGCCAATTCTCTCTAGTTCAATTTAAATTAAGAATCATTTCATTTGGAAATCTATAAATCAAAATATAGCCAAAATATCGAAGCATGTTCAGTAAAAACATTCCAGTTATCAAATTCCAGCACACCTTAGCATTTTCATCCTAGCACCCCCTTTCGGGATAAATTTGCACGATCATTATAACAAGGAAAATGGTGTATTTCAGTAACAGTTTCTTCTAGACAATTGTTCCACTATGTTTCCAGTTTCTAATAACAAAAGAGTCATACAATTTGATTCAGTATACTGAAAGTTATATCCAAAACAGTTTAGACTATTTTTAAACTATAATAGAACTCCTAACTCTACTTCCAGCCAGATTTTGCAATGCTTAGAGATAGAATTAACATTCTACTTCTTTAGGAAAGTTGTAGACTTATATCTCTAATTTATTTTGAATCAATAATCAACGTATTTGGAAATCTACAGTTCAAGAAATAATCAAAATACCGATGTCTATTAAATGAAAATTCTCCAGTTCATAACATTCCAGCTTACATCTTCACCAATATCTCATATATGTCATTCTAATTCAGGCATAATTCTCATACTACTAAATATATCATAAAGATCAGATTGTCACTTACTTGTTAGGCTTTCAATTTAACTCAAACTTCAGAATATATCAAGTCTCCATGCAAGCTAAATTCATCATAAACTTATGATGAAAACAGGTTGATTTTGGACAGGAAGATGAAGGTAACTTTCAGCTGGTTTTCTTGGCTATTTTTTGTAAGGTAAAAAGCTGGTTTTGGTGCAACAATTTGGTTAGGGTTCAGGAAAATTATAGAGGAGAAAGTTGGAGAAAATTTGTTGGAGAATGGTGAGAGAAACAACAAAAATATTGCTACTGGAATTTGCTCCATCAACATGCTAAGTGTCAACTTTACAGCACAACAATCCTAAGGCATGCCTTACGTTTTCCTAATCAAGATGCTACCACTAATCCACCAAGATGCTGCCATATGTCACCAATTAATCAGTCCATATGTCTCCTAATTATTGGTCCACTTGTCACACAATAATTGATCCATTTGTCACTTAATTACTAGTCCATTTGTTACCAATTTAACTATGCCAAATGTCACTCAATTTTAGGCTTAATTATCCAAAATTTTCATGTATCAATTTATCCTACCACTTGGCATTTGTCCTAGTCCAAATGTACCTCAAATTCACCAAAATTACAAAATCATACTAATGGTCTCCAAATAAATTTTTAACGTAAATAAATCACAATTCACATTTTAATCACATTTATAAATCAATTATACCCGAAAAATGTCAATGAATGCATGTACAATCATTTTCATGTGCAAAAATGTGTATGTCATATTTAACTAAAGCTTGATGTGCATTTCCTAATTTCTCAGTACTTTCTCATAAATCACAATTCTAGCCTTAACATGGGTAATGGGATGTTACAATTCTCCCCTCTCCTCAAAATTCTTACCTGAATGGTCAAATAGGTAGGGGTATTGATTCCTCATATGCTCCTCCGTTTCCCATATGGCTTCCTCACTCGAATGATTCTTCCAAAGGACTTTCACCATTGGGATCACTCGGTTCCTTAGTTGCTTATTCTGATAGCCAATTATTTTCACTGGTTCTTCAGCATATCTTAGATTACTAGAGACTTAAATTTCTTGAGTTAGTATCATATGAGTTGGATCCGACCTATATCACCTAAGCATGCTCACATGAAATACATTATGTATCTGAGCCATTTCTGAAGGTAAGGCTAACATATAAGCCAATGGTCCAATTCTTTCAATTATCTCATATGGACCAATATACCTCGAACTTAACTTATCCTTTGTACCGAATCTCAGCACACCTTGCCAAGGTGATACTCCCAGAAATACTCTATCATCCACATGATACTCCATATTTGTCTATGTTGATCCGCATAGTTTTTTTGTCTATCTTGTGCTACTTTAATTCTGTTTCCAATCAATTTCACCTTGTCGACAGTATCCTGAATCAATTATGGGCCTTCGACAATTCTTAGACCCTCTTCATTCCAATATAAAGACAAACGACACTTCCATACAATGCCTCGTATAGAGCCATACCGATACTACTGTGATACTGATTATTATAAGCAAATTCAATCAAAGCTACATACGGATCCTATGCTCCTTGAAACTCCAGAACCAAGCTCTGAGCATATCCTCAACAGTCTTGATCGTTTTCTCACTCTGACCATCTGTCTAAGGATGAAATGTCGTACTGAAATTCAGCTTAGCTACCTGTAAACTACCTAAAATCTCGAGGTAAATTTAGGATCCCTATCCGACACAATGAAGAATGGAACCCTATGTAACCTCACCTTCATTCACATACTGTCGAGCTAACTGATCTAGTGAGCAATTTTCTCTCATTAGCAAGAAATGAGCCGACTTGGTTAGTCTATCAACAATGACCCAAATGGCATCATGTTGCCTCGGAGTCCTCGGCAAACCCATAATGAAATCCATAATGATTCGTTCCCATTTTCACTCTGGAATAGGTAACGAGTGTAATTTTCCAACTGGAGCCTAATGTTGAGCCTTAACCGGTGCTGTAGTTAACCGATGCTTAAGCTCCTCAAAACTCCTTTGACAATCATCATTCAATATGAAAGGCACATTCTTTCTCAAAAGTTTTGTCAAAGGGGCTGAGATCAGTGAAAACCCCTCGACAAACCTTCTATAATAACCAGCTAATCCAAAGAAACTTCGGATCTCAGACACATTCCTTAGAGCCTCCACTTCATCACTGCTTCAACTTTCTTTGGGTCAACCTGAATGCCCTATCTAGACACTATGTGACCCAAAAATACTACTTGATCAACCCAAAATTCGCACTTACTGAACTTGTCATATAACTATTTCTCCCTCATTACCTGGAGAACCAATCTCAGATATGCAGTATGATCTTTTCTACACTTCGAGTACACCAAAATGTCATCAATAAAGACAATCACAAAGTTATCTAAATAAGGTTGAATACCTTATTCATCAAAGCCATAAAAGCTGCCAGAGCATTATTTAATCCAATCAACATTACCAAAAACTCTAAGTGCCCATATCTTATTCTAAATGCACTCTTCGGGACATCAGCCTCAGTTATTTTCAACTGCTAATATCCCGATCTCAAGTCTAACTTTGTGAACACAAGCTCCCCGTAACTGATCAAGCAAGTCATCAATCCTTGGCAATGGGTATTTATTGTTAACTATTATCTGATTCAACTACCAATAATCAATACACAATTTCAGAGTTCCATCCTTCTTCCTTACAAACAATACCGAAGCTCCCCAAGGTGACACACTAGGCCCGATGAAACCCTTATCTAACAACTCCTACAACTGGGTTTTCAATTCGTTCAGTTCTACAGGTGCCATCCTATATGGAGGAATTTATATAGAAGCGGTACCTGGAACAAGTTCTATGGTGAACTCCGTCTCCCTTTTTGGGGGTAAACCTGGTAGTTCTGCAGGAAACACATCCAAGAAATCCCTAACAACTGGAATATCCTGAATGGTTTGTTCATTTCGAGTATAGACTACGTGAGCCAAATAAGCCTCACATCCACCTCAGATCAGTTTCAGCACACTCATAAATAAAATTAGTCAAGCTCGCATGGCTTGACTAACTCCTCCAAATACCACTCTCCGCTGAATGGGGGATTCAAGAACTACCTCCTTGGTTTAGCAATTCATTACAGCCCAATAAGCGGTAAGCCAATGCATGCCAATAATTATATCAATTTCCTTTAATTGCAATACAATCAGATCAGCTTGTAACTCTGCCTGATCAATCCGAACTATGCACCTTTTACATACGTCACCGATCATTGTTGTGCTACTCACCGGGGTACTCACCTCTAACCCACATTTCAATATCTCTCGCTCGCAATGCAATCTAGATGCCAGATGCGATGTGATGAATGAATGTGTAGATCCTAGATCTACCAATGCTTATGCTTCAAAATGAAAAAAAAATCAACACACCTGTTACCACATCTGGGGAGTTCTGTGCCTCCTGTCTGGTGATGGCATAAACCTTGTCCTAAGATTGCGACTAGTTACTCCGCAACTCAGTCCTGACACTGGGCCCTGCTGACTGAGTTCTACCTCTACCTCTGCCTCTCTGTGCATACCTACTAACTTTACTCTGCTGAACCATTGTCTCAGTCATTGTTCCTCCTCTAGCTCCATACTGTGATCGTAACATCTTAGGACAATCTCTAATTAGATGTTCTACTAAGACACAATGGAAACAAGCTCTAGTTACCCTCCAACATTCACCACCATGTTTCTTACCACAGTATTCACAATCAGGTCGCTGTTGAGTCTGGATGGAGGGCATTTGTCCTCTACTTCTCCTAATCTAAACAAATCCACCTCTTGATCAGGATTCAGATTATCTGGATCTAGCCTGGAATCGAGATGATTTGTTCTAGAGCTTTCTGAAGCTTTTTCCAAAATCAGCTTAAGATTCATCCTGCCTCTTTCCTCTAAACTCCTGTCTATACTCCCCCTGACCATCCTTCAACAACTGTTCAATTCTGATTGAGTCCGCTCAGAGTTTTGTGAAACTACCCAAATTAGAAATGGATAGTCTCGTTCTGATCTCCATGTTTAAACCGCCCTCAAACCATCTACATTTGTCTTCCTCAGTTGGGATCAATGCAGTTACATATCCCACTAACTCGTTGAATCTTATCTTATACTCTGCCACTGTGAGCCTGCCCTGCTTCAGATCTAAAAATTCTTTCATCTTCCAATCTATGTAAATCTTAGGCATATAGTTCTCTCGGAACACCCTCAGAAAATATTCCCAGGTTAAACGACAAGGTCTAGTGGTACTGCCCGGAACAGTCTTCCACCACTAGTATGCTAGACCTTGCAATAATATGATCACATAATCAAATCTTTTATCTGCCTTGCAGTCCATCTGGTTGAACACCCTTTCCATTCTCTCTAACCACCCTTTTGCCTCAGCTGGGTCTGTACTTCCGTAGAAGTCCACAACCCCTTGCTTTCTCAATTTATCATATCTTCTTTTTCGCCTCACAGAAATTCTCGGAGGCATTTGAGCAAACTCATGTATAGGAGACTCCCTATTGGCTCCTACAGACTCTATGTTCTGATATCAAAAATGCAACATCCCACTACCATAGAGTATATACCCAAACACCCAAGGACATTCAAGTATATATCCTATGATAATGGCATGTTAGAGTGAACATAAATCCAACTAAACATGGCATCATCTAACATAATTTAGAAGTTATCAAATTAAAACCATTCCTTGTATTCATTGTAAAAAACACACCCTGTATTCATTAAACAAAAGCTTACACAATATCCATTAACAAATATTTACAAAACATTATACAAGTTCTAGGAAGACTACAAAATATAAGGTACAGCTCTTCTGATGTCAGCAGGCAAACCTCTGAGCTATAACTTAATCCAAAAGATTCCTTTAGTCCAGTCTAAGGAAATTAGGTCTCCTGTCTCATACCTGAAAAGTTGCGTTGCAATTTTATAAGTTTTGCGAACTTAATGACTGAACCATCATTGATGATTTCACCCAGGTCAATCACACAAGATCACATAATTCACATATAATCATTTAGATCTCGTATAATCCAAATACACACATTACCATGACAAATCATGATATCATTGTGAATCAGAACATATATATATATCAATACAGATGCATATGAGACTCCACATTCGTTATTATTGTTGTGATCGAGTGCCTTTTACATATGGATACAAATACTGGCCCATTTGGCTCAGTCAGAAACATATATCGCAGAGCAAAGCTCTACATGCAGACAGAAATCACGAAGCAAATTCTACGTGCAGAAAACCGAGCTTAAAGCTCTATCAAACTGGCTACTCTAGTCATAACACCTTTATCTTAGCATGCATTTTATGAAATCATAAATTACATAATTTACCATGTATAACAATCACAAATGATGCATAGTCAGAATCTCAAAATCATCGGACCTAAGTTCGACATTCAACTTTCATTGAGAATTCAAATATACAGAGTTTTGCAACAATTCATAACACTTCCAACTTTACAGCACAACATTTTTCCTAAGGCATGTCTTACATTTGCCTAATCAAGATGCTGCCACTAATCCACTCAAGATGCTGCCATATGTCACCAATTAATCAGTTCATATGTCTCTTAATTATTGATCCACTTGTCACACAATAATTGATCCATTTTTCACTTAATTACTAGTCCATTTGTTAGCAATTTAACTACGCCAAATGTCACCCAATTTTAGGCTTAATCATCCAAAATTTCCATGTATCAATTTATCCAACCACTTGGCCTTTGTCCTAGTACAAATGTACCTCAAATTCACCAAAAATTATGAAATAATACTAATGGTCTCCAAATAAAATTTTAAAGCAAATAACTCACAATTCACATTTTAATCGCATTTATAAATCAATTATACCCAGAAAATGTCAAGGAATGCTTGTACAATCATATTCATATGCAAAAATCTACAAATTCACCAAAAATTATGAAATAATACTAATGGCCTCTAAATAAATTTTTGACGCAAATAATTCATAATTTATATTTAATCGTATTTATAAATCTATTATACCTAGAAAATGTCAAGGAATGCTTGTAAAATCATATTCATATGCAAAAGTGTACAAGTCATATTTAACTGAAGCATGATGTGTATTTCCTAATTTCTCAGTACTTTCTCATAAATCACAATTCTAGCCTTAACATGGGTAACAGGATGTTACAGTTATAGTGTTAAAATAAAATGGGATAATGCTTGTCTACCTAAAAAGGTAGGATGTCTTGGTATATTATTC
>JANZLH020000370.1:598426-619783 GCA_026770325.2 Erythroxylum fimbriatum
TAATTATATGTAATTTAATTATTAAAATTAAATAAAATTAAATTATTCATAATTTTATTGATAATTAATTTTAATTTATCAAATATATTAATATAATCTTGAATTAAATTATTCATAATTTTTATAAAACATTAAAAATTATATATTATATATTATATATTTAATGATAGTAACCAAATTATGAAAAAATGTAATCAAAAACTACTTTTTATGGTTTTCATTATTTTTGAAAACTAGAAGAAACCAAAATAAAGATAGAAACTAAAAATTCAAACAAACAATATTTTTTTTACTAAATTTAAAAACAAAAACAGAAAACTAAAAATAAAAATGAAAATGAAAACAAACACCCTTTAGGTTTTGAAAGATAACGATTTTAGGTTCTTTCGTGATAATGAAAGAAAAATAAAATTATAGTTTTTAAAATTTAATCATTAATAATTTGAATAGAATCACAATATAAAGATATCGAATATTATTTTTAAAATAATTATTTATAATATAAATACATTATTAAATAAGCACTTCTTGGAAAGAGCCAGAGAGGATATGTACGTTGGATCCTAAAGTCAGTAAAATCATGAAACATTTATAGAGTATTGGAATTTTTTAAAAATAATTATAAGCTTTAGCTTCATATGGTTATTTTAATACAAGTCCTTCAATTTTGTTAAATTAACACACATCACTTCTATTTATTTATTTATTCATTAATATTTTATAAAATGACGTATAACATGTTTCTAATTATATCTCGGACTAATTTTTGTAAATTTTAACGGAAAATATGTAAATATCCATTTGAAGAAATACGAGATTTTTAAGAATATTAAATTATAAGAGATTTTTCAAAAATTGAACAAATTAAGGAGGATATTCATATCTTTTATTCCTTAAATTATGCTTGCTCACAATTATAAGCTTCACATAAGTTGTAACAATGCTTTAAAAATTAAACCTATTCAACTTATTTATTAGTGAAAATCTTAAATTGGCCAATTTTTTTTGTTTGGTTTTCAAATTTTTGTTTTGCTTTAGTTTAACAATTTTTGTTGTGAAAAATCGATCATTTTATTAATTAATCGACTAATTTTTATAAATTAATAAGTTTTCATAAACCAATTAATTTTATTTAACAGTTTCTTTTTTAACTAAATTTTAATTTTTTCGATAAGTAAGGATAATCTTTTTGAATCATTTTAAAATTATTCAATTTCGTTCAATCTTTAATCGATTTTATGACGGCCTAATATCGATTGAACTTTTTAAGCCTTAAAGCTCTTATCTTATCAATTTAACTTCCGGTTTTATTTTAAAAACATTTATTTATACTCCACATTTTAAAAGTGTTATCGATTGTAACTAAATTTCTTAACCTAAACAACAACAAAAATCATTTTCAATTATTACTACTAATGCATGTGAAGATTAATGTTGCAAAATATATATAATTAGGAATATACAGATATCTAATTAATGTAAAATAAACAATTTATAAGGTTCATTGTAACTAGAAGCAAGAGCAAAAATTACATACAAAAAATAGAGAAAGTTAAATATAATTTAGTATATTCTAATTGAATAGGATTCTACATAAATGTTCTTGTAAACCTACCTAGGTAGGTTACCAGAGAGATCACTAGCTAGCACCTCCCATGCAATGGGAACTCCATAGTTCAATAGACAAAAAAAAAAATGAGAAAAGCAAAACCAATACTATTTTGCATTTTTTTATCTCTTATTTAGTTTCCATTATATATACATACATGTTTTTTTCATTATTTTCGTAAATTAATCACATGACTGATGATCATCTAGTAGATTATCATTGTTAAATAAAAAATAATATTTTTATTATTTATTATATTAATACTATCGATACCCCCAATCATCATCAGACACAAAACTCTATAACCATAATTTTCTTTAAGGTAAAACAACAATTTAAAAGTAACTTGGAACATTTTCGAAAGGGTTTCTTGTCTCTCAGCTTTACCAAGGTTGAGTTGTGTATCCAAGGATGCAAGAATCAAGATCAACTCAAGCACATACTGCTTTAGAATATAAAGAGTACTAAAACCCTAGGGTTTTAGATGTGAGCTTCTTCAAAGGCACAAGAAATGACCAAAGTAAGTATGGAACCCTCACATGTTGATGATAATAAATAACTTTAAGCTATCTTCCATGATAAAGTCTATCAACTCTAGAAAAGAAATGGTCATTATAGAAAAAAAATTAGCACTGATGTCCAAACAAAGCTTCAACAAGAACCAAGAAACCCCACCAACATCATGAGTTGCAGTAAATTCTGAAACTGATATACACATTACATGTGCAAAAGATTAAAGATATGTAATTGATCGATGGGAATAATAAATTGGTGTGAATGACATTAGATGCTATGAAATAAATATAAAGGAGTTGAGTCAGGCCAGGATTGAAAAGATTGACCTGTGTCTCTCTAATCCCTCCATGAGAACCCCTCCCAAAAGAAAAAACTCAGATTCTTCTTCAGAATTTAAAGATTTCCAATTCCCATACATCACCAATGACATTGCACTTGATTTGATGATCATCGAGAGCCTACAAAAGGAACTAGAGAGAATCCAGAGTGGGAAGAAATGGACAAAATAAGATAAAAGGACTGAAGGAGAAAGAACTGATAAGAAAGCGGAACGATAAGAGAAGAGATATAGACTGATAACTAAATATGATCCAGTGATCATCTTCTTCATGAAGTTTTCTTCTTCTTTTTTTTTTATTTTCTAGCTGTTGTCTCCTCACTATATATGTATATATATAGGTTTAACGGATATAGAGAGTTTTGAGTTTGTGAGAGCTAAAACTCATGGGGGTGGTGGTACATTGATGTGTCATGTCTCTGGCTTCCATGGCTACTGTCATCTCCGTCCATTCTTGATCTCATTTGATGACCTGAACTAGTGGCTCCAAGATTCAGATACACCAACCTTGAATCGAGGTTCAGATTACCAGTGTTGCTGCTGTTGTGTTCTTCATTGATAGGTGGATAGATTGGTGTTGAAGTTGCTGCATTGACACTATTGCCTTCTTCGCGAGAAATAACCAGAGCTGCAGATTGCACAAGCTCGAGGCACAACCTGAGCTTGTTGGGTTCAATGTGAGCTAAACCTGGGACTGCACCTTTGAACAAGAAGTCCGAGGTTAGGGTTCGAAGAATATCAAGTGGCGTGATACCATCGACGGTTCTAACATTAGGGTCAGCATGGTGATCAAGTAGTACAGCAACCATGTCCGGTGACACCATCTCCGCCGCAACGTGAAGCGGAGTTTTACACGCAGGACCCGCCGGATAGTTGACATCAGCTGCACCGAGCTCAAGCAAGGCCTTAACCACTTCTCTGCTACAATTCTCTACAGCATAATGCAAGGCCAATGCCTCATCAAGATTTAAGCCTTCCCCCATAACCATAAGCTTGACAAGTTCAACATCAGACGAGTCCAACGCCCTTCTCATTCTTCGAATCTTCTGGTCCTCAATCTCAGCTGCGGTTGTGAGGTCGTGGTGGTGGTGGTGGTGAGGCATGAGTGATCGGCGAGCAAGGGAAGATTTCAGGCGGAGCTCTTCGATTTTGGCCACAACATCTATAGGAAGGTGCTTGGCGAGGATTTCTGGTGGCAAACCTGATTTGGCCACTAGATGTGAACAAGTAGTCCAAAGTTGTTGCATGTCTTGTTTCCTTGAAGCTATCAGAACTTTCATGACGTCTTCAATGGATGCTTTCTCTACCATTGTAGCCAATTGCTTCTGTCCAACATCATCAAACAAGAAAATCAGTAGATTGGACATAATTATCATTAACACTCTCGAATTGGAACCTGTATTTATATGATGGGATGTTTGTGTTCGAGACGTACTTCTATGTGTCCATTTTTCAACAAACTTGAAACCAAAAAAAGAGATTTACTAGTTATAGGGTGTGTGACTTCACTGTGGAAGACAAGACTAGAGAGAGATCATCAACAGTCAAATTTGGACCTCTTATAAAGATTTGAAAGGATCCCAACTGGAGAAACACACCCAAAAAAATATTACGTCCTACATGAAATCAAGACAAAGATGCCATCTTTTCACAGCATCAACGTTCATAACAAGTGAATTGACGTGAGAGTAGAAAGGCCATTTTGGTGTATAATTTTTGGTGGAATGTACAGAAAACAAGAGGAAGAAAAGCAAGAGAGACATGTTAATGGAAAATTAACAGAAGAAAAGTGAGATATTGAGATTAGTGAACAAAAGTTTGTACAGACAGAGACTATATCAACATCTCAGCCACAACTTCTATTTCATACGATGATAAACCCAAATTTTTTGTTAATAAAAAAGAAGGGTATATAGAATTAAGAACCCAAATCCCAAAAACTAAACCCATAAAAATTTACGAGTCCTCAGACTCCACAACACACGCTAATCAAGACACAGAGACAGAGTGTTAAAGAGAGAGATAGAGAGAAAGAGCAGTAAAAGAAGAAAGAACTGAAATGACAGTAAGAGGAAGAAAATGATAAAAGGAAGGAAGTGAGTGAGTGACCTGAGTGAGCAATGCAAGCTGTTCAACTCCAAAGAATCTAGCGGCAGCGAGAGTGTCAAGGGCAAGATCAACGGCTGAGGTGCAATGCGTGTGCCAGCAACTTTTCTCACCACAATTAGGCCTTGGCTCATGCTTTTGAGGCAGAATAGAGACCTGTCCACTGTACAAGAACTGTAACAGCAACAAGAACACTTCATACCCCACCGAGTTCACCGGTATAACATTAGTCCTCGACCCCGGCGGCGATCCAACCGGGGCTATCCTTGAACCAGACGGGTCTAACCCAGATGGTGGATCGGGTCCACAAAAGAATTTCCTGAAAAACAAGCTTCTTGCTGCAAGAATACACCTGTGAGCATGAACGAAACGACCCTCCACGCTAAAAGTTACATCAGAGAAGGCTTGGCCATTGATGAGCAGGTTCAGGTAATCTATGGACAGAGATCTTAAAGTCTCTTCAAGGGTCATGGTAAAGGAAAAGACTGAACACAACAAATATATACTTCTTCTCTTTACTAGGGTTGCTATTCTTGTTGCTATATATATATCTATATCTATATCTATATATATATATATATATAAAGAGAAAGACTGAAACTTTGAGGAAAAAGCTTTGTGGGTTATGAAGAGAAGAGCAAAAGATTCACTTCCTCTCTTTGGCTTTGTGTTCTGGCCATGGATGATGATGATGATGATGGGTTCTGAGTTACTGTGTTTTTTAAGTGAGAGAGAGTGATTCTTTTTTCTTCTCTACTCTTACAAGTAGAGAGTATGGTGTTTTTAGATATTTTGTAGAGAGAGATAGAGAGCAATATGGGTGGCTATTCTGGGCGGCCGAGTGTATAAAAATAAATTAGAGATATAATTAAAAAATATTTAACAAAATAAATAATGGGTATTTTTTATTTTTCTCTTCCAATAATTTAAACTTTGACATGTAATAAAATATATTGTTGATTAGCCCAAAAAATCATATTATTTTTGACTTAATAGTGTTGACTTTTACACTAATGGGACCATGAAACCATTTCTAAATTTTCCAATCACTTGTTTAATATTTGATTTGATGATGGGATTTTTTTTTATTCATAATCCTTGACTTTTCCCATTAGCATTTTGTGTTTGAGATTAGATTATAGCAAACAGTCTTTAAATTATAGCAAATAGTCTTCCGCATGCACTAAGAGAACTAAAAAAACATCATTCATCTCTACAAGATTCGTTTTGCTCAAGAAATTTCTTAAATTTTGCATAATTGTAAAGAGTTTGATGCTTTAAATTGCATAGTTATAATTTTGATTGTCAAACTCAATTATTGTCATAACTTATACTTCAGAACCAACTCAAGACTCTTTATATATGTATATATATTATTAAGTGATCGTTTCACCACAATAACTTAAGCTGTTGTGTGAGACCAACTTAATTAATTTTATATATTTAATAACATATACTTCCTCCTATCCAAAATAAAAGTCGTTTTAGAGGAATTTTAATTATTCAAAATAAGTGTCGTTCATGACTTTTCATGCATGTTTATGATTTTACTTCCAAAATTACCTTTTAATTTCTCTAACATCTTAATTGCACAGATTATATTTTCAAGGTACTTCAACATACAATTAATAAGGGTATGTCAAACATTTCATTAACTTTCTTAATAAGTGTGCATCTCTTTAAAACAACTTTTATTTTGTATAGGAGAGAGTATTATTGTATAATCCCAATAAAACTGAGCAGTTAGCCGTTCCACCGTGACTTCACTGCCAAGTTCGGGATGCTTAATGCTTGGTGACTTTAAATTAGATGATAATGATTAACTCCAAATATATAGAATCAGATTGGCAAGTAGTGACCCCTATGAGAATATGAGAACATAGGCATACAATTATATATATATATATAAAAACATTGGACATGTCAATGCTTGTACAATAACAAAAAAAAACATTGGACCATCGTAGACATGTCATGTAATAAACTAAAAGTGTCGACAAATCTGAAACACAGTGAACAAAAAGAAATGGAAGGCTTCGGTTGGAGCTATTGGCAGAATTCATTGCCTCGAATCTTGTTATCACGTTTAAGAAAGTTTTTGTCACTTAGTTTTAGGCTAGCTTGGCAGCTTATAGAAAATTGTCCTTTTGTCAATATTTGCTTTCACAAATTTTTTCTAAATTCCCATTTTTTATAGTATAGAAGCCAAAGAAGTTGGGAATTTAAAGCTTATTCATTAGATATTCCAAGTAAAATAATCAAAATTTAGTTATATATGAATAGGGTCACCTTTTAGAAGTCAATTTTCTATTTTAAATGCGAGTTTAAGCGGTAACAAGATTTTAGGGTCTTCTTAATATGAAAGGCCGACATACCATATCCTTTGTGCATAGCAATGGCATCACATCACCTTTAACCTAATTTCTACACATGGAGAAAGAGTATAAACAAACAATGAACATGGATGGTCAAATCAAAGTAAAAGCTCTAAAGGGTAAGTTAAAGTATTGGTGAAAGACACTCTCCTTAAATGAGAAACATCAAATGAAGCTCTGAAAATGAGTGGAAATAATTGAAGTGTGCATTTAGATAGATAAGAAGAAGAGAAAAGTGGAGAGGTTAATATTTGAGCTTCTTGGGAATCGTGTCAACTTGATCTCTGGGTTCAATGGTCGGATTGAATATAAAAAATATTTTTATATATTTAAAATCAATAAATTCAATTGGTTAATTAATTTTAAAACATTGGATTAGGTGAGTAGGGCCAAAGAAAACAATTGAAAAACCTAGACTTTGGCATGTGAAAATAGATGTTGTTGACATAGGATCTACGAGTCCCTAGCTAGCGATTAGAACCCTAAATTATTAGCAAAAAGGAAGGAAAGATTGAAAAGAAAGAAGCTGTTGTTTTGCCCTAGTAAAGGGGTTTGCCTCCCTGAGAAAATCATAAATTGTAAATATAGAAAAAAAAAACACAAAATCCTATTGATTGACAATACGTCCACTGACTGTCTTATGATTTTAAGACCCTCGATTTGACGTTTGACTTGTCTTGTCATCATCATTGTCATCCTCCCACTCCTCCCTTAACCTTTTATTCTCTTTCCATCACTTTCCCAACACTCATGGCCATCGAAGAGACATGAAATTATTGATGATACACAAACTACACATAATTTATACATATGGAAGGCATTTTTGTCCAATTTTTATTGGGTTATAATTTTTAATCTACTTTAAATTACAATTTGTGATTGTAATTGTAATTACTATATTATTGAAAAGTTTAATCATTTGTATTAGTGCATACATCAATTTATTATTAACATTTTACTTATATTTTTCTTCTTATATCCAAGTGGATTTAGATTTTAGAACTAGTATAATCAATAAATATTTAGATACATATAATAAATCATAAATTAATAATATATTTGATAAATTAATAATTTAAAACTAAATTACATATTCAATATAATTACTAAATTTTAAATTAGCAAAATAATTCTATATTTTCTCCTACCATATTGGTGGGAATTGCCTCGATTTACAAACATAAGGACGAAACTCGAGCTGCTCTACCTTATGCCAACAGATTTCTACTTGCACGTACATTCATGTTCAATGTCTTTCAAGCAACGAGGGAAGAGTGATGGCATTGAAGAGAAAGTTTGATATTGTGATGTTGGTTTGCGATATTTGATTAGATGTGCAACTTGTTAGTTGGGATTTCGGCAGTGATCTAGATAAGACATGTCAGGAAACAAAAGTCAGATTATTTTATTTTTATATGGGCAAAACTTTATATTATTTTTTAGTGTGTTTTATTATATTACTAAAATATAGGTATGCACTTAATAAAAATTAATAAAAACTCTTATTAATCAGGTTATTACAACTTTTAAGTGAGTTGGTAAGGGGCTCTCTTGACTTAAGTGAGGTCGTAAATTCGAACCGTCCTCATGTATGCAGCCGTTTAAAACTTGGGGCCAAAGCTTTGCTCCCGCAAGGGACCTACCTGGTTTAAGAGGGGAGTAATCTGGATGCGAATGGCTTAAAATTACCTTCTCATAATTGAGACCCTCTTAAGATACCTCGTGAAAAACTAAAAAGAAAAGTAATTTAAGGGATTTTTTTTCAATTTATTGAACTACTACTTTAAAGGAAGAGTTATTAGTATTTTCAATTTTTTAAAAAAATGTGTTTTATAATATATTTTATTTGGTTTTGGCCACCAAGAAGGAGTTGGGGGGGTTGTTGATGCGATGATGTCTGTTTTCTGATGTATTCTTGTATATGAGCAACACGACCTTCTATGTAGGTCAAGGGGCTAAACGGTGCCTAATTAATTAGTTAGAAGTGACTGGTCGGACCACGATGTATATTTTTTTAATATATGGTTTCATTTTGTTATTATAATATCAATAGTAATAATGTCGAGGATACTACTCCAATCAAAATGTTGCCATAAAGGGTTAGTGACAATCTTATAGAAAACATAAACGAGTAAGATGCTAAATTAGGAAAGAATTACCAAAAGATTAAATCCTTGCTTTTACTTCCCTTTTCTCTAGGTGCAAATAATTTATTTTATGCTAAAGTTAGTATTTTAATATTCATCTCACTTAGACTTGTGTAGTATAATAATGGGATTCTTTTATACATCGGGTAAATCATAATAATTTATATTTTTGGATGCTTAACTTTATTTTTTTTTGGTAAATCAAAACTTTATAAAGAATAAAAAGTTATGTACAAGCAAGAGCTACCAAAGGTTATCTCATAACACGCAAAAATAAAATGACATGCATCTAACTGCCCTGCCAGCAATTGCTCCTAGTCAGGACTTAAATAGAAAATGACAAGATCAAGCTCAAAACAAATACCACAAATGCCCAATTATACGCTAAGCAATAAAACACCAACAACTACTACTACATTATATCAGTAGATACCCAAAATACACTAGCAAATACAGACCAATCTCATAGACAATCATGGTAACATCAAATCCTGCTAATCTGTATGTATTTGCTCAATTAATGCCCACAATAACTGCCATAGGTAATATTACAGTGCAGAAATCATTGACTAGCAAAACTCCATGGTTATTTATTTTTAGTTATAGCTCTCAATCTTTCTTTTTTGAGTTACTTTTCTTCAAAGTGTTTTGTTACTTCCAACCATCAAATTTAATGGAGCTCGTATGAGTATTGAAGAAAGGGTCTTAAATTAATACACAATAAATAATTAGGTACATTTCAAGAAACTAATTGGAAGCGTACGGGTCAATAAAGGATAGATCTCACAGTTATCTTGTTGTCTGTTGACGAGTCATTTCACACTTTTCTTGCTTTCTGATTTTCAACTTTGTTTGTTTGTTGTATACTATACATATGATCAAAATGGGAAAAAAGAAGACATTTTAAGACATACAAAAATGGGAATTTGAAATGGAAAATTATAGAACTAACACTTGTTTTGTTGACATTAAGCTCTAAGATCTTTTAGCCGTAATTATAATCTCATGTCAACTCTAATAAACACTTTGATTTTGGACAAAAAGTGGTCTTCAAGGACAAGGAAGACAACATTTGGAAACGTAAACTAGGAAGTACATACGTTTAATCACTCGGTAACTGTTCCAACAAAACAACTGAATTGACAAGTCAGGAAAATTTTCTATGTCGAAACAGTGTTTATGCATATGTCCATGTCAAGGTTGTCTAATCTCAGGGTCTGCAAGTTAGTTTTGGAAGATGCAAGTGTTTGCCAATTCAGAGTTTCATTTGAATAAAACAACTCTTGTAGGGTTTGAAGGTCAAGTTTGGAGAAATTCTGAGATCCGTTGCAAACAACCTTTTCAGGTGCATTTCTCCCCCAGACAGAAATGATAAGTTGTCAAAGATTGGAAGTTAAGTATGTGATAGGATCACATTAATTAATTTGACTTTGGACTTTTGGGTCTCTTCGGTGGAAAGCATTTGATTTGTATAGGGTCCTCCTCTCTTTCTTTCTTTAGCTCTTCGTGCAATATCGTCTTGCCTGTGCCTTGTAAAGTTGGTCTAATTAGTGGTAGGAGCTCTTCAAAGAGCATCAATTCTTTAAGATTCCTTTTAAGGTCTTCTGGTTTATTATTGTTGATGATGAAAATAAGTGAGCTTATTATTAATTGACTACAAGTTATCAATTTGTTCAATAATTTATTCAAAATATAGGATTTATAAATATTTTTGTGCTTTTCGAGAATTTATCCAATATATATATTTGAAGGGTAGTGATTACGAACTATCTGTTATTAAAATTTAATAAGTTAAGTGGTGTAACTGGATAAATGTATACCATGTAAAATTGGAGGACTTAGTTTCAACATTGTGAGACCTATTGTTACCATTAATGATTTTGAGATTAAACTAAGTATTATTTAGATGGTTTAACAGTCAGTTCAGTTTCATTGAATATGAGATGAGGACCTAATACATATATATCAATTTTTTTGGAGATTAATGATACTTTTAAGGTAAATGGTACCAATAACGATGCGATCAGATTGAAACCACTTCCATTCTTATTGAGGGGCAAGGTAAAGAAATGGTTGAATTCTCTATTTAGGTCATCCGTGATCTAATTAGTGATAAGAGCTCTTTAAAGAGTCTTCAATCCATTGAAATTAACATTTTTAATTAGACTTTAAAAGTTTATTAGTAATACTTTTAAGTTCATTAAATAATTTAATATATGATTTATAATTAAAAAAAGTTGGTGATTGGATAAATGCTATAAACCATATATGAAATTGGAGGAAGTAGTGGTTGAGAAGATCACAACTAGATGCATCTTTTATATGAAATTGGAGGAAGTAGTGGTTGAGAAGATCACAACTAGATGCATCTTTTTAGGGGGTAAAGGGTCAAAAAATATCATGTACAATTAAGGTGGTGGAGTATTTGAGGAAACCAAAAGCTGCCCCTTCCCATCCCATGCCACTATATATGGAGAATCCTATAATGGACACATCCCACCAATTAAGGCTCTCAGCTTTCACTACCATTCAACCCCTTCTCTTGTGTTGGGAACTTTTATTTCCAGGTTATGGTGGTATTAAGGTGAACCCATGCACTTTGGCTTGTATATTCTTATTGAAGCTAATAAAAAACATGAAGTTTATATTAAACCAAAAATTTAAAAGATGCAAATTTAGAAAGATTTTACTAAAGAATGTTTTTGTTAATTTTAATTACCTAAAAAATATTTAAAAATATGAAAGTGAGACCTTTTGTCATGGGACTTGCCAAATTATTTTGATAGGGACTGATTTATTTTATATTTAATCATATTTAGACTCAGCTTATCACAAACATTAATTGAATACTCATTTTTGCTAAAATAATTTGATGGATATTTAAAATAAAGTTTTATTTTGTTAAATTTTATGATATTTTTAATAATTTAAAACAAGAGAGATCATACAAAAAATTTGTTTGTATTCAACTTAAAAATTATTCATATCGTCGCTATGCTTTTCTCTTAGCCTTTGTTTGGATCCTTACTTGCACAAAGGAAAGGAAGGAAAATATTGAGGGGAAAAGAGGAGAAAAGAATGGAAGAAAAATGAGACTTCTTTTCTTTTGTTTGTTTTCCCAATTTATCAAAGGAGCGAATTGAAACTTATATTGGACAAAAAAAATTTTTGAGATCTTTATGCCCTTGATTATAGAACATGTTTATCCTTTTGTTGAGTTAAATAAGGATACTATGGTAATTTACATATATTGAGATTCTCTTATTTTAGATTTCTCCTCCTTTTCCACCAATTTGATGAGAAATATATTTGGCCCAAATTTCTCTCAGTTTCTTCTCCATTCTTTCACTTTTCCTTTGCTTATTTTTGTTCAAACGGTGGAAATCAAGAGAAGTTCAATTCTCTCCCTTTCTTTTCTCTTGGTTTTCTTCAATCCAAACCAGGGCTTAATGCAATTTTAAATCTTCAATCAGATATAAAAATTGCATAATCAATTTGTGTTCTTACTTAATTAATGAAATTTCGAAAATTTGATATGATCTTATCTTGATGAAATTTTAAGTTGAGGGACAAACCAAAAACTAACTACATCAACTGTATATCTTTGAGCAGATGTGTTTCGGGATTTTAGAGAAGGGAATGCTGCCTTTTTTCCTCTTTCTCCGATGGAAGGTCTGCCAGTTTTTTGACTTGGTGAAATGATAAATGACCGAACACTATAAGCTTGGATTTGACAATAAGTGCCTTGCCCACATGCACCATACTCTAAAGTTGCTATTTTTCCACATGGTCTTGGCGTGAATCATTAGCCTTTGACATGTATGATTTATAAACCATTTGACCACATCTAGTGCAAAGACCATAGCATAGAAAGTTCTTCTCCAATCATGTTAGTTATGACACGAGCATACACACAACCTCATCAAGAGGGAGTCACCAACCTTTGATCAGCCATTATAGTTAATTTTGTTAAGTGGGTATATTAATAAATAAAAAAAGGCATCCCTCATCTTTTAAGGCATTATGTAAGTGTTTTTCTGTATGGAAGTAGCCAATCGACAAACTATAGAATCTTTTAAGGTGGAGATAGGCAAAGTTTGGAAAGGAAACACTAATTTTTGCTATATGGTTTAATTTAAGTCGAGAAAATGAAAAAAAAAGGGAGAAAATGAACGATTAGTACTTGGAATAAGTACTCAAAAAAATTAATTAAACAATTTAAATTTTAGTCCAATAAGTTTTGTTTAGTTAAACATTAGAGTTATTTAAAATCTACAAAAACAAATACAAAATTCTATATTCGATCAATTACATTAGTAGTTAAATACTTTTCATACTAACTTTAGAGGTTTTAACTTGATTTAGGGTTCGATTAGAATACTCCAAGAAAGTATATATTAGTTTATTGTAACTAAGAATCATTTCCACATTAATCATTCCATTCCTAAGCTTAAATTACTAAGAGATATATTTTTATATTAAATTTTCTATATGACCTTGCTAGAAGTAATGAGAAAATTGTCCTAACTTAGGCCCACATTTTGACTAATAATGTAAGTTGCCAATTCTTGAATTTGATATAAGTCATATAACACCCTAATGAGTTCAAAGAACTATGACCAAAAGCTTATATAAGTTTGTGACTTTGGGAAGAGCACATGTGTTTGGTGAAATAGTGAAGTCTTATTTTAGGTATAAGCTTTAAATAGTTAGGTTAGAAGCATGGAAATTTACCAAATTGAATTCTACTAATGGTAAAAGCAAAACTTCCTAATATAGCTTTATATTTTTATTGAATTTGATTGATGGGTAAAATGATGTTCTCTATAAGAAAAAAGGACCTAAAATCAAGTACTAAGGCACTAGGCGAAAAGTCTTTTATGCATATATTGTGAACTATCATAAGATGCATCTATTTATTTCTTAAAAATAAAAATTATTATATTTCAATTAAATGATTAATCTCATCGTAAAGAATCATTTGAGCTTAAATAGTTACAATGAAGGAAAGAAAAGAATGAAGGAACAAGTATATATCTTCCTACCATTTTGAGTTGGTGTTAATTTCAAATTCATAGCATACATAATTAGGAAAGAAAATTAAATTTTAATTTTGAGAAACAATATATATATATATATATATGAAGAATGGAGAATTAAAAATAGAAAATAATTGAAAAATGTTGAGTGACTTGCATGCAATTGGGACACCACCATCCACTTATCTTAAACTCCCATTTGACTTCCAAGTCCAACAATTAGGGTAACCACAACTAGTCACTTGGGTGGAAGTAAGTTTGTGGCTTTCATCTCTTTGTATCTCTCAAACCCATTAGATGGAATTTTTAAAAAAAAAGTATTTTATGATATAACTCATCCCATTTATATGTTGAGTTTGTGGAATAAACTAAGTAAATATTTCTTTGAAAATTTTTATGAAATTTATGCCTACCTTTTTTTAAATTAGTTTTAAAAAAAACTTATTCGACTAGTATGCCAAATTTTCTTTGGTAAGGATTTAAAGGGGATTGAAAAGGACGGATCCACCACAATGGGTTTAGATGCAAAGAACCCTAAATGGTCCTACCAAGCAAGGCATATAATTTTCAATGAATGGATGGTATAAAACTCTATGAACTATTAAAAAGAGGATTCTATGCCAATGTAAATAGTTATTCCATTAAAGAAAGGTTGATAATATTGACCCGGTTTTGTAACTGGAGTTTTTTTTACATATTTTTTCTTTTTAATATATTCTTCTGATTTATCAAAAAAAAAATTGACCCGGTTCAACTGGGCTAGGTCAAGTTCAAGTTGATTGATCAAAAAATTTAAAAGATTCCATTCCATGTACAAAAATAATAAACGATGTCGTTTTGATTTATATATTTTAAAATTTAATAATCAAAATGACTTATTTTAAGTAATTATATCGGAACGATATATCTTTTCGATGTGGTCAGAATAGGGCTTGGGTCGTTGGCAATACATGTTGGGCCGGACCAAGTGAATTGTCATCTCTAATAACTAAAATGGCTATTAAGGATGGAGGATGCAAAAGTGCTAGGAAGAGGACTGTAACACTTTTGTGAAAGATTTTGCTGAGCATGTAATCAAATCTTTGAACATCTTTTGTTTCCAGAGGCTGTCTCCAACTTGTGGAAAGCATAAACTTTTCAATGCTTTTGCACCAATCACCAGAGTTGGATTTGTATCAAACTCTCACTAACTACAGTGAACTTTAGTTATAATTCGGATCTTTCAGCTACACATTCACCTTTGAACCCACAAAACTATAACTATTGTGTATTATTCTCTAAGAACACAAAACACCCCACTTGAATGCCTTGGGAAGAAGCTTAACTCAGTCTTCAATGTTGGGTTGTACAATAAATTGTTCAAATAGGCCAGGTCTGTGTAGTTGTTAAGTGATAATTATAAGATTATAAATTAAACGTGAGTATTAGTGTGACGAGTCCTGATTCTGCAAAGAAGGCGAAACCGTTATTCCTTCGAAGATCCCAACGAACAAGAAGGGGAGCAGTTGTTCTAGATGATTATGTGTTAGGATAATATGAATTCTGTTAGAAATTAGTTATTGAGGGAATATAAATAACCTTGAGGTAGGAAGGTGAGGTCAGACTATTGCTTGTACTGATTGGCCTTCTTCTCTCTTGGCTGAGCACTATCCGATGATCGGCTTATTTCTCTCCCTAATCCCTCTGTATTTCTGTTGCAAATTTGTCGTCTGTTTCCAGTAATATCCAATAATTCCATTGCTACCTTTGTTTGTCCTCACGTCACCTGAATACCTTACAATTATTTGGTGCTTTCATTCTCGATTCTCTCCTCCATAACCGATAACACACGCCTCGCTAAGCTTAATACTTCCGTTTCCAAACTCCAACTCGATTTTTCATCCCAATCATCCACCCTGAACTCCCTTCAATCCACTATCCAAAACCAACAACCCACTATGCTCGATATGAAAACCCAAATGGAGGATATCAGTCGTCAACTCATTCACCTTGGACAACTGTTCAAGGGCAAAAACCACGACTCTGACCAACAGCTTGAACCTTCCCCGTCCAGCTCTTCCAAACCTATCCACCATCGTACCTACCCCCCAACCCTGCCACTTACCTCGATTTTCCCTTCAAACCCAAAGCCGCTCGCGTTGAGTTGGCCAAATTTGACGGTTTCGATCCTAAATCTTGGATCTTTAACGCCGACAAATTCTTTGATTTTTATGAAACTGAGGACTCCATCCACATTACCATGGCGGCATTTCACTTTGAGTGTAAGGCCCGACGTTGGTATCGTTGGATGAAGACCAACAAACAACTCTCTGGTTGGGAGCAATTCAAGAAATCACTAATCGACCGTTTCCACTTTACCACTCTTGAGGAACCTCAGGGGCTTTTAGCTAAAATCACACAGACCTCTACTGTCGAGGATTACCAAACCCGCTTCGAAACTTTATCTAACCAGACCGTTGGCTTGCCTCCCACCTTCTTTGTTGATTGCTTTATCTTGGGGCTTCGTCCGGATATCAAAAATGAAGTCCTATCCTTCCGCCCCACTTCCCTTAATCATGCCATCAGTCTTGCCCGCCTCCAGGAAGCCAAATTGGCTGAGACCCGACAATTGTTACTCAAATCAATGCCTGGCCCTTATCCGGATCATAAACCTGCTAGCCCAGGCCTGCTTTCTACCCCACCGCCCCATCCACCACAGCCACTCAAATTTTCCCCTGACTCGACCCCACCACACCACAAACCTGTACCCACCCATCGTTTAACCCACTCTGAAGCTCAACGTCGCCGGGAACAAAGCTTGCTTTTATTGTGATGACTAATTTATCAGGGGACAAAGTGCCACAAACCACAATTTTTTCTTTTGGATGACGAATACGTCGACAACCTCGATTCCCCACCGCCCGATTCTCCACCCACCCCTGACCCAGAAATTCCTGAATTACTCCCTCCTACTGTGGCCACCGACCCTCCCTCTACCACCTCCCCACAAATTGTTATCTCTTATAATGCCATGTCGGGCTGTTTGTCCCTGACCACCCTGCTCTTCTTGATCAAAATCCAGGGCCATTCCGTTCAGGTGCTCTTAGACGGAGGCAGCACCCATAATTTCATCCAAAGCCTCATTGCTCATTATTTGGGGTTAGACATTGATCCCTCCATTTCCTTCCCTGTTTTGGTTGGTAATGGCGAATGCATTCACAATGAAGGCAAGGTTCGGAATGTCAAATTGCAAATCCAGGGCACTGATATTCACGTTGATTTCTATGTCCTCCCCCTACATGGCTCCGATATTGTTCTCAGTGTTGCTTGGCTCGCCACCCTCGGACCAGTTGTCACCGATTACTCCACCTCCACCTTCAAATTTTGCCTTGGCCCATCCACCATTTCTTGGAATGGCATTTCCTCTACTAGTCCCCAACCTATTCAACTCCATTCTTTTCACCGTACCCATAAGATGGGCGTTGTTGCTGCATACTGTAGCCTTCATATCCACTTTCAACCCTCCACCTTGCTGACTCCACATCCCTCTGCCTTTACTGACCTCCTCCATCAATTCCGGGATGTTTTCACCAAACCCAGTGGTTTACCACCCTCTCGGTCCACTGACCATTCAATTCACCTTAACCCAGCTTCCTCCCCTATTAACGTTTGCCCCTACTGCTACCCCTATTTCCAAAAACATGAGATCAAAAGGCAGGTCTCGGATATGCTCAGTGAAGGGATTATTAGACCCAGTACAAGCCCCTTTTCTTCTCCTGTGTTATTAGTTTAAAAAAAAGACGGCACATGGCACTTTTGCATCGATTATCGTGCGCTTAACGCAATCATGATTCGGGACAGATTCCCAATCCCTACTGCGGATGAATTGTTCGATGAGCTCTTCGGTGCCAAGTTATTTTCTAAACTTGATTTACTTGCAGGGTTTCATCAAATATTGATCCGTCCTGAGGATGTGCACAAGACGGCATTTCAGACTCACGAGGGCCACTATGAGTTTCTCGTAATGCCCTTCGATCTTACGAATGCTCCCTCCACCTTTCAGACAACCATGACCGGTATCTTTAAGCCTTTCCTCCGTCGATTTGTGCTAATTTTTTTTGATGACATCCTTGTCTGCAGTCATAGTTTGGCAGAGCACCTCCATCATTTGCAACTTGTCTTCACAACTTTACAGGAGCATGGTCTGGTGGCTAAGGAAAGTAAATGCCTCTTTGGCCAATCGAAAATTGAATACTTGGGACACATTGTCACTGCGAATGGCTTGGAGGTTGATCCGGGTAAGATATCAGCCATCAACGACTGGCCTGTTCCAACTAATGTCAAAGGGGTTCGCGGCTTCCTTGGTTTAGCCGGTTATTATCGCCGGTGCATTCGAGGATTCGCTCTGATTGCTTCTCCACTATCGGATCTGTTAAAAAAAGATGGTTTCCATTGAACTGATGCCACACAGTTGGCCTTTCACCAACTCAAGGACTCCCTGAGCCATGCCCCCTATTGGCGCTCCCTGACTTCTCCTCTCCCTTTACCATTGAAACGAATGCTTCCAGTACGGGAAACGAATGCTTCCAGTACGGGAATCGAAGCTGTCCTCGTGTAGCATGGGCGCCCAGTGGCTTTTTACAGCCAAAAGTTATCCCCACGAATGCAACGCTCGCCGGCGTATCACCGCGAGAAGTATGCAATCACTCAGGCTATCGGCAAATGGCGCCAATATCTATTAGGCCGAAAGTTCTCCATCGTCACGGATCAAAAGGTCCTTAAAAACCTCATGGAGCAAACTATACAGACACTCGAACAACAACATTGGTTATACAAACTCGTGGGCTACAATTTTGAGATCCTTGATCGGCCGGGAAAACTGAATACGGTAGCTGATGCACTGTCTAGGGCTCCAACGAGCTGTTTCATGGCTATATCGGTACAAAGCTATGGCCGGATTGAGGAATTTCGGGTTTTAAATGCAACCAATCCTGAACTCATTCAACTACGGCAGAAGGTTGAGGCTGATGACCCTCGTTATCTTCAGTACCTGATACACGATGGGTTACTTTTCTTATGAAAGCGTTTGGTAGTGCCTAATGATCCCCAATTACGCACAGCCATACTAGAGGACTTCCACTGTTCGGTTATTGGGGGACAAGCTGGGACCACTCGCACCTTCCACCAAGTGGCGGCAAATTTTTATTGGTCCTCTTTACAGCGAGATGTGCAATGTTTTGTGAAGGAGTGTTCGACATGCCAAACAATGAAAGCTTCCCAATTATCTCCGGCCGGGTTGCTCCAACCTTTACCCCTCCCAGCTCAAGTCTTTGAGGAAGTAAGTATGGACTTTATTATCGACCTTCCACCCTCATTTGGCAAAACATTCATTTTTGTCGTCGTTGATCGTTTTTCCAAATTTGCTCATTTCTTTGCCTTACCCAGCACCTTCAACAGTAGCAAGTTAGCATCGGTTTTCTTGAATGGGGTTGTTAAATTCCGTGGTATACCCACGAAAATTGTCAGTGACAGGGATCCCTTGTTCTTGAGCAAATTTTGGGAGGAACTGACCAAGCTTCAAGGCACGACCTGCTGGATCCCGAATCCGAAATCCAACTTCTTAATCTGAAACCTTCATACTATTATATGATTATAAACTCAACTAAAGTCCTCAGAACAAATCTTGTAAGATTCACATTAGTTTCCGTCAATAAAATTGATTTACTTAGGGCCCAAACTAGAATCCAATTCCTAAGCTAATATGGAAATTCATGCCGCTATAGACTCAGCAATGAAAATCACTGAAATACGGAAACATGATCAATATGTTCGACTTATTCTCTCTCTTTAATCAATTCCGACAAAATTCAACTTAATCTGAAAATTTTACATTTTTGTGAGAGAGGGTAGAAAACTTGTTGAGAAAATCAATGGTTCGAAAATCGGGTGAATCGGAGGCCAAACGAGAAAGTTATAAGAGAAAATGCATAACTTTTTACTTAGAACTTGAAATTGTTCAAACTTGGTGCCAAAAGAAAACTGAAGGAAAAATTCTATAACTTTCAAGAAGAATGTAAAACCTAATTTGGCCATGAAGGAAGTTCAAAGTTGTTGCAAAGTTTCAACCCAATTGGAACATCTCCTAAACAAAATCAAAAGTTGGAAAAATCATATCTTTTGATACCGACGTCGAAAAGTGTCATGGTTTACCTCTATGGAAAGATAAAAAGATGCTTCAAAACTTTCATGAAGGAAGCACAATGCAATTTAATCATTAAGAGCAATAAAACCTTGCTTAAAGTTGCTTTCTAGCTACTTACCATATGAATAGTAAAAAATGACCAAATGAATAGTAACAGCAAACTTCCAACCCTCATAACTTCTTACTCCTAACTTCGAACAAGACATATCATATCTCCATGGAAAGATAAAATGACCCTCTACGTCTTTCATGAAGGATAGAAAAACCGATTCCCGCTCTAAAGGGGCGAAAAATCCTTCCGAAAGTCAGCCCAAAATGGCCAAATGAATAGTAATATGAGAATAGTGATGCATAGTGGCAGCAATTTTCAAATGTTCATAACTTTTTCATCCTAAGTCTAAAAACGACCCAATTTATACCATTTTAAAGATCTAATCATACTCTACAAACTTCAAGAAGATTTTCCATTCAAATTCACACTCTAAGAGGGTCTAAACCCTAAGCGAAGATGCTGTCCATTTTTGCTAAAATTTTGACAGTGTCTCCTTTAAAACTTCAACTAGCCAAACTTTCATTTTTCTCATCCAAACTCCATACCTGCATAAAAATCACTTCAATCTTCCATATTCTCACAAGCAACCAACTACAATTATCCCAAAAACCAACTTAAGATGGCAGCAACCTCACATTTCCCATATCTATTCATTTACAAATTATAAAGCAACACAAACTTATTTTTTTCTTGTTTTGTCATTCTCAACCATACAACAATACCTTCTTAGAGGATATATATAAGATACATTAAACCCAATTCTTTTGCATATACAAGGAGGTATAACTTATACAATACACTTTACATTTGAAACTTCAAATCCTTAATATTTACATGGAAATAAGCAAATACAAAGCTTCAAAGAGCATTTAGCCCGATTACATCCAAATTAACACAAATGATAGTATCAAGAACAAACTAATGCTTTGATTTCTCAAAGCACGACTTCAAAACCAAAATGCATCGGAGTTGCCTCAATCCCGATGCAGGACTCG
>JANZLH020000370.1:619883-630497 GCA_026770325.2 Erythroxylum fimbriatum
AGTGGTTATAATATGTATGAAAAACAAAACATGACATGGCAGTATTATAAACCAACGAAATTCTACTTAGTGGCTCATTCTTTTTCTTTTTATGTTTTTACAGTAGACTCCACACCAATACATTTTTATGATATTGTTTATCATTTTTGATATCTTTTTATGTTTTCTTCAGATGTCACACTATAGAGAGAACCCAAAATGGACACCATCACCTTTATATCATGTATTTTTATATAGAGGATACACACTCTAAGGAGGTAACAAAGACCAGCTTAGACATTTCTAATGCCATTACCACCGCTAATAGGTCCACAAGTTCTTGTAGATGCATAACAACTGTTGAATCATTCGCTAATTCATTTTCACATGGAGGTATAACAAAAGAGACTTGAGGCTTTCCCTACTAAAAAGTTAAAGGTGCCCAATTTTATTGAATGGGATGTCCTTAGATAGGTTTATCTCACTATTGTGGTGTTTAGGATTATTTCATTTGATGAGCTATTTGATTTTTTGTTATTGTTACCCAGTTTACTGTATGTTTACATTAGAGTTTATATACACATTAGAGGTAGAAGACATGATGTTGTCGTGGGAAAATACGTCAGTTTTCAAACTGGGAGGAGTGGACCATAACTTGAGCTACAACAAGTTTATAATTTAAGTCAAACCCTATAATTAGGAGCGTGGTGGGGTTACTGACATTGAGTAGGATCCACATTGACTAAAATTTCTCAGATATAGGTGATAGGAGAAATTGATAATCTATAATGACCATACACTTATATCATCCCATAAAATCCCAGGTGTTCAGGTTTTTTTTTTTATTCCTCTAGTTATGGTTTATGAATAAGCTCTTAGTCCACTTGATTGTACTACACGTGTCGAAGGCAGTGAACGTACTTTGCCACACTACAACAAATATATACAATTCGCGACGTTTTGTTAAAAAAACGTCACAAATTGTTCAGTTTTTTTGTGACGTTTAAAAAACGTCACGAAAAGAAACAGTTTTTTGCGACGTTTAATAAAACGTCACAAATTTATCATATTTTTTGCGACGTTTTTTCAATAAAAACATCGCAAAATAGAAACCGCGACGTTTTGTGGAAGAAAACGTCGCGGTTTGTTCAATTAATATTTAAGAGAATTCATTTCCCCCCATTTTGCAAGTTTTTCTGTCACGTTTGTTCTTCTGTTTTATTCTTCTTCTCTCCGCCTTTCGGTCCCTAACAAATAACCCCCTCCACTCTTTTCCATTCCTCTCATCTCTATCTATCTCTCTCTCTGAAACCAGAAGCACAGCTCTGCCTAATCGCACCGGTAAGTTCCTGTTTGGTTTTGTATAGGTTTTAATTGATTTCCGCTTTGTTTGATTTGTTTTCGGAGATTTTGTAGTCTGTTTTGGCGCTTTTTTTATTTTTGTTCTAGAATTAGGTTTCGTTGAGGTCCTTGCAGATCTTAGATCTAGAATTTTTCGGACACGGAATGGGCAAATTGATGAGTTTATGTAATGGGAAGCGCCTCTCAACCGCTGGTATACACATTCTCATACTCAATTTGTTTTTCATTAAGTTAGCAATCGCTGTCTCCTTCGGAGAAGCCAGAATAGGAGGCACGATTTTGCAGATTCCATACTTTGAAGCTTCTTTCTCAATTTTGAAAATGTAGGCAATTGGATCTTGAAATTCCGTCGGAGTTGGGTGGTACTTCGGCGCTACAGGCAAGTTCTTCAGCCACTAAAACACCTCCTGCGAAGGCACCTCCGTCGCTAACCTACCGGATGATGCCATCTTCTAAGCAGAGATTCCAAACTCTAGTTTCCTCTCTCTAACACAGAGTAGTCCATTTCTAGAGAAAGAAAACAGAGAAACAGAGACTTCTCAAGTACAAAATTTTTCTGCTGGTTAGTTATTCACATAATCGTATAAAATAGCCAAGGATATTGCAACAACGTCAATTTATGCACAGACTTCAAGTTTGTATGCTGTATGTATGCTGATATCGTAAAATCATGTTTATCTGCAACAAATTTTGTTCTTGCAAGATATATCACGACATTATAATATTATTTTAGAACTTCCGATACACGATATTCTTGAAAAAGTTCCTATCTTTCTCTCTCCTCGATCCAGATTTCCTTTTTCTTCACTTTCAAGTGTTTCTGCTGTAGTCGAATCGCGTCCTTGTTTGCTTTTATCTTGCCAAATTATTGGTTTGATTTGCAGGTCACTCCTGCTTTTTCTTTTTATTACAAACAAGAACCAAGTCCTTGGGTAGTCTCTGTTTTACATTTGCCACAGCTAATTGTTTATGTAGTGTAAACGTAATTACCGATATGGGCCCTCAATAATTTGCATTTGATTTCCCGTTTCAAAATATATGCTTTATGTTGATGTATGTGATGGCCAAGGGATTGATTACTGTTTCATCTGTTCTTGATGCCTTTTACGGCCTGCTTGACTTAAGTACTTCTATTTGCCTAATGAGCTGTTTATATAATTATATTATAGTTAGGCCACTATAAACAATCTAGGATGGAGTGAATGGTCATTAGCACTCTGGAAGATATTCAGGTTGTATTTGCTTGCTTTGCTTTCTTGAAGTTTGGTTACTCACATTATTTTTTATGTATGGAATTAGTTCTTCAGAACCCCATTTGACACGATGTTTGCTGTTGCCGTAGTTTTTCCGATTCAATCACGAAGTCGAATATCTACTAGTAATTTTGTATTTCAACTCCCAACCTTACAGAAATGGGTCCTCGTTGTGTCACGGATTAGCAGTAAGCTGCAATCTAATTACGTCGAGTTGAGTTTGAGTTACTGGCGAAACATCTTTGAGTTTTGAGTTAAAACATAAGGAGTAGGATCTCTTGTTTACCTGTTTGTGTCATTATGAAGACATGTTTGACAGCTTCTTCTCATATGCTAACATTCCGTCGCATTGCTCCAGGGCAGAGGTGTGTAATTACCGGTATGATAAAATAGGATCGACCACAACTTTTTGAAAAAAGAAAAAGAGAGGACATGGATAGCTCTAAGACTAAGGTGTACATTATGTGAGTGTTTCTTCCTCTGTTCTTGACACCTACTGCTGTTCACCATAACCCTCTCATTCTCAAGGTCTCAGTGTATAAAAGTAGTACTATTTTCCATTCTGTATGCTTGTCTTTGAACGATTAAGTTTGGATGTGAATATTTTGTAGATATTACTCTTTATATGGACACGTGGAGAGAATGGCAAGAGAAGTGCAGCGAGGAGCTAATGCAGTTGAAGACGTGGAAGCAACGCTCTGGCAGGTAATTAAGATGGGATTATTATGGAAAAGGAGTAAGTTATTTGTATGCATCATGTATAATGATGAAGACGAGATTCTTATGAAAAAGGAACGAGTCACTTGGATTCGTCACGTATAATGATAAACGGGGCTTCTAAGGGCATGTGTCTTTTTGTGTTAGGCGGTGGAGGGGGACAGAACAGAATCAATATAATAATAATGCATTCACAAATTTTATATGTGATGGAGTGGAACTATTAGGTACCCGAGACCCTTTCCAACTTGATAACACAGAAAATGAAGGCCCCTCCTAAAACAAATGATGTTCCGGAGATTCAGCCGTATCAACTGTGTGAGGCAGATGGTTTTCTTTTCGGTTTTCCTTCCCGTTTTGGAGTTATGGCAGCCCAATTCAAGGCCTTTTTTGATGCCACACAAGAGCTATGGGAATCACAAGCACTTGCTGGCAAGCCCGCTGGAATTTTCTGGAGCACTGGTTTCCACGGGGGAGGCCAGGAACTTACCGCGTCAGTCCTTTTGCTTTTATCACCAGTAATTTTGGATCTTTCGCTTATACTGTTAGAGCTTCTTCTCTTAACTATGGCCTGCCTAATTCCATCTTCATCTCCTAAATTGATGTGCCTATTTTGTAGACAATCGGAAAGAAGGTCATAGTTTTCAAATCCTGGTGGACCCTTTGAATATGAATCACATTTTAAACAACATGGCTTTTAACATATCTTCTTCTATGTGCAGATTGACAGCAATAACTCAGTTAGCACACCATGGTATGCTGTTTGTTCCGCTGGGATACACCTTCGGAAGTGGAATGTTTGAGATGAATGAAGTGAAAGGCGGATCTTCTTATGGTGCCGGGACTTATGCAGCTGATGGAACCCGTCAACCGACAGAATTGGAATTGCAACTTGCCTTTCATCAGGGAAAGTATGTTGCTGAAATAACAAAAAAGCTTCAGGGTCGACCTCTACCCCATTGAAGAGCAACCTCAAGAAACAAGCTAGCTCCACTTGATGCTGAGATGGATGGACTAGTTTCATTTATGACTTCAAAATAACTTGTTATTTGAGGATTCAATTTAAATTAGAGTTTGAAGTATATACCTTCTAATGTTAAGATTTTAAACTCATATATATGATAAAAGAAGCCAAAAATGGGTTTGAAGATCTCTCAATTCTATCACATGTTCTTATTGGAAGCTTAATTAATGTAGGACATGCATTTTTAAAGGATAATTGTCAATCAAATAACATCTTGAAAGATAGGTAAAAGAAAAAGGGGAAGTCTTCTACTTAATTGAAAACGTTCGTTGTAACATGGAATATTAGAGGTCTTAGTTACCCTAACAAACAGCAAGTAGTATTTAACCAATAATATTTGGCTTTTTAGAAACAAATATAAAGGAGGAAAACATCAAAAAGATACGGATTTTATAGAATAATTGGAAGTCATTGTCAAACTATAGCTCTCATCACAAAGGCAAGATCCTTGTCTACTACAACCCACAACTAATGTGATACACAACAACAACTCTACTTCACAGGCCATTCACTTATCAGCCACACTTAAAACTTTAGATCAGAAACTATAAAAAAAAAAATATATATTTATGTTGTTAACCTTGCTTTCCAAAGGAAGTCATTATGGGAAGAAATTGGGAACTTATCTATAAACTCATTGATATCATGTTTAATGATGGAGATTTCAATTGCATCTTACACAATTCAAAATCAGGGGGAGGACTTAATAACAACTTGAACTAAATTTAGAAATTTTATAAGGAGTATAGTGGTGGAGGATCTGAAATATGAGGGCAATCACCAAACATGGTCCAACAAATAGTGAGTTTAAAAGACTACTTAAGAGAAAGCCAAATAGCGCATTGGTTAAGCAAGCATGGATGGCAAAATTCAAAGGAAGCAAAGACATCTTCTATTAACCTTTAGCATTAGACCACGGTCCCATTGAGATCTATAATTTCGTTAGCTCAGTAATCAAGCCAACACCTTTAGATTCTTGAATTCCTTGGCAACATTATTAAGGAAGTTGTTGATGAAGGATAAAGATTGAGTGTGATGGGTATGAACAATACAAATTAAATGCATGAGGAAATTGAGGGCAATGAAGGAAAAATTGACAATACAAATGCATTAGGAAATTGAGGGCAACGAAGGAAAAATGAAAACTTTTCACAAAAGATTGATGGAGAGTACATCGTTAAATATCATCGACATAAGGAGAAGACATCAGTCCATCCAAGCAACACTCAACTCAAATGTAGGGAATGAAACACTCAAGATAGGGGTTAATGCATATAATAATGCACTAAATGCTTACAGCTTCACACTGAGACATAATTTCAAAATTCTATAGATCAATTAAGGAGATATGTTGATAAGTTTTATACTTAATGAGTTTGATTAAGTAGAATAAGCATCCAAGGTGGGAATTACGTAGGTGAGTGTATATGTGTGCCTCCGGAGAGGGACGTGATCCTTTATCTCATTACTCATGTCTCAACTCTGTCTCATTCTATCTTAATCGTTCATTTGCGTGAGACCCACATAATTAAATAGTTAAAATAAAATGTGACAAGGATAGAACAGGGAATAGAGGATCTGAGAGGGCATAGATGCTTTTAGTTAATTGTTATTTCAATCTTAATGATAAATCTTGCACGATAGCTGAATTTATTCATAAGTGAACTATAAAATCCAAAGACTTATTATCTTGATTTTCCATTGCTATTTATTTAACTAACGTTAATTAGTTTCATAATTTTTATTAATTTTGTTTCCTTTATTTTCTTTACTCGACTAGCATTAATGATTTAGTTTTCTTATCTAGTATTTTCAAGTAAAACCCCTTTGACTTTTTTTCCAAATAAATCATAGGAAGTACAAGATGACTTTATATATTATTTTCCGACTCTATCTCCAACTTTTTTAGATTATACCAAACTTGCAATTTACATTTAGTATTGAACTTGTCGGAAAAAAACCATCAAAATTATAATGTAATTTTATACAATAAAAAAGAAAACAACCAATTATATTTTTCAAGATATTATTTAATAAATCATCTCTTCCTGTTGTAAAAAAACAGAAACTAACCGATCATTTTTTAACCTTTATATTGATATACCTGCAAATCACGTAAGGTACCTATAAATTAACGAAGGGATTTGTCATTGGATCCGCCCATAGGTCCCTTAATCTAAGACAAAAAAAAAAAAAAAAACTAATCACTAATTAATGAACCGATCAACCGATCAACCAACAAACGCAAACTCGGAACAAAACACAGACAACTCTCTCTCTCTCTTCTTACAATGGAGTCTTTGTTGAGGTCCTTGACGGGTCAAGACCCGAACCCGGAAGACTACAGGAACGTCGAGTTCTGGTCCACGCCGGAGCGAGCCGGCTGGATGACGAAGCAAGGTGACTACATCAAAACTTGGCGACGCCGATGGTTCGTGCTCAAACAAGGGAAGCTTTTGTGGTTCAAGGACAACCTGGTGACGAGGTCGTCGATTCCACGTGGCGTGATCCCAGTGGGCAAGTGCCTCACTGTGAAAGGCGCAGAGGACGTCCTCAATAAGCCCTTCGCTTTCGAGCTGTCAACCAGTCAAGAGACTATGTACTTTGTGGCCGACTCCGATAAGGATAAGGAGGACTGGATCAATTCCATTGGTCGCTCTATTGTACAGCACTCCAGGTCTGTTACTGATTCCGAGGTCGTCGATTACGATACCAGACGTTGATTTTAGGGCTTCTTCTTCGTTTTCTGATTATCTGTATAAATTTGAATTAAAAAGGAAAAAACAACAACCGTGTAATTAGTAAACTCATGGTTTTCAGTGTGATTGATGGGGATATCAGCTTAATTACTTTGGATCTGTTGAGGGTTTATTTACTTGACTTTGTGTGTTTGTCATGTTTTATGGTTTTAACTTTTCTAGTCAGATTCTCTTTCTTAGAATGTTTGTGGGGTTATTTGGCCGGCAAACACATTTTTGTGGGAGATCTCTTGGAATTATGATTATGGATTTTTACATTGATTTCTGCTTTTGATTGTTGTTAGGGCCATTAGTGTCTGATTTTGGGCTCTTCTATTTCCTTCTTTATTTTCCATTAGTAGGAATCGCAGAGATTGTGGGGTTTTAGGTTCAAGTTGCCGGTATTGATAGAGATTGAGGTTGTACTTCTTCTTGATAGCCACTGTGTTCTGTTTATAATTGTGGAGGGCAGTTGGAACTTTTCCTTACCCAATTGAAATTGGATGTCTATTTATTGTAGAGAAATTAGGTTATTAGGGAGGTTTAACGGACTTCCCGAAACTTTATTTGGAGATATCCACTGGAAACACATATATTTGACGGATGAATTTGTTGTTCTAATCAATTCTGTGAAACGAAAGAGTCAAAGACCAAAAGAAGAGAGAGTTCTTAGATCCTATTTCACCCATGACCCAACAACATGCACACTGCCTCGTTTCTTTTGCCGATTCGTTCCCCCATGGTTATGTGCGTGAACAATGGAGTATGCTTATAATGCCTATCCACAGCTTGATTCAACAGTTTCTTTAATAAGTTCTGTTATGTGCTAATTAGTGACCAAGTAGCAGAGGGATGAACGATTAGTGGCTACCCTTGCGTGGTCGAATGTATGGCTATAGTATCTAACCACCTTTTAATCTTTGTGTAATTGGTGTATCGAGTTATTTTCATCTGATTTAAAAGAAGAATGTTATATAAAAACTGACAGGGGAACAAATTTTCTAAGCTGTAATCCTGAAAAGTATTATATCACGTAGAAATGCCAGTTTTAACTGGAACGATATGATGGTCTCGGTATGAAACCAGAGTGATAGAATTTTGTAAAGCGTTGGAGGCATTGTTGAAGGGGAGATTGCGGCTTTCGCTCTTCCCCTAGAATTTCTTACATAGCTCCACGGTTCAAGTTTTTTCTATTCCTGATCCTATACATCGTCACCCTTCATAAACAAAATATCACAACTGCCTTCAGAGGTGAAATCGATAATTTTACTGAGTGTGGTAAACGCAAAAGTTGTATTAAATGACATGGCTTCCATTAGTTATTAGTTATTGTGACCAGGACCGTTAACGATCCGACCAGAACCAAAATATGTTCTTATCCACGTAGATAAATAACAGAAGGTGAGATGAACCACTTTCTGCTCTGGCATACCAAGCCAGTCTGAAGCCATTTACTTTCAACAAAAATCACATTGTAATCCCCAATAAATCAATGCAGTAAGTATGAAGAGGGATATCGCTAATTTGTGATTAGACCTGAAGTACTACCAATATGCCTACGAAAATCTAAGGCATTGACAAGATTATATGAGTATGCAAATTCACTTTCTTCTTCCAAAATACCTAGGATCATTTAACTTTGCTTTTTGAAAGTTAAGGAAATTGTATAGATAAATAAGTTCTAGAAGGAAAACAATTTGTCAGTACAGAGGAATGTTGAGTGAAATTTATCCCACAGCAAAGATAGAAGTTAGCTCAGCATTGAGTATGGTTACAAACTGCACAAATCAGAATATCCTATCATTCGATTCCTGCCTAATCTTGTTTCCTACAAAACTTCTGGTGCTTTTAGCTCTATCAGTTTCTCAATCCTTGCTATTTTATCATGCTAATCCTTCACTTTCTCCCTATCTTTTACTATCCTTGCTCTGTTTTATATGTCATCTTTGCTTAGAATCGCTGAAGGGTCCCTGGTTTAGCTGCTATTTGTTCTTTCATTCTTGAGTTTTGACGCTAGTTTCGCTGTTATTTCTTTTATATGTTCTTTTATTCTCTTTTAAGTGTTTATTAATCTCATCCCGTATGTGAGAACAGAACCAGTCCATTCCTCTAATGGTAGCTTATTTAGGTCTTTCACTTCTTGTATTGCCGTCACTTTAGGCTCCCAAGCCTCAGAAAAGCATCCGTAGATTTTTTTTTTCTAAACTATCTCACCATTAGAGTAATTTTTATCGAGTCCTTATAAGGCAATGGTATCTTACTTCATATGAAATGATTCTTAATGATGAACAAGCATTCTTACTCTACTTTCTTTACTTCATTCATATCTTCATGTGTGATTTCTAGTGTATGTCGAATATTATGCATAATGTCCCACATTCACACTTCATTTAATCTCAAAGCTTTAAAAAAGAATGTGGACAAATTTATTGTTTAACTCTACTAATCTCCTATCTTTCTCATCCCACTTAAGTGAGTCTTAAGGGAATATTTAGTCACTCCATCTAAAGTAACAGTTTTGGTTGGGATTATGAGTTCCTTTTAAACAATACCCCACAACTTTACTCATTCCACCATAGAAAATAATCTTATCACAGATTTCCAATATAAACAGTGATTACTAGAAAATTGTGAGCGACTCTTGTTTTATCGATCGCTTCATTTGTATCATTGTCTTTTCTCTCGTATTGTTAGATGCCTAATAAGATAGACATGTTGTGATACCAATTCTTGACCTTAATTCACCTAAAGGAGGGAAGATGAGTTCGTTAGCACAAGCTAAAATAAATTAATGAAAATTTATCAAACACCTTCAAAAGCAAATACAATAACACGTAATAATATTGAGAATAATCACAAAGTAAACATAATAGTTTCAGAAAATTTATTTGATACTTGGTACCTAGAATTGTTATACTAAATTCAATGATAAAGACATTACCGAAGTACTCCTAACCAATTTATAGTCTCGGGTAACTAGTCGATATATCAAATTAACCAATTTCATAATGTTAGGAAAATCGGGTAGTTTTTACCTATAAGATAAGCAACTAGTGAAGTGAACTGATTCAGTAATACCCAGGAAAGACCGCCGAACAGACTCCTAAGACAGTATTACCATTCCCCGTAAAATCCCTGGAAATGGCGGAGGGGTCACAAACGGTCCCACTTAAAACCCGACCTTCTAGACAGAAATTACGTACACGGTGTATTTATCACAACCTAACTCATGTACACACACGAACAATAAATACACCCAAATAATTGAACACAACACCACAAATATACACGACAAATAATATTGAATACTATAAATGCGAAATAAATAAAAGAGGTAAGGAAAGAATACACCCGAAAATTGATAACAAAGTTCGGCCAATTTTGCCTACTTCTCCGAGCACCACTTAAGGCAGCCTGCTCTTATTAAAAAGAGAATACTAAATTTGATATATATATATATATATAAATTTTGAGTATTTATCAAATTTTGGGATGATTTGATAAGGGAGGGGGAGGAGTTATTTTATAACTTCAAAAACTC
>JANZLH020000370.1:637892-648918 GCA_026770325.2 Erythroxylum fimbriatum
AGCAGCAAATGGTCAAACAATATTACTGTATGTGGTCCTGTGAAGTGGGAATCAATGGTCACATCTTATTATTATAAATTTTGTCCTTAAAATGGTCCAAAAGTGAAATTCGCTTTTTTTAATTTGTTTATTAAATCCCCCATTTGATTTTAAATCTTGAATCATTAAATAATTTATTTATAATCTAAGGGTGTGGTTGAGTGGCAGAGACTTATCTATCCTTAACCAAAGGTCAGGGATTTGATCATTGACTTTGGGTATGGAGCAGCCTTAAATCCTTGAGCCAGCTGTCTCATTCTGTAAGGTGCCTACAAATCAGCGAGTGGATTAGTTACTAGGTCCGTCGGTAGATACCCTGGTTTAAAACTAAAAAAATTAAATAAATAAATAATATATTTATAATTTATAAAGTCATATTGCTAGCTATTTATTTAATACATACTTGAAAAGACAACGAATACTCCTCTCATTTAATGTTGCATTGAATACCTTTTATGTGCCCTTCAGAAGCATCGTTGGCCTTTTGCTGGCCTCGTTTCATTTTGAAAGTTACATTTCGATGAAAAGTTCCGTACTCTCCTTTTCTTTTCGTACAGGAACCAGATAAAAAGCAATTTGAAAAGGAAAGGAAACAGACTTTTAGTAATCGAAGGCTCCTCTTTTCCTCGGACACCTGCTCTCATGTTGAGTTTAGCTCTTTTGTTGTCCTATATTAGTTGTGGACAATAATTAAGGCCAAGCTCTTACCTATATAAGGAGGTTGTTACCTTCTTGTTTAATGCACCAATCAAAATCAAAGATGTAGTACAAATTTGACTCTAGTTAAATTCCTCCTTTAAGGTGAGAGTTGGAGAGTTTGTCTTGGGTATTTCTTTGTGGGTGTGTTGGTGTATTAGGGAATTAGGTGAGAGGAAAAATTGTGTGATTGTAAGAATTTTTCACATAGTGGATTTTCTTCTCGGTGCCCGTGGTTTTTCTCCGGTTTGAGAGTTTCCACGTAAATTCTCTTGTGTTATTATTTTCTAATATTTTTGTCTATCAAATATCCTTGAGTGTGGATTTGGGAGTTCTAAATTCCTAACAAATTCAGCATTTACTCATATAAAGGTCCCTCCAAGTGAAGCTATCATTAGCTCGAGCTTCAAATCATATGGAGGAACAAATAAGTAAAACGGAACTGCGGCTTAAAAATCAAGAAAGGAGTTTATGCTCGTAAACCAATAAATCGGGAGAGATGGGCTTCCCAGAGAAAGGCTTAACGACTGAGCAGCCTAAAATTAAATGAACATTAGTTATTATCTTAGCTCTCATTACACTTGACCAAGCATCAATCAATCACACTCTAAAGATCAAACTAAGAAAACGCTTAAAGATGCTTGAAACTCTCGGTCAGCTAACAATTAATAGGAAATCAAACTATCTTAAACCAAGCTGATTCTTCCACGTGTTAATAACCAACCTGTTTCTTGTCAGATCCATGCCCTTCTCATTCCTTTGCCCGTCTTCCCATGCATGTAACTATATAATCCCAACCTACACATTCCTCAAACTCCTATAGGGACAGAGAGCTAGTTTTTGTTTTATAACTAAATGGCTGCTATAACTGGCTTGTCCACTAGCGTCTTTGCCAGAACTAGATACGGTAACACACCCTCACGATTAACTTTTCAGGGTCCATCTGATTTTGGCTTTTCAACTTCTGACAAATTCAAGAAACTACCTTTTCATCAATCGATTTTGCTTCCAAGTACAAATGCTCGGTCCGCTCCTATTCTTCGTGTGGCTTCTAAGGCAGAGGTACTTTTGCTTTGCTTTCAAGTAACAATCTAATCATATATGTACTTACGTTCTACACAACTCCTCCCATTTTGGTTTTCATTCGATCTTATTTTTGGGTAGGTTCATGTTTTGTGATGGAATATATGTTCAGTTACTCCCTAGTTCCCACAAAGCTCATGGTTGGTTATACGCAATACGAATTTGAATATACAAATAGTTCTGCATTCTACATCTCAAGAGGATGAAGATTGTTGTATAATAGAAATATGATTAACTAACCAAATTGCTTTTTACCAAAAAAAAAAAAAAAAGAGGGAGAGAAATGGAAGTTCGCTCCTTTCATATTGATAGCTACTGACCTGTGGCCTGTCGTGAGATCTGATAATGAGCACTTCTAGTGGTAATGAAGCGAAACACTTAAAAGTGGAAATGTTAATCACAACTAATTGCAGTTATGTAATTCAAGCAACATGAAAAGATATGAGCCTTTTAAGCATCTGAATTGTTACAGTAAGCATGGGAAAGGAACAACGCTAACAGCTCACTTGACTTCTTATTCTCGTCATATGGCGATTGTCTAGTGTTGAGCGCGCTGGCGTTAAAGAGTCTTGTGAAAATGTCATGCCTTTGCTTAAGTCTTAATTTATGGGTTCAGTTATTTAATATGCATGTAATCTGGAAGGAGATTTCTTATTCAACTATATAAGACCCTCCAATCCAACTGAACCTATCATTAGATTTTGTACAGGCTTACATATTCAAGGTCACGGAACTTGGTGTTTCAGTTGAAAATGTTAACTGTTGTCTAGCCAGAACATTTTCTGACCTTATCTTATTGTTTCACCATTAAAGTAGCGTACGGTAGGAGCTTAATTAAGCTAATCTACAACCTTTGCTTGATTTATAAAAAATTTCAAGCAGGTGATCATAGGCTTCGACAATGCAGTCGCTGGAGTCAAAAGAAAACGTAAGATTATAGTTATTCACATTCTGAATTGTTTCTCACTTGCTCTCGGTTCCAAAAAAGTGATGTGGCTTCAATTTGTTTATTGACAGAGCCGTCGAAGACAGTTCATTTGAAATTTCAGTTGCAGAAGGAGTGCAATTTTGGCGAACATTTTCTCCTGGTGGGTGATGACCCCATGCTTGGTCTTTGGAATCCTTTCAACGCCATACCATTGAACTGGTCAGATGAGCACGTATGGAGTGTTGAGCTGGTAAGAGGAACTTTTGTCGCGTGTATTGGATGTTGAGTAGGTAGCAACTGATATCTGACACATATTACGTACCTGGGCAGGATGCGCCTATTGATTTGACCATGCAATTCAAATTTATACTTAAACGAGAAACAGGAGAAATTATTTGGCAGCCTGGTCCAGACAGAATCTTTAAGACCTGGGAAAGCAGGAGCGGCATAATTGTAGTAGAAGACTGGGAAAATGCCGAAGCTCAAAAAATTATGGAGGAGTTTACTGTTCAAGTGCAACCAGGAACTGGTCCTGAACTAGAACTGAGCACTGCTGGAAATGTTCATCATCTAAAAGACGAACTTATCTCCACTATTGGCAAAGACGTTACACTTTGTGATAGCATTGTCCAGGAAGATGATAAACGCAACGTTAAGAATGATTTAGTCACTAGAGAAAATATCACTCGTCCATTGGAGGAACATATTAACAACGTAAGCAAAAGTCTCAAATTAGAAGAGTCTGTTGGTTACAAGATGGAGGAGACTATGAACAACAAGAAGCCAATAACTCTAACTGGAAGTAATGCAGCAGAAGAATCTATTGGCTATGAGATGGCAGAGACTAGGAACAAGAAGAAGCCAATAACCCTAACTCGAACGAATCTAGTAACATCAGAGGAAGAAGAAAGCTTGCTCAGGTATGAAGAACGTCAGCTTCTCATGCCTGGTCTGACTCCTATACAGTCGTCATCTACCACGGAAGCACTCTGCGAAGAATTTGGATCCATTCTTAATGTTGACTCGTCAGCTAGCGTTGACGAAAGCAATAACCAGATTGCCTAAAGCAACTTCTTCATGGATCAGGAACTTCATTTCATCTGACTTTTGGCAGCAAGACTTCATGAACTAGATCGTTTCTACTGGAAAAAGCATGCGACTAAATATAAATATTCCTGTGGTCCTCTTCTGAATTGCATTTGCTACCCTCAATCAATTTTTTGACATTTGATTATCTTTTGAAAAGGAAAATTTATTTGCTATTTGATGTGCCTTTATAAGCTCAATATTTGGACAACCGACATGATCTTATGGAGCTAATATTCTTGGTATCCTACATGCATTATATTTTGGTACTTCCAAGATTATTGTTTTGCTGTTTAGAAGCAAGAACAATCATGTTATCACGCTTGAATTAGTGCCAAGTTGATTGGACGTCCTATAGCGGATTGTCACTCAATAGTAAGGCTCAATTTCTGACGTCTCATTATCGGTTTTACAATCTGTTAAAAAATGAATATACTCCTGTCTCTACCTATATAAAGTTTTATGGATTAACATATACGAAACCATGCTCAAAATTTGTTTAGGTTTTCATATTTCTGTTGCATACTTTAATTCTTAAAATTATACAAAAATTCCACTAATGTATAACAACTAAATAAAAGTTATAACAAAACAAATTCTTTCTATTATATATGTCACAAATATTAGCAACTATATTTAATAGGGATGGCAATTGAACTCGGGTCTGGTTAGGCCAGGTTTGACCGAGTCTCAGTCGAGCCTGATCCTACCCCAGCTCGGATACTTATAACAAAATGACATCATTTTTTAGAAAACAACATCGTTTTTTCTATTTTTAAATTTAAAAATAAAAATAGGTCGGATATAGTTGAATCGAGCCTAGGCTCTAACTCGGCTGTCTCAGGCCTGGTAGGGCTAGAGGATAATCATGTAAATATAACATTCAAAATAATCATATAAATGAAAAATAAATGATGTTGTCTAATTAAATACATTTATGTATAAATTTAGGTTAGACATTAGCCAATTCTCTCTGATCAATAGATTTGTACAAGCTCGGATTGTCCCACATAATGCACTTAAGCAAAAAAATGTTACATGTCCCATTTTGGCCTAGACTAATTCTTCTCAAGCAACAAAATGGTACCCTCACTATTTTGGAACCAACTATAGGCACTAGGCATCCAAACTACTTGCCACCTCTCATATGCATACATATCAATCGCTCTTCTGAGTGCCTAAAATCATATAACAACAAGATACAATCAACAACACACCCACCCAACATGTATATAAGACGTCATGTATAGGAATTAATTGTATATTGTTGATAAGTGATAATTAGGTTATGTTTTCAAAATAATTTCAAGAGCATTTACCTCGTGATGGATTATTTCTATAGGATTTGGTACTCAATAAATCTTATATTTTGTTTCTAAGCCTTAATATAGCTCCCCTAATAAATAAAGAATGAATTAAGGTAAATAGGAGCCAATTTAAAGAAGTTTTAAAGTGATTTTGGATGAACATAGACCTATGTTTAGAACTCAGGACAAATAAAAAATTGTGTTTAGCTTTGTGTAGCCTACCAGAGCATTCTAGTTATTGGAGAAACCTGCCACATGAAGAATATGGTGCCAATAATGACCCATGGTTAGGAACATGGCCAAAGACGATATGTATTCAAACCTATGTAGGTTGTTGGTTATTATGGCTTCTTTGACAACTTATTATATGAACGAACACGATGCTTTTATGATAACTTGCTATACGAAGGAACACAACCTAAATATGGACCCATGTTCATGGCCTTCAAACTAATGTTTACCAAGTGAACCCTTAGATATAAGGTAAAGGATGTACTAAGTTAACAACTAAGCTCCACATGCTTAAATAAATTACCTGTGTTAGCAATGATATTTATTTAAATTAAGATTTTTGGTTGTTATCATGAACATAAAACCAACTCAGGTTTGTGTTAGACCCATGTTAGTTAGAAATTTTAAGGTCTTGTATAAACAAGAAAGGAACATAGTGAAGAGGAAAGAGAGAGAGTTGATTGAGAGGACAAAAGAACAGCTAATAAAGGCCAAACTAGAGGTTTTGACATAAGAATGAATCAACCTTGGAGAAAATTTTCAAGATTCCATCAAGCATTAATCAAGAAGCATCAAGATTTCAATATCCATGAGAATGCCATCTTTTGTCTTATCTTCTTTATTACTTATTGTTGTCTTTCTCTATCAGTTTATGAACTAAATTAGGATATAGATCTAAATGAGATAAAATATATGACCTATTATTTGGATTGATTTCTTTGGGTTAATGATAGATTCAAGTTTTTGATGAATTAGTCATGTGTCTATATTGTGTTGAATTAAAATATGGTAGCATTTTGATACAATTTCACATTTCATTTTAAGGACTGAGAAATCATATATACGAATAGATCAAAGCAGCAAAGATATTTAGGATTTGTTTAATTACATGGCATCTAACCAATATTTGTTTGACACTTTAAGATAACTCCACAAAGCAAGTTAACATGACTAATTTTAGAGACAATTTTAGCAAAATTATAATCCCTTTTCCAACACATATAAGCGCAATAGAGAAACCACCCAAACATTAGGTGGGGAGATAGACAAATAAACATATTAACTGCACATAATCAGCCATACAAGCCTTCTTTTCAATGAAACTAACTAAGAAAATAATAACATACGATTCAAGCTTTAATTTCAAGTACAAATCTTGAAGAAATAGTTAAACAAATCCTAAAGTACAAGTACATATCAACTGCACAGAATTAGCCATACAAGACCGTATGCATGACCGTGTTTGACGCGAAAAAACACTAAAATCCCTAACTTCTCAATGAGTTATCAGACATATAGTCTCCATTTAGTGCTCAAACAATGCCTCGATAAGCCACTCAACATACACCCTTACTAAATTTCCCATATAAAATATATTAAAAAAAACATGGGAGTTTCTTTTTGTTCTCTTTTTCATTTCCTATTTTTCTATTTTTTTACACTTTACTATTAAACATAAGGGACAACGCTTTAAATAGGTATAAGAGATTTTTTTTCTTGTTATGAATTTATGGTATGTTAAGCATTTTTAGGCTATATGAATGCTTGCTTTTAACTTCTTGTTTTTACATAATGCTTTTGGAAGTCATTGAAATGATGTGCCAAAGAAATTTTTACTAAACTGTTTTGACTGAATTGAATTTTATTGTGCAAATTAAAACTAAAAATGATTAAGATGAAGGATAAACACATTCATAAATTGAAATAGCTAGGGTATTCACTTAGACAAAGCGAGATAATTGATAGATGAAGTATTGCATAAGGATTTAGGTGAATTTAACATATAAGCATTTGAGCCTAAAAGGATAAAAAATATATTAAATCTATCCATTTTTCTTTAGTGTGCGATTCCACGTCATTTGGATACCTCTATAACTTGCATTAAAGCAATTTTAATTGATATTATGCATATCAACTTGAATATGATAAAGGCCTTCCCTCTTTATCCATTTACCTTAAAAAGCCACCTTACTTAATTGTCCATAGTTTAGCCCCTTTGAGTCATTTTTAAAATCCCTATCTTTATATTTTAAACTCACATCATAAACCTAATTTGTCATATATCCTATCATCTAACTACAAATCATAATAAGTTGTTTTTAAGTTATTTGAGGAATGAGAATAACTTTGCTTTAAATTTTGTTTTCAAGCTACTCATTTTGTATTTAGTTTAACTTTGTATCATGGCCTTCCATTTTGGCGTTAATGATTTTTATATAAAAAATAAGTAAAATATCAACAAGAGAATAATTATAGCTATAGTATATTGGCATATGAGTGCTTGGTCACCTTTTTAGCGCTACCCTTTGTTTGAATTCCTTATTAAATTTATGTGGTTTTAGCCTATAATTTTCCCTTTTCTAACCCTTAACCTAAGACCATTACAACCATTTAATATAAGTCCTTTTGATTCATGCCTTTACGTTTTCATTGTGAGAGATATTTGGTGTATGTGCAAATTTATAGTAGTGTATTCCTTGTGACAAGAGTTTGAGAGTAAATAATTGAACCTAAACACTTAAGTGAAAGAGTGAAAACCCTAAGGTAATTCACCAAGGCTTTATGCATGCTTTTGATTGAGATTATATTTAATTGTTTCTATTCATATTTTTTAGTAAAAATCGACATTATTGTGTGTTGTTGCCTAACTCTTTTCCAATCTAAGTCTTAAGGAATGTGCATGATTTAATCTCGTGAAAATTGGTTTAGTAAAACCTATTTGGCTATCTTGTTTTGTTACTTTTTTATGCTTAAGGACAAACAATGATTATATGTGGGGGAACTTGATATCTTATAATTTTGCCTCAATTTTAGAATTCAAAACCCTCCATAATCTTATCTTAATAAGTTGAAACTCAATATTTTTTAAGAAAAAGATTGGTCCTTAATTCAAATTTGAAAGTTTAAAATTTAGGAGCAATATCACCATTAATTAAAAGGAAATCAAGAAGATTTGGACTGATAAAATGTTTTATTTTATAGATTTAGATTAGATTAACATAATCAAATTAAAATATGAATAAATAGTCTAGTGTGATCTTAGGCATAGGCACGTTCAGTAAGCATTGTAATTTCTAAACTTACAATATATAACAAAAAAAGTGTTTAAATTGTATTATAGCCAAATCCAGGTGGAAATCATTGAAGTTATGATCTAGGGAAGCCATCGAATTATAGTAAAAATATTTTTACATGGGGTCAAATTGGCTACAAATAGTGCAAGGATGAGAAGCAAAACATCCAAGTTTTCTTTGCGTTTTCTATCTTTTCACAAAGCTTTCTTTTCCTCTCCTTAATGTACGTTAAGTTAGGCTCTCTTCTTTAGAAGTTAGCTGTAGTTATGGCCATTGTTAGCTAATTTTCTTTATCTTAGTTTAAAGAAGTCGAAGCCTTTTAAAACCATGAAGATTGGTGGCAATTGGGTCTTAATGGTGAGTGTTTCATTTATTCATGTATTAGATTGATTTTCTATTCTTTTATTTTATGATTATTTTTTATTGATTTATAATACGCGCAATTAATATATTGATTAAAATGATAATTTGTTAGATTAAATTTTGAATGCGTAAAAGTTCTTTTTCTTTAACAAATGTTAAGGTATTAAGCCTCGAAAGGCAATCAGTTGTACATACAAAATACAATGCTAAATGTCACTAAAAATTAGTGACTATCAAGGAATATGAGTAGAAATTTAAAAGATGAGCAAAAGAAAACTAGACATTTTAAAAGGAAAGGAGTTATTGGTTGTCTTGCAATCTGTGATTCTAAATGTCAATTTGGTGCCTCATGTGTTGCACAAGTTGCGAGGCCTTTATCTTGAAAATTCATACAATTTCTTTTATCCCAAGTTGCCATAACTATTGATGAGAGAACTAACCAGAAAATTTTATAAGCACCGTTGTTGGTGTGTTTGCTAGTTGAATGCCAAGTTTTAACATTGTCCAGGATACTTAATTCTTCACCTATCAAACATCTTTTGAGAAGTTCTTTCCAAATGCCTTTGATATAATTAACTTAATGAATAAATGTTCAGTGTTGTCCTCAGCTTCTTGGCATAATGAGCACCAATTGGTGAGAAGCATGTATCTGGTGATTTTGTCAACAGTTTTTGGCTTACCTTTCATTGCAATCCATAGTAAATGTAGCTCAAGGATTGATATAATTTCACCAAGGTTTGGTCCAACCTTCTTTAGGCAAATGTTTAAAGATTAACTTTTTATAAGAATCATTAGTGAATATGCCATTATTGGTGTGTCTCCAAATATGCTTGTCTTCATCTGTGCTGATATATGTTTAAAGAATTTCATTTGTTTGAAAGAGATGCTGCAACTGAAACATTTAATGAAATTGAAATTCTGAGAGGTGTACTTTGATTGACATTGATAAGTTATCCCACCAAAAGCCAATTATTATACCAAAAGTTAATAGACTCTCCATTCCTAACCAGTGTAATTAATTTTCTTAATTTCAAGATAGCTTTTAAGTTAGAAGAGGAGAAGTGTTTGATATCAAGAGCCTATATACTTCTATTCTTAATGAAGTGAGTATGGATCCATTTTCACCATAATGATTATTTGTCATGCATGAGTCTTCAAAGTCTCTTTGTAAACAATATGGTGTTCATTTTTTGATAGAGCATATGCCAAGTCCTCTATATATTCTTGGAGTATTTGCCTCACTCCATTTCACCTTACTTTTATGAATTCTATCTCTGCAGAAAGTTATTGAGTAACTTGTCAATTGATTTTGCTAACGAAATTTGGAAAAGCCAGATGAGCTACCTAAAGTGTTAATGGAATTTAGAATTGAGATTATTAGTTGGGCTCTTCTTGTTGTTAGAAGATTCTTGGAACTCGAGGAAGAAATTTTAGATTGAATTATATCAAATAGATCTATATAGTCTCTTTTTCTCAAACTTTGAGTAGAAATGGGAATGCCTAGATATTTCATTGGAAGTTCTTATTGCTTAAAATAAGTGACAGTTGAGATTAACTGCATACGGTTGGCAGCAATTCTTGATAGATAAATATCGCTCTTGGAGTACACTTGTAATTCAAAAGATCTTTGAAATATTTTTCGAGCTTTCATCAAAGTGTGAGTGGAGATTACATCTGCCATGGACAATAGAATCAGATCATTTGCAAAGAAAAGATTAGTTAGTTTCTTGCACTTTGAATGATATTTAAAGCCCTTTTTCCTTTTAATAACCCTCATGATTATCTTACAAAGTGCCTCCATAATAAACACAAATATGTAGGGTGATAACGGATCTCCTTGTCGAATACCTTTGGAGCTTTTGAAGAATTTGGTAGGTTGCCTATTCACCAGAATGCTACATGAGGAAGTCAATCATGCACTGGTCAATCCATTAAATGAAAGAGTCTAGGAATTCCATATCATGTAGGATGTTGATAATGAAATTGCACTTAACATTGTCATATGCCTTTTTAAGATCAATTTTGATGTAACAATTGGGGTTACTTTTCTTATTGGAGTAATTGCTAATGAGCTCCTAAATAATGAGTATGTAATCTCCAATCACCCTTCCAGGTATGAAGGCTCCTTAGGTGGGGTTGATATGTTGGAGTTATGTAAATATAGTGCCCTGAAAAGCAAGTGTATTTACATGTAACTTTATCTTCTTCAGTTACATTTT
>JANZLH020000371.1:26814-43864 GCA_026770325.2 Erythroxylum fimbriatum
GAGTTACATTTTAATTAGGATAGGACATTCATTTTTTTAACTTTAGGAATTTGTTGTATACATTTATAATTATAAGTCAATTCAATAATTTAGCATCATTAGTAATCTTTCATGAGGACGCTTGACTAAAAAGAAACAAGGTAGGCTAAGAAATTTAAAAAAAAAGTGTGCTAAATAAATTAATATTCCACTAGTCCTTTTTGAAAAAATCAAGTTAATAATAGAGAGTTGGCCAATTAAGAATGTGATGTTGCTGGGTAACCAGAAGTATTCACGACAAAATATTAGTCTTCGCGTCAAAAGACTAGAATGACATTCCAACTAAGCTAAATAATAAAAAAAAACGTAGCCTAGTTGAGTAATTGAGGGACATTCATGACAAAGTGATTGCCTTCATGTCAAAAGACTAGGTTAACGTTAACGAAAATTTAAAAAAAAAGGTGTTTTGATAAGTAAAACCTACTGATCTTTGAAAATAGCAAAAATTTTCATGAAGAGATACCTAGTGATAGTTGCATTTTTTGATTGATTACTAATTATAAATGTATGTGTACAAGTTTTATAGGTAAATGAATAGGATGTTAATGTTTTGATTAATATGTGTATTCAATTCAAAGTGATTAACCATGAAATGTATAGGTTAGTACGTTAGCACAACTTCAATGATTGATGTTTGTGGTTAAATTTATTCCATAAAGTTTGACGTCATTGTCTCATTATTGCATATTGCATTAATGTATTCTTATGTTTTTATGTTTGGTTTGTTTGTTTTTGCTTTTGCTTTTGCTTGAGGACAAACAAACGTTTAAGTGTGGGGATATTGATAGGTGTAGTATATACAATGTTTTGATGTGTTTTAGTATGTTTTTAGGTATTTATTAGATGATTATCGTATCTATAGGCTTATAATTTTATTTATGTGAGTGTTTGTTTATATTCTAAGTGTTTATATGCTTTAATTTTATGTTTCTTGAGGTTTTTGATGTATTTGTGAGTGTTTCTTAAAGAACAAAGATATTGGACGTGCATAGAGCTGCATGGGCAAGGTCACAATTATGACAATTCCCTAAAGTCGTGATTGTGACAAAAAGAAAATTTTCAAAGTCACAATGGTGACTCCCATGTCACAATAATGACAGACACTTCCCAAGCACTAGTTTTTTCATCTGTTTTAGGGTTTAAGGGCATTTTTGGAACCAATTAAACTAGGAAAACCCTAGTTACACCCCTGAAACCTAGTACAATATTTAACAACATTAAACAAACTCTAAAAATGCAGCAGTCAATAGAAAAGAGTGGATTAAATAAGGGAGATCAAGAAGAATGTCCAAGATTTCTAGCTTTCCATATCAAGACCCAAATAGAGTTTTTCTTCTTTTCCTTTAGTTATTTCATTTAACATGTTTATGAGTTTTTAAATTTCAAATCAGGGTTTATTTTGAATTTATTTTGTGACTTTGATTATTGTTGATTCAATACATATTTTGGTGTTTGTGATAATTGTGCATGCTTATACTTGACAATAAATCGAGAGGGGTCAAAAGTAGTTAAATTAGATTGTGCAACGAGATTTGGCAGTTTAATAAATCTCGCAATTATCAAATTAACAATCATTCGAAACGAGATCTTACGTGAGAAATTAATTATCCAATAGATTGCTTCAAATTTAATTGAAAATGTTAGGGAAAGTTTTGTGAATCGAGAGATTGCAATTTTGAAATTTTCGGATTCAATTAGGGTTAATTGATTAAGTCTAGAGAGAGTAATCAATACATTAGAAAATTTAGGATCAACACATAATTGGATCAATAATAGTTAAGGAAACAAAATAATGAAAGAATAAGTCCTAAACATCGATCCTTGATCAAACCCTAATATTAATTAGCTGCTCACTTGTTATTTGCTTATTTACTTGGTTTTATTAATTGTTTTAATTTTTGTTGTTATTTTTTTATTCAAATCACATTTTGAATATCTTAGATAAAGTTATATTCAAATTATTTTGTGTAATTCCTTGTGAGAACGATAACCTGATATGTTACAAGATACGATATGTATACTTGCAGTGTATTGAGGGTTTTATTAAATGTAAATATGAAAAGGTTTTTTAACTATTCTTTTGCATGCAAAATCAGATCCTAACCTGATTTCTCAACACATATAAATTAAATGAGTTATACAAAGATATAGCTTCATTATATATTATTTTAAGATTTTGAATGAAGATATGATGTTATTAGTTATATAAGAGTTCATTTAGACTTAGAATTAATTGGGAAATCTAATAAATACAAATTCATGAATTTGAGTCTAATGAATGATAATTCAGAAAGTGATCCAAATAGTTTCATATTAATTATGGATTAAGAAGGAACTAACTCGAAATGAGCAAAATGGAATTTTTATATTAGAAAAGAAGTTTATAACAAAACGAGTTATATATATAAAAAAATATGGATCATTAACTATTATTTCCAAATTTTGAGTTGAAATGAAAACGAAGAATGCTAATAAATCCCAGTTCCATATGCAAGTGATCGTACCCAAGTGATCGAAAGAACAATTAACCGTCGACTTGAACCCTCAAATTAAAGGTTCCATATTCACTATCCCATATAGATTTGTCTTGAATAAAAATTTAATCCAACGCATTAAGATTGGTATACATTCATTCTAGGATTATTATAAATCTTTTCTGAACTTGTGGGGATAATCTTATAGCCCAAGATCCATGTCTGCTCCACATACAATTAATGCAAAAGCTTAGAAAAGGAAGGAACAAAGTTGCGGCAGCTTTATAATAAAACCCCAGGCCCCTGCCTCAAGAATAACTGCCTTCCTCAGACCAAACCTGGTGGATGAGACAATGGGTCACCACCTCACAGACAGAGGAATGTACCCTCGAGGGCACGTGTCTCCGGATCCGCAGAAGGCCCCTGCCTATATATATAATATTCGGAATATATCTTCAAAACTTTTTGTTTTAGGTACATGGTATTTTTTGTCCCGAATTTATTGCTTAATGGACACTGAATCTTCTATCAATTCAAACTCACTCTCTTCCAATTAAGTCACAGAGGTATTTATGCGGATGTTTATACAGAAGAAGAAGAAGAACAGTGATTCTGTTCTGATTAACTAGTTCCAGAATTAGAACAGTGTAACATTCTAAGGTTGCTCCAACTCATGCAACTAATTATTGAGTTCAATTGGACACCACATCAGTATCTTCAATTAGTAAATAGTAATACTATTGTGGCACACCGGCGTATGTACCGTGAAGACAACCGATGTGCAAACTGATTAGTGTTTTATGTCAAGTACTTTGAGTTAGGTACCACTTATTTTGAAACTACACCTATTAAGTATCATGTATTTCTCTTAGAGGATTAGTCGGGACTCTATTTCTCTAGACTCTTTATATAATACGTCCTTTTCTCTATTAATAAAAAAAATGGTAATATTATTATTCAGTCTGAGAATGATCGGCTTAAAAACGTCTTCTCGTAATTAGACCCTTTTGAGACACCTCGGAGCTTAAAAAAAAGTAACTATTATTCGGATATGGTTCTTTTATATGATTGTAAAAATTAAAATTTTTTACAGAGCTGTCTGATGCGATAGATAGGACAGCTTCGTTCCATAAAAATAAAGTCCGTCCGAGTGCGTTACAAGTTCTGTTATTAACGTGTATAAGAAGGTGGCTGGCTGCTATATTAGTAAAAGTTACGAGGCCCTCAAAACCTGTTGAAATGAAGGTCGAGTCCTTACCTCCCGTCTTTCGCGACAAAAACACATCCGAAGAAAGCATTGTTCTTGATGAAACCTTGAAAGAGATAGAAGAAGAAGACGATGACGTTGTTATACCTGTTATAGATCTTGAGAGTCCAAACCCAGAAAAGATTAGAGAAGCTTGCAAAGATTGGGGAATGTTTCGTTTGGTTAACCATGGAGTTCCATTAAATATTCTTACTCAGCTTCAAGATCATTCCAGAGACCTTTTCTCTCTGTCTTTTGAACGCAAACAATCGCTGTTCACTACTCCACTGTCCTACTTCTGGGGCACACCTGCTTTAACCCCGACCGGTACGGCCCTATCGAGAGTCCCTCGAAACATGAACTGGGTCGAAGGTCTTAACATTCCTCTTGGTCTACTCGCCGAGTTTGAAGCTGCTGATAATACAAAGCTTCATGCTTTCAGGTAACCGTTCACTTTGTTAGTATTATTATTATTATGTATTTATCTTCTGTTCCTTTTTTTGATGATTGTTGTGGACCTTTTGAGATTGTCATATGTTTTGGAGTGGCCTACGATTGGCGCAGAAGAGGTCGACGTACTTGATTATATATGGTCTGGAAAGGTCTGACTGTCACCATCACAATATTTGTTTTCGCAACTGTGGATCTAATGCTTCAATAAGAACATAGTATTTAATTTCCCTAATATCAATTCACGGGTCCTTGCATTTAATTAATTTCCCCATGCACCAACACGTTTCCTAAACGATAAGTTTTAATGAAAAACACAAGCCATTTCCGTCCTTGCATCCATTATCTGCCTCTAGCACGCTCCACCACCACCCAACAGATTGTTCTGAAAAAAATTATGGGAAAGCAAGGATTTCTCATCCCATGCTCTTCTTTGTGAAACCAACGTGAACCCAGCTGTCCTATCCTGTGAAGTGCCTACAAATCAGTGAGAGGATTAGTCGTTTGGTTCGCCGATGAAAACCCTGATGTAAGACCAAAAAAAATAAAGTCCCAGATCCCTTTTTCTTTTCAAGAAAACAATGAGTAGCTAGCATCAAACACGTACGGCTCCGGTGATCTCCATTTAAGCTTGTCCTTGTCATTTTAGATTCTTAAGAAATAGGCAAGTCTCATTATGATCTGATCAATTAGGTATCTTTTACTACAGAAAACTAGCTTCTTCCTGATATGTACGTTCGTTCAACCCTTACCATTTTGGCTTCTAGGGTACTTAGAGATAAAGTTCAATTGTGAACCTTTTTCTATCTGGATTGGAAGTCTTTTAACATTACAATTTTCATCATGTGATCTCCAGCCTAAAGAAAATCATGCCTACTGAATTTAGTTTTATCTTTATGTTGAACGACTAACCTATATAGTATTCTTGTTCTACTTTGTGAGTCAATCTCATCACAATTCTATTTCAACCAATAAATTTAGAGAAAATAAATTTTATTCAATTGTATGTTTATATATATAAACAAAGCTTTTCATCCTTTGAATTAAGAGGTAAATAATTAAGCCATCAAGAGAAGTAAGAATTTGAAGTTTTAAATCACGATCAGTATACTTGTTAAGTATATATCCTCATATCTAGGATAGTGTCACAAGATCATAAATATAGCTAAAGTTTCTAGAAAACGAAAGCAAATAACTTGAGATGTTTTTGTTTGACTTTGAGGCAACAAACAAGAGAAACTATGCTTAGTTGCTGTTGTCTACATCTCCACGTAAATATCGCAACAGATTAGAACTACGTTTAGCACTGTTGTCAGCACATAAAAATATCGAATTTTGAAGTCATTACCAAAACCATATAATTACATGTTTTCTCTTTGTGGTTTTTTCGAAAAAACACTTTTGTGTGCTTTATAGTTTGCTTTGACGGCTCTTTCTGAACAAGGTTTTTAAATCATTCGTGGTATGATTAGTCGACACGAAGATACTGCAGAAATAGACATTGTGTTTCCTGTCAATTGCCGTCCCTTCTTCATGTGCTGTTTCCTTATTTTGTCAGTCCGATTCCCTTCTTTTGATGGGACGTCTTCTTAACAAAGTTACACGGCTTTTTTTCCTTTGACTAACTGAAAGTCATTGCGGGATTAATGTGTCATACTCTCAGCACTGGTGAATCGTGATATATATCATATTCTGTTTCCGTACCAGAGTTTTAATTGAAGAATATGGTAGGCATCTAGCTAAACTTGCCTCAACAGTATTTGAAGTGATGGCTAAAAACCTCAATCTGAATCCAGAACACTCCAAGTCTTACCTATCCGAATCGACGGGGTTCGTGCGAGTTTACAGGTATCCTCAGTGTTCCATGGCTAGTGAGTCATGGGGTATGGATGTGCACACAGACAGCTCAGTGATTTCCATATTGTTCCAAGACCAAGTTGGTGGACTTGAACTTCTCAAAGACGATAAATGGCTCAAAGTAAAACCAATTCCCCACACACTGATTCTGAACCTTGGAGACATGATGCAGGTCTCTCCTTATCTATTATATAATGTACCTGTCAATTTTCTTTTTATATATAAATTTCTGATAAACAATATCTTTCTGTAAATTCCATTTTTTGAGCTTAAACTACTTTGAAATGCATTAGGCAATAAGCAATGACGAATACAAGAGTGTGAAGCACAGAGTCAAATTGAACAAATGGGACGAACGACTCTCTATATGCTACTTTGTATTCCCAGCAGAAGGGCGAGTGATTCAAAGCTCCAAGTACAAGCCTTTCACTTACAGCGATTTCCAAGCACAAGTCCAGCAGGATATAATGGCTCTGGGTTATAAGGTCGGGCTTGAGAAGTTTAGGGTCAATGAGACCGGCTAGTAATTCCTATCCAAGGCCTGCAAGTTGTGATCACAAATGGCAGGATCTTTTTATTTCCGTTTCGTATCAGTTGATATCATCTCTCTTTTTTCTTCCTTTTATGATAAATTATGTTCAAAACATTCTTAACTTTGCCAAGAACTTTTTTTATGGTATAACTTTTAGCGCAGAAAGAAACAAATTTTTCTTGTGATTTAAATAATTTGATATTTTTATAATTTAAAATTTTTTAAAATAAACTTCCATTATTATCTTTAATTAAAAAATGTTAAGTATATGTAAACTTTTTATTTTTATTAAAAATATCATCTTATTTATCATCTTATTTTTATTTAAACGAAAATTACTTAATTCATTTCAACTTAATTTATTTGACTCAATGATAAATTAAAGTATTTACTGACAAAAATATTAACACGACTCGTAACATTTATTTTAGTTTTCTTTACAAAAATTTGCATAACTTCAAAGTATTGAGTTGAGAAATGATGAGATTCGTTACTTGAAATTGATGGGTTAACGTTTTGAATTTAAACTTGACGGATTATTTAACTGAAAAATTATGATTATAACTTAAAAATTAATGAAAAATACACTTAATAATTTTTTATTTAAATTATCAAAATATGAGGACATGAATTTTATTAATTTATATTTTGTTAGTAAGATATTTGTTGTTAACATTTGAAAAAATTAGACGTGGAGGCTTTAGGAGTTTCTTATTCATTTTCTTCCATGTTTAGCCTGACTGGCACCTCGAAGATTATGTTGGAGTGCCATGAAACTAAGAACAAGATGACACTTGGAGGTAAAATGTTATCTTGTCCATCATATGGAAAATTCTTTCATGACTCTCAATAGCCCAGAAGTCATAAGTTATGATTGCTTATCATTGATGAAAGATACCAAATAAGCCTTTGTCTTTTGCATTGAAAAACTTTTCAAAGGATGTGAGGGTTTTGTGGGCTCAACAAGGTGAAGAATAACAATATAAGAGGTAAGTTAACACTAGCGAAAGTAGAGACGATGTTCATTGAAACTAAACTTATAAAATATAGATCAAATGCTAATGCAGAACACCAGAATGACCACTTTATAAAGAGGAAAGATCAATTGGTTAAGAAGCTGGATATAGAAAGGGTGGAACACCACAACATCATTCTAGAAAGGATGGGACATTACAAAGACCTTTTAGATCACACTACAAATGCTAAGAAATAAAAGAACCAAACCTACATTGAAGGCCCCAAGTTGAAGAAAATGACATTAGATAACAAGAAACCAGCCAAGAATTTGATGGTTTGGGTGCGTTATATATTACACTTTATGTCAAAGCAACTTATGAGACAAATTAGTCACATTTCTAGTACAATAATTGAGCAATGTTACCCCTTTTTTGTTTTTTGGGTGCATAACTTCACATAACCCTTTTTGTCCAAGATTTGTATCTTTTTTAATATTTTAGCCTCTTTCTTGAATGAGATATAAGAAGAAGGGCATAGAGGAAGGTTAATATAAGCAATCCATGTAATTGCATATATGTTTGGTGTTATGAATAAATAACCAAAGTACATAGCAGACGACAAAGAAGAGAGAAGAGAATGACATCGAAGATCTAGTATTAGTAAATAAAGAGGAAGCATATCATATCTGCAACTGTTATATCAACCAAGCGATAGATGGGACACGCGTCGTCACCTAGAGACAACTTGTATTGTTTATTAGTCGTTGTAATGAACATGTTACGAAATGAAAATTCAATAATGAATTAGCTATCCTTCTTCTTATGTATCTTCTTCTTATTATTCACTCTAAAACTCTAACGTCTAGGAAAGAATTAGCCCACTCAATAGCGAGCGAACTTTGTGAGCTAAAATACCGTAATAATTGGTATTAGATCAAATGATCCTTAGTAGTAGTTAAATGGTAGAAAACATGAGAGGATCGGAGGTACGCCACTTAGAAGAACGAATGAAGAATCTATTGGAAACACAAATGAGAAATGAAAAGCAGATCAATGACATCAAGTCAATGTTCCAGCAACTCATGCAAAAGATGGGAAAGGCAGACATATAAGTCACAATGAGAAAACCAGGAGATAATGGAAACTACACAATGCCTACTAGGTTAAGCAAAATTGACTTTCTTACATTTGATGGTACAGGGGTGAAGAGTTGGATCTCTCAATGCTAACAACTTTTCACAATCGACCACACACCAGAAGAACTAAAAATGAAGGTAGCATTCTTACACATGGAAGGTGTAGCATAGGAGTGGTACCAGTTAATGATAAGAAATAGAATTGAAGGAGAAATGCTGACATGAGAAGAATTTTTAACTATTTTGAGATAGAGGTTTGATGAAGATATATTTGAAGACCTAATTGGTGATTTCAAGGAGCTGAAGTAAGAAGACCCATTATTAAAATATTGTGCTCAGTTAGATAGATATTTAAACTAATTGTCACTGTCAGAAGTCTATATGGTAGGGTTCTTCGTGAAGGGCTCAAACCAGAGTTAGAACTCACTGTCAAGATGGGATGATGGATCCCTAAACACTCCAACAAGCTTACACACTCACCAGGAAATAAGAAGTGATAGTAGTAGCCAACGTTCCTGTATACTTTGGAAGAGGAGTGAAGCCATTAGGGTAAATAGAAGGAGGGGCATCAGTCACGTACAAGAGGTAGGGTTACTTCCCACACCAAGAAACCAAGACGACATTAATAAACCCAATTACAATAAGAATTTAAGGGGAATGAAAGTAATGAGTAGCAAAGAATTCGAAGAGAAGAGAGAAAGGGGATTATGCTTTTGGTGTGATGAGAAGTACTCTCTGGGGTATAAATGCAAGAAAAGATAGTTCCATTTGTACATGGTGGAAGATGAAGAAACAGTCAAAAGGGAACAAGAAAACAAAGGTAGGAGGAAGGAGCACTATTTAGTCCTAACGTATATTTAGAAGCGATGTGGGGTCTAAAAGACTGAGAGGAGTATAAACATATGAGACTTATGGGAAGCCACCAAATGAAACCTTTGTACATCCTCATCGATAGCAAAAGTACTCACAACTTCTTAAATGAAAAATTAATTAGGACAGTAAATGTTGAAGTAATAGAAATACCATCCCTGAATATTACAATGAGAGGGGCTTAAAATTGAGTTGCAGACAAATATACAGGGATGATTTCATTTGGAAGATACAAGGGCTACAACTCACCAGCTATGTGCTGATCATTAAGTTAGGAGTAAGTGATATAGTCCTAAGAGTTCAGTATTTGGTAACCCTCGACTATATGCTGCGCAATTTCAAACCGCGTAACTTGGAGTTCTAGTGGAAGGATAGAACTGTGAGGCTAATTGGCAATCCATAAGAAAAGGATAAAGAGATCTTAGGTAAAGGCTTTAATAAACTAATGGAAAATTCAAGTCAGAGAACACTATTTATGGTTTGTTTATCATATCTAGTTGAGCTCTATATGCAACAACTTATGTTAGAAGATAAATCTAATACCAAAGAGGAATTAGAAAACTTGCTAGCTAATTTTGGTGAAGTATTTAAGGAAGCTAAACAATTGCTATTGAAAAGAACCCATGATAATAGCATCCCACTTAAACTTGGGGTAGAAACCATAAACATACAACCTTACAGATACTTGAGAGAAACAAAAGATGCTATTAAGAGATCAGTGAAAGAATTAATGGAAGAAGGTTTCATCAGGAAGAGTGTTAGCCTATATGCTTAACCATTGATTCTTTCTAAGAAAAAAGACAACATATGGAGAATATGTATAGACTATAGGGAGCTAAATAAATACATTATTAAAAACAAATTCCGCATCCTATTGATTGAAGAATTATTGGAAGAATTAAGAGGGTCTACTTGGTACTCCAAATTAGATTTAACATTTGGATTAAGCTTTGTGTGACTACTGTGAGGTATTCTGTGGCGCTTAATGGAAATGGGGCCTATTAGTCCGAATAGGGGGCTACGGCAAGGGGATCCTCTTTCTCTGTATCTTTTTATCTTGTGTACAGAAGGCCTCTCAGCCCTTTTGCGTAAAGCGAAATTGCGTGGTGATATTCATGGTGTGCGCATTTGTGAGGGGGCCCCAACCATCTCTCACCTTTTCTTTGCAGATGATAACTTCTTCTTCCTCCGAGCTTCTACCAGTGAGTGTGGTCAACTCAAGAGTATCCTATCTACCTATGAAGAGGGGTCGGGTCAAGCAATTAACCTTCAGAAATCGGGTATCATGTTCAGCTCCAATACGAAGCAAGATGTTAGACATGCTAGCTCTCATATTCTGGGGGTTTCTAACCCTATTGATCATGGGCGCTACCTTGGATTACCCTCGTTGATTGGGAGAAATAAAAAGCAGGTTTTTTCCTTTTTGAGGGATCGTCTACGCAAAAGAAATATTACTAGTTGGAAGAACAAGCTTCTTTCCAGACCAGGTAAGGAAATTCTGTTGAAGACAATTTCCCAAGCCCTTCCTACTTATTTTATGAGTGTTTTCAGGCTCCCTTTGGGTATATGCGATGAACTACAAAAAATGATGAATTCCTTTTGGTGGGGCTCTTCTTCCGGTGACCGTGCTAAGATCCATTGGAGCAAGTGGGAACGATTGTGTGTTCCTAAGAAGTTAGGTGGCATGGGTTTTCGGGATTTGAAGTGCTTTAATCTCGCAATGTTGGGAAAGCAGGGATGGCGGTTTCTAACACTTCCGGATTCTTTAGTAAGCCAGGTTTTCAAGGCTAGGTATTTTCCGACTTCGGACTTTCTTCATGTTAGCGAAGGACGAAACCCTAGTCTAATTTGAAAAAGTATATTCTTTGCTAAAAGTATCCTAGAAAAGGGTGTTAGATGGCGTGTGGGCGATGGGTCTTCGATCGGGGTGTTTAAGGATCCTTGGCTTCCTGATGATTCTAATTTCTATGTGCTCTCAAGTCCACTACAGGGTATGTCCGATATGAAGGTGAGTGATTTGATCGACCCTATTACTTTGAATTGGGATCCTTCTTTGGTAAATGGTATCTTAGCTCCTCAAGAAGCGTCACAAGTTCTCCAAATACCCATTTCTCCCTCTCGGTTGAAAGATGTTTTCTGCTGGCATCATAATAGGAATGGGGTTTATAGTGTGAAGTCGGGGTATAGGGATGCTACGTCTCTAGTGTTGGAGGCTCAAGATTATGGAATGGAGGGTCCGTGGAGTGGCATTTGGGGTGCTCACCTGCCCCCAAAGGTAAAAGACTTTTCTTGGCGTGTTTTGCGTGATTTTATTCCTTGTAAACAACGCATTTTTGCGCATGGGGTTAACCTGGACCCTGCATGTTCACGTTGTGGAGCTATCGAGACTATCGACCATGTATTGATCACGTGCTCGCCATGCATGGACGTTCTCAGGTATTGTCCTTCATAGTGATTTCATTAAAGATTGTATTGTTCATTGGTTGAGCGTAGGTAGCTTAGAGCTTCGAGATAGAGCCCTTACCATTTGCTGGAGTTTGTCGTTTCATCGGAATTTGTTTTGCTTGGCAACACAAGGATTCCTCTCCACACTCTATTGTGGCTTTTGCGGATGATTATTTACGAGACTGGAAGGCAGCGAAACTTATGTTTGGGCAAGTGCAGGTTGCTCCCAATATACCCAATATTCCCATAGGGTGGTAAAAACCTTCGATTAATTGGGTAAAATGCAATGTTGATGCCTCGACCGATAAAAGACGACATCAGTCTGGTTTTGGGGCTGTCCTGCGCGACCACCATGGCACTTTTATGATGGGGTTTTCTGGTCACCTGCCAGCTTGTACCAATGCCACAATTGCGGAAGCCTTGTCGATTAGAGAGGCTTTAACGTGGCTTAAACAACGTAATTTGGATAATGTTTTGTTAGAATCCGATTGTTTAGAGGTTATTGAGAGGCTCAATTCTAGCTCCTCTAATTTTTTCGAAGTTGGTTTAGTGCTTTCTGATTGCCAGGAGTTTAAGACTCAATTTCGGTAGCTGTCCTTCCTATGAACGCCTCGAACTGCTAATAGAGCCGCTCATTCTCTAGCAAGGGTATCTCTATTGTATGCAGATCATTTTACTTGGCCGTTGTCGCCAAGCTTTCTTTCTTCTGTTATTGTTTTTGATGTTGCTTCGTCTAGGAGTAATTTAGAGGAGGTCGTCCGGGTATATGGGATAAAGCCTATTGGCTTGGGTATTAGTTTTCGCCTCTTCTATATGCTTCTATGCTGTTTCGTGTTGGTTTTTAATGTCAAAAAAAAAAAGTCTATACTTTCGTCAAGTTTACCGACGCCCACCAATGTGGAAATATTCCTTCTGGTGAACATGAAAGTTGGTGTGGTTTCAATGATTTCCCTTTCTACATTCAGTGTCTGCGTAACTGGCAAAGAATATCATAGTCAAGTAGTCCATTTCGATATGTGAAAATCCCTTAGAATTTGAGCAAATATGAGAATAGGGTAACACGTTACATCCAAACTTAAGCTCTTATTGACTTGTTTTCATTTATCTATATCCATTTGTAACCATAAAACGCTATAATATTCTTATGCTTAAGCTCATGCAGCAAATGGATTTTTTGGTGAATGGAATATATACATATGTCATCTTCTCCAATTGTTTCATACATTTGACAGATTTCCTTGCTTATGTAATGGGTACATGAGTTGTATGACATACTTAAAAAATGGGACCAGTTTAAACAATTAAATCATAAAATCTTTTGAATTAATCAATTTTTTATTTTAGTTTATTTTAATATCTTGTGTTATTAAAATCAACTAATTTATTAATTAACGGCTAATTTTCATAAATTAACATATTTTTGTAGACTAAAATAAATAAGATATTTTCATTTAATAATTTATTTTTTAATTAAACTTCAACTTTTTAATAGACAAGAATAGTTTCCTTTTTCGATCTTATTCCAAATTCTTCATTACATATCAATTTTATAATATTTTAATATCAGTTGAATATTTAAACCTTAAATTTGTTATCTTATCAATCGGTTTAATTTTTGATTTAATTTTTAAAATATTGTACGCCAACTAAAATAGAAAAAAATTCAAGAGGTGATTCAAATCATGAAAATGTTTTTATTAATTTAATGTTTTAATAAAATAATTAGTCAAAAATAAAAATATATTAAAGTTTGAAACATAATTTAAATTCAGTATATTATTTGATTTTAAATTATTAACTCAAAATAATTTATAACTTATAAATTATTATATATTTTCAACAATTTATTTAGGCCTTGTTTGGTAAATAGCTTGTAGGAGACAAAAATAAGGATCGAAGTTTGGGAGAAAGGAATGAATCTTTATTCATGATTTGTGAAGATATATATACACTTGATTTCATACTCTCTTTCTTTTATGTTATTATGTCATAACAAACCTAACAACATGTAGTGTCTAAATAAAGACGAAGAATAATGAACAATTAAAAAGAACAAAACAAAATTGATAAGGTGTCTCGCTATAGTTCTATGTGTTGTCGTTTGCCGGTGTTGATTTTTCTTATGAGTCCAACAACCCCTCCTCAAGTTGGAGTTTATGTAAACCCAACTTGTCCAATGTTGTGTGAAGTGTCAGTGTTGGTAAAGCCTTTGTGAATACATCGGCCAATTGGAACCTCAAAGACAAGTGACTGGTTTGGAGAAAACCAACGTGGACTGCATTACGTACCAAGTGGCAATCGATATCTAGATACCTGGTATGCTCATGAAACACGGGATTGTTGGAGATATGGATTGCTGCCATGTTATCGCATCTTAGTGGGATTGGTAATGGAACCTTCACTTGCAGATATCTCAAGCTGTAATTGAGCCACTTTATTTCGCAGAGTACTGGCAATACTTCTGTATTCGGCTTCAGTAGAGGATCTGCTGACTGTTTACTGCTTTTTTGTCTTCCAAGAAATTAAGGATGAACCCAGAAATATGCAGAAGCCTGTAATGGGTTTTCGAGTGACTAGGCAACCTGCCAGTCTGCATCAGAATAAGCTAACAATTTATTTTCAGAGTTTGCCGAGTAGAATAGCGCCTTTGAAACACTCCCTGCTAGATACCTTAACATATGAGTTAGTGCCTTCCAATGTGGTTCTCTTGGGGCAGCGGTGTATTGGCTTAGTTGTTGCGTTGCGTATGTGATATCAGGTTGTGTAAAATTCAAGTACAACAGTTGCCCGACTATTCTCCTATACTTCTCAATATCGACTAATAAAGCACCATCATTAGAATTCAATTTTAGTACTGGAACTATGGGCACATCAGCACTTTTCAAATCTCCCAAATTCAAATAAGCCAATATATCACGTATGTACTTCTGTTTGGATAATATCATACCACACTTTGATCTAACTATTTCAAAACCAACAAAATACCTTACTTATTCCATATCCTTTATGGTGAATAAATCATTCAAGAAATTCTTCGCATCACTTATTAAGGATTCATCAAAACTGGTGATCAACACATCATCTACATAGATTACTAAGGCTATAAAGTCAGTATCGTTACCTTTTGTAAATAGATAAGGATCAGAATCTACTTGGACAAACCCGTAAGAAGTCAATTTAGTCGTGATTTCCTTATTCCACTATCTCTCTGCTTGTGTTAGGCCGTATAGAGATTTTCAAAGTTGTAGTTCCTCCCTTAGTCGCGTTTTGTTGTAGTCTTGAGGTGGTGAGATGTAAATTTCTTCATCGATTTTTCCATGTAGATAAGCGTTGTTTATATCCATGTGGTGTATGGGCCACCCCTTTGTTGTGGAAACAACAAGAATAGTGCAAATGGTCGTAAGCTTTACAAGCTGCTTGAATCTCTTCACAACCATGCATGCTTTGCGTCTTTCAATTTGTCCGTCTGGTTTTCTTTTGATTTTGTAAACCCACTTCGTGGTTAGTGGCTTTTTTCTCGCCGGTAATGTAACTGATACCCAGGTTCTGTTTCTTTCCAAAGCTTCAAACTCCGTCGCCATCGATTCGATCCATAATGGGTCCTGTTTAGCACTTTTATAAGAAAATGGTTCACAGTTAGTAGACAAGTTAGTCAGGAATATTTTATGGGAAGTGGAGAAGGTGAGCTTGTCCTGGTTCAGGAAGAGCTGTGAGGAAACAATAAGAGATCGATTTGGTAAGGTAGTAACGTAATCTTTAAGGTATGGGGCTGGGTTTCAGTGGCGGGTACTGAATCGGGTAGGGATGTTGGTGTTATTAGAAGGTGTTTGGATAGCTGACGGGGATGGCGTTTCAGGTTCGGGATTTTGAGTGTCGGTAGTAATTGGTGATGGCAAAAGGGTAGATTGGTCTACTGGGTTAGAGTTGGTTGGGTCGGTCAATGAAGATTGGGTAGCCGGGTAATTGGGTTTGTGTATAGATATTTAGACTGGAGGGTCCAAATAATGGGTCTGGTTCAGTGTTGTGTTTGGGCTCTTCGGTTTGTTTATACGGAAATAAAGATTTGTAAAAGATAACATCTCGATTAAAAATTACTTTTTTTTGTGTCGATTATTTGTAATTTGTAAGCCTTTCGATCGGTCGAGTATCCAAGGAATAAACATTTCGTTGCTCAGGGGTCAAGTTTTTCTTTGTGGGGAGTGGTGTTAGTGGCGTAATATAGACATCCAAAGGTGCGGAAATGGTCATAGGTCGGTTCTTTTTTATGTAATTTTTTGTAAGGTGTGTCCCATGATAGCACTTTTGTCAGTAGACGATTGATTATGTGAATAGCGGTGACAAGAGCTTCCCCCCATAATTCTTTTGTAAATTGGCTTGGAACATAAGTGCTTGAGTGATTTGAAAAAGGTGTTTGAGTTTTCGTTCAACAATCCCGTTTTATTGGGGCATATGAACGCAGGTTTTTTGGTGAAAAATCCATTTGTTTTCAAATAATTGTTGGCTCAAATGGTTCACAAACTCAGTTCCGTTGTCCGTTTGTATAGTCGTAATGGTTTGTTTAAAATGGTTTTCAATCATGGTGATGAATATAGTAAGAGTTTTGTAAACTTGTTTTTTGGTGCTTAATAAAAAAGTCCATACAGCTCTACTATATTCATCAACAATTGTAAGGAAATATGTTGAACCATCAATATTTTTTGTTTTGAAGGGGGCCCAAAGGTCCAAATGTAGTAACTCAAAAGTTTTTGTAGCTGTGATATTATGCTTACCAAAAGGTTTTCTGGTTTGTTTTGCCAAAGGACATGTTTCGCAAAAGAAATTTTTAGGTATTTCCGAGCAACGAAAGTTTAAGGGTGCGTTTACTTTCTGAAAATTCTCTAGTTTTCTAGAAAAATTTTTCATGAAATAGAAAAAAATTAGAAAACATGTTTATTAATAAAAAAATAGATCAATTTTTCAAGAAAAGTTTGTTTTCTATTTTTCCAATTTTCTAGGAAATTAGAAAACTACTTTTAATAGGTTTCCAAATTTTCATCTCTAATTTT
>JANZLH020000371.1:53276-63583 GCA_026770325.2 Erythroxylum fimbriatum
GAAAGATTTCTGAGGACTGGACGTAGCCCACGGTTTGGGGTGAACCAGGATAAAACTGCTGTGTTCAAACTTTCTTAACTCTTACTCTCATATACTTGTTTTTGTTATACAAAAATCGTAGTAAATCTGATTAACCAAATTTTTGTTTAAAAGAAGGGTGTCAAAAGAAAAAGAATACACAATTCAACCCCCCTTCTTGTGTGTTTAGTTATCATTTTATTAACTTGTGATTCACTTCAATATTTGTATAGTAAGTTACGTGTTTATATATATATATAATGTTTGATATATTGTATGCATATATTGGATTACGTGTTTAAATATATGACATTTTATATGTAATATGCATTTGACGAGACTATTTGCAATTAAATCACTCATTAAAATATGAAGTACATATTTCCTTCCATTATTTAAGACAAAATCATAATTTATTTTTATTGAAAAATTAAATTAAATTTCATTGTACCAAAGATCCAAAGGGGTTCTAAGAAACTAAAGGGCCAAAAGACAGACCCCTTACTCACTACTTTACTAACGAATACAACTATGAAACTAGTGCTTGAGCCTTGAAGATTAACATGTAAAAGGTGAATGTCAATTAATTTTCTTAATTTTTAGCTGTCCTAATAGATAAGATTAGTAGCACACTTGCATAACACTTGAGGACAAAAGGACTTACATTAATCTCCATCAACTGGCGATGTTTTGACTATAGTTTTGTATCTTTTATGCCAAAAGTTGTTCTTTCAACTAGCTCATTGGTCTTGGATTATTGCTAAATGATATGCGAGTTCCTTAATTTCTTTCCATAAAAAGTGAATGATATTAACTAAACATATCTTACAAATATATGGTCTCAAATGCCAAAATGAGCAAGATGATAGGACTAGGCCATTATCTCAGTGCAACTGGGGGGAGGGGAGGGGGTGAAAAGTTACCAATTTGCAACATACCATTCCAAATGAAATAAAAATTAAGAGCATTGAAAAAATAGGTCCTCTATCTAGTCTGAACAGTGGAACAAATGATTGAAATTAATGTTTAAGAAACTTATGATCCTATTTATAGTAGGGAGTTTCCTTTGCCATAAAGGAATAGAAGCTCTAGTACTGAGTTACGACCAGATTCCTCTATAGGATAGAAGTAAGATGATGTTTGAGGATATCTCTACTCTACGCTTATTGGAAGACAACATTCCATTAAAGGAGTCTTTCCATTCCATCTGCTAGTGTAGTGTCCCTATTGTCTGGATTCAGAGTGACATTTGAAAGAAATTCAATAATAGGAGATATGAAAATTGAACCAAACACTTCAGTTCTGTTGCTAAATACTTCCTTTATAGTAAGTATTGTTTAATGGAGAGGAGTTGGATCGTTAATGTAATGCCCTTAAGAGGATAAGAAATAAACATATTCTTAATTTTTAACATTAAACAAATATGTCAACGCTAGGGCGAATATATCGCATTGATGGAGAGACAGAAACTGCAGCTCTTTAGCGTGCGCTGTGGCACGCAGGATCAGAACCCACCCTACGTTAAAAATATACTTGGGGGATAAGTTTAGTTTAATGCGTACTAGGATTCATATAGTCAAGAGAGTCACTGACAGCAACAGTTCTTCACTTCTTTTCTCCGTCTTTTGACTCCAACGTACCGGTTTTCCTTAAACCCTCTCTAAAACCAATCAAACGTGAAATCTTTCAAACACATTGTTATTGGGTATCTCTTCAATGGCGCTAAGCCTAGAGGGACAAGGCTCTTCCAAGAAAAGAAGGCGCAAATCCATCAGAAGATCCCTCTCCGTTGGCGATAAAGTTGAGGTATTGACGTTACTTTGGAATTTTATCTTTCGATATACGTGTTATTGATGGGTTTTTGAATGTTGGTTTTAATTTGTTGATGTTCATATTTTATCTGAGCTACATTCGGTCTTTCGCTCTCCTATCTGCTTGTTTTGTTTGGCATTCATGCAAAGACCAACAATATAATCACCATGCAAATTTGCCATTTCTATTTAGGATTCCTTTTTTCTTTTGTGGTATCTTGATTTATTATGTCATCTTTTGGAATCATTCCGTGTAAATATTATTTGATTGTTCTCAGTTTTGTGTGTTGTCAATTTTGAAGGTAAGGAGTGTGGAAGAAGGATTTCATGGGTCATGGCATGCAGGAACCATCACTGCATGTAGAAAGCAAAACTGGAATGTGAAATATTTTGTCCAGTACGATAATCTATTAGCTGATGATGGGTCTAAACATCTTGAGGAAAGCTTATCTGTTTTCCTTCTTTGGAATGATATAAACGTTAATGGTGAAAATGGATGCAATTACAGAGGCCGAATCAGGCCATTTCCACCCCGGCTTGAGTTTAGTAAATATAACTTTGCATATGGGATGTGTGTGGATGCGAATTATAAGGATGGATGGTGGGAAGGTGTGATTTTTGACCATGAAGAAGGGTCAGAGGAGAGGAAGATTCTTTTTCCAGACCTTGGTGATGAACTGATTATTCATGTTAGTGCATTAAGGATTACTCAGGATTGGAATGAGATTGAATATACCTGGAAGCCTCGTGGGATGTGGTTGTTTCTGGAGTTGATTGAGAAATATGAGAGAAGAAAATATATTTCAGTTTCTGTGAAGCAACTTTGGTTTGATTTGAGAGATAGAAAGGGTTTCCAGAAGCTTGGAGATTGGACTTCCTCTTTAAAAGTTTTATGGGAGGAGCTGTTATTGGGTACGCTCAATGATAACCTTCGAATTGTGCTTAATAATCTTTCCCAGGTAATTGGCCTTCCTGGAAGTATGCAGCAGCTGAAGATTGTTAAACCTGTTGCTTTGATAGAATATGATGAGGAGTTTCTTTGTCCAACCTTCCTAGATAAGGAGAAAATTCCGCAGAGTGCTCCAGGTGAGCCATTGACTACTCTTATTGCACCCCTTCCAAACAATCACAATTACCGTTGTTATCGAGCTAGGATTCCTTCAGATGCTGAGATTCATGTTGAGCAGCCTGAATATTGCCCTGAAGCTATTGTTTTGTGGTACAATTATGGACATGAGGAGAGATTAAGAAGCAAAAATGAAAAAGGTGCCATTAGAGACATGACATCACGAGCAAGAAAGCATCTCTCTGCGGTGGGATGGGAATTCTGGAAGGAAAAACGTGATGGGAGGCGTGGATTGCGCTATGTTTCTCCAAGAGGAAACTTCTATTATTCACTACGAGTTGCCTGCAAAGTCGCAATTGACCAAAAAAATAAGGAGGATATGACTTCTTGCAGCATGCCTAAGGAAGATTTGGCTATTCGAAGACAATCTTCTCCACCTAGTAAAATAGATATCCAAATGTCAAAGGATTTGTGTCTAGAGTGTTCTTTTGCAGTACCATTAAGAAAATCTACAGAACTGCACAAAAGTAGAGATGAGAGAATTGTCAAGGTTGGAAAGAAAAGGAAGGGATCTAGCTTATTTGAATCCGAAACCAGTTCCCATTTGCAAAACGGCAGGATTCAAGAGCTGGAAAGGGGAAGAAGAAGAAGAACAAGTAGAAAGACATCTAAAATGCTCATTGGGCCCCAAAATCATAAAAAGTTTCCTCAATCGACTCATATGTTGAGATCAAGTAAAAGAGTGCAACAGATTGTAGTTCCTAATGCCTCACATCGTTGCCCACGAACTGTGCTATCTTGGTTGATAAACAATAATATTCTATTGCCAAGAGCAAAAGTACACTATAGCATGCGAAAGGGTGGACTTCCAATTGCTGAAGGGCGTGTAACTCTTGATGGGATTAAGTGTACTTGCTGTAGGAAGGTTTATACTCTTAGTGGTTTTGAAGCTCATGCTGGCAGCAAAAAACACAGGCCAGCTGCCAATATCTTTCTGGAAGATGGAAGGTCTCTTTTGGATTGTCAAAAGCAGATGATGAGTAATTTCTCCATAAAACATCCTAAAACAGTGAAGGGCAGTTGGCTTCAAGGTGAGAATGATTATATATGCTCTGTCTGTCATTATGGTGGTGAACTAATATTATGCGATCAGTGTCCTTCATCATTTCATAAAAGCTGTCTTGGCATGGAGGTAAGACTTTTGTTTAGAGATATGTACTTCCCGTCATTGCAACTTTCCAGCTTACAAGCCCATAAAGAAAAAAAGAAGTTATGTTCTGATTCTTTCTTTTATATGTTGTACTTCTTTGGGATCGCACAGGACGTTCCAGATGGAGACTGGTTCTGCCCTTCATGCTGTTGTAAAGTTTGTGGACAGAACAAATTGAAAAAAGATACTAAATCGGTCATGGATGAAAATGTGCTTATTTGTGCACAGTGTGAGCATAAATGTAGGTCAAATATGATTGTTTCTTGTTCTATGTGATTATACATTTGAAATGTCTCTGATATGCTTTCTTTTATGTAGATCACATGGCATGCACTGGGAATGAAGGTTCAGATAATCGGGATAACCATCACAAAGAAAATTGGTTTTGCAGCAAAACGTGTAAAGAGGTACAGCTAACCCTTTCTGAACTTTGAAACTCTCAATCCCCCTTATTGCACATTCGATATGTACTGTTTGTTTCTTCATAATTCATATATAATGATTGTTATCAGTTAAGTACTGTTACTATTTATATGTGGCTTGTCTTTCCTAATATAGAGAATAAATAAGGGAATTGTTCTTGACTTACAGGAATTTTCTAGTTGGTCTTTTGTTCAAATTTTCCTGGATTCAGTGGCACTAATAGCTTTTGAGTACCTTTCACTATTTTTCTGAATCTGCACTCTAGTTATTCCCTTGGTTTCTTTTGTGCTAGCAAAATAAGTATATGGATCAGGATTAATCTATATATTTAAGCTCCATTTATTGTGAACAGAAGCACAGGTTTTTCTGTTGATGATTTGCAAGTTTATGAGACTGATACTACTGGAACCAAATAAGATGCTTCAACATCTAACCATTGAGAGATCTGAACCAAATAAAAGATTAAGATATAGTTGAAAGAAGTTGCTTTGGTTTCTTCTGGATTCTAGCCATCTTTGCAATCAAGATGTCACTTAATTGATAGTTCTGAACTTCCCTTGTCCTGTATTTTATTGTGTTTTCATGTGTGCCTCTATATCGATATAATACTTTGACAGTCATTGTAGCAAATGCAATCATTCTTTCGTAAATTACCTTGGTTCATGTACATGGAACTGGATTCAATATAATTTTCTCTTTCTACATTTTTCTTTCGGCTTGTAATGATTCACTTGGTTCAGGACTATGTTAACAGCCTATTAGCCTTATTGGTATAAATCATATGCCATAAATTATATAGTGCACCCTGTGTCAGGAACCTCTGGGGAATAGAAGGTCCTGGTTTCCAACATAAGATATGTAGTGCAACTGTAGTTGCTCCCATATAGCTTTTATCGAAGTTTCATTAATATGATTAATATGGTGTAGGTTTGTAGAAAAGGTATTTCATGATGGGTATTAGGAGTCTTATAGATAACATGAATGAATGCTGAGGGACTGTTTATTCATGAGTGGACACAAACATTCAGCTCTAGAAGTGTTTACTTCTATGCATATGGCATGGTAACCTAGTATTTACCATCTCTCCCAGTTTTTGATACATTTGATATAGCATTTGCCATGAACTCTATCAGTGCTCTTTACCATCTAGTGCACGCTGATTTTAGATTTCCATTGCAGATATTCTTGGGCCTCCAGGAGCTACTAGGAAAACCAATTGCAGTGGGTGTGGACAATCTTACCTGGACGTTACTAAAGTCCATCCAGGCTGATGGTAAGAAGCATGATGCTTCTGATGCTGAGGCCCTGACTGAGATGCACAGCAAGCTGAATGTTGCTCTTGATGTGATGCACGAGTGTTTTGAACCTGTTGAAGAACCTCAGACGGGCAGAGACATAGTTAAAGATATTATTTTCTGTAAAGGGTGAGGAATTACAGCAATTTGCTTCAACACTAGTTGATTTAATTTGGTGACGTACACTATGGGTTTTCCTATTGCATACCTTTAACCACACTACAAACTTAGGCATTTTAGGCGGATTTGTGCAATGTCTATCCATTCCCTTTTCTAGTCGAAGTGTGAAAAGATTGGAAAGTGTTGAAGATCTAAAACGTAGATCTAATTTGAAAAGAAACAAGTGTGAGAGACAAAAAAATTATCTGGCTTTGTAAACCACTTTAAATTAGTCTCTTCCTGTAAAATTTAGAATATTGTAAAGAGTAGTTAGTTGGTCCTAAAGTTAGCCAAATCTGAGTGAAAACTTTGAATCTTTTGACTTTCTTTCCATGTATTACATCAAGCATGTCTAGTTTGAGCCTGATCCTTGACATTTCAACCATTTTAGATCAAAACTAAACCGTTTGAACTTTCGGGGGTTCTACACAGTACTTTTGGAGAAACATGATGAACTAATAACTGTGGCTACAGTAAGGTAAGATTTGTATTCTTTTTACAGAATATTACGCTGCATATTTCTGGAGATGTTTCCTGATTTCTTGGCATTTGATTTATTGAGACATGCTAGAATTGTGAATTTTGTTGCAGAATTTATGGAGAGAAGGTGGCTGAACTTCCACTTATTGGTACTCGATTTCAATACCGTCGAATGGGAATGTGTCGAATGCTAATGAATGTACTTGAAAAGGTAACTCTTGCGTATTTTTTAAGACATTGTACTAATTGCATTTAAGATACCCATGTTATTATTTGGTTTTACATCTTCCTTCTTTAGAAACCTTTTGCCTTCATTCTCCTTTCTTTTATTTGTTATGTTTCATTCACTAGTGCAGTTTTATATCTTAATCTCATCAGCCTATTCTACTGAAGATGTTGAATGAAAAGAAGTTAATGACCTACCAACAGAAACTTGATGCTCTTTCGTTTTGCCATTGCCTCACACCATTTTTAAGAACGAAAAAATGCAGAGAGGGTATCATGCCCTCCTTTCCCTCGTATTTTTTACTTCCTAAATCGACAGCACAATTTCCAAAATACAGCAACCTCTTATTGCTTATGTTTTTGCAATTTTTTGCTCTCTTTAGATCAGCATTTTCATTGTTGTTCGTGGTCATCTTCTGCAGAAGCTAATGGAATTAGGAGTCCAGAGATTAGTCTTGCCTGCAGTTCATAGTGTCTTAAACACATGGACGGGCTCATTTGGGTTTAGAAAGATGACCGACTGTGAGAGATTGCAGTTCGTGGATTGCACTTTCTTGGATTTTCAGGGGACTGTCATGTGCCACAAGCAGCTAATGAAGTCCCTTCCTTCTGAATCAAGTCTTACAAGAGGTTTTTAAAATAGTTGATCATTTTCCTTTTCCCAGTGTAGCTAAGGCGTATCATTGTAATAATATTCTTTTATTCTCTTTTACAGATTTGCAACCTGCACGTGATGATGGTGCTTGCAGAAGCAGGGAAAGTATTGATATGGATAGATCTAGTGTTCTATCTGACGTATTCCAAGTAGATCAAACTGAGGAGATTGGAAATGTAGAGCGAGGATTGGTGGAGTATGTCTCACTTATCACTCACTTCACTTAATTTCTGTAAATTCCAAGGAAAATAAGTCATCAAAATAAATCATCTAGGACTTAAATGTGAAAAGTGATAATAAGCTGGTAAGTATGCCTTGATGTGAAACTAGATTTAAGCGTTGCCTCACAGGAAGGAGTTCCTCTGTCAATCTATATGTTACAAGGTGTGGTTTGTGCGAGATTTAGTGAAGAGAACAACAGGCTGTTTTGCTATAATAACTTAGATGTACAACGTCAATTAATGCAGTCGGTTCTGAAATTAAGCAAGGTTTTACAAGTCTGCTTACTTTACTAATTCGCTGAAAAGGTTTTCCATCTATTAAATTTCTGTAGATGCCACAAAATGCAATAAAAGCTAACCTCAAGGATCAGGGTAAGTTTAATGGACATTTTCAGGGAAGATGAAGCAGCTAGTTGACTTTGCTGCTTTATGAATAGGTAGCAAACAAGATGAAAATATTTACAAGACCATTTACACAAGCTTATTAGAACACACCTTTCGTGAACGAAACAATTTTAAATAAGTTTTCAAAGGTATTCAAATCATATAGTATAACTTCCAATTTCCCTTTAAGAGATGAATGCACATTCCCTTTATACTAGAACATTTACAAATATTCTTTTAAGTGCTAAAAGGGCATATACGCTAATTACTTATGCTATTAGTGCTGATTATTCATTGTTTCTTGCCAGCATTTCTGCAGGCCATGGAAGTAGTAATGATAAAAGCCATCAGGTGATTACTGTGGCTCTTATTTGTTTTTGTCTTTTTCTGTTTTGAGCAAATTATTCATTTCTTTTTGTTTTTTTTTTGGCTCAAACAGATGAACCACCCAATCCATCCTGCAAATGACCCTTCCGGAAGCAAAGTCAATCTGGACTTCTTGATTGAGCATTCTGATTTCCAGAATAGACGAATTGGTGATAATAACGGTACAAGCACTTTCAACAAGGGGAGTAGTGGTCGAAGTAATTATATTTTGAAATGCTACCAGCGACGAAAGATATTAGTGTGTCAGCACTGAGTTTTGGTTTATTTGCATGGGCTATAACTGACTGATCTAGAACTTGTTATGTTCCTGATAACAACCATTCCAGTCAGACCCAATTCTAGCTTGTCATTTTTGCATTCCACCTCAATCTTTTGTAAATAACTTCTTGCACAAATGTGAAGGAAGGAGAGTCTCAAGATCGGGTTTTATTCTATAGTCAACATCAATAAGAGTATGTCTACATATGCAGACAGAAGCTCATTTCTGATAAATGAATCATTTGTACTTGTCACTCATTTGCTCCCGTTGGTTCTTTTGTTGTGTAGGCAATCAATTCTCCTGCTTGGTGAATTTGATAAGCTTACGTTCTACGACACCACTCTTCCCTTAAGAAAGTACAATGAGATTGCTTTGGTTTCTTGCTGATAAAATAGCTTGTAACCAAGAAAAACAAGTCTTTCGAAGGGAATGTTCCTAGTTTCTCTTGATTCCTTTTTCTCCTCCCCCGCTTAGGAGAGATGTGATTAACTGTGATTCAATCTTTCCTCTCTAGTGACGTCTTCTCCGCCTTAATGACGGCCTATTTGTTTAATGTTAAAATTTCCATTTATCTTCAATTTTAATGTGGAGGTTGTAGGTTTTTTAAAGGAGTTGATCCTCCCATATGCTAAAGAGTTTTGTTGAAGAAGACAAATAAGTCAGACCCAAAAAACTATAATGCTGAAGTTGATAATAAGAGTTATGGGTATTATGTGTTTGCAATTGCCATCAAGATTGGGGTGAATGTAAAAGTAGAAGGACCCTTTATATATGAATTTGGTTTGGTTTTATGTGACTTATTAATGCATCTTGAAGTTGATTAATTATGAAATTAAAGATGAAGGCAATTTAAGCATGAGTTTTTGTTCATGTTATCATATCTATATTACCAATGATTAAAATTATTGCAGTGTAATTTGAATAAGCAAATATAATAAAATTATGGTTAATGTTACTGCTCGTGTATTCAAAGTTTATAATACTAATTTCTTGCATAATTTTTTTTTTTTTTTTTTGCATTAGTTATGTAACATTGAAAAATTTTTGTCCATTGAGTTAGAATATAAAAGCTCTTGACATTTACAAAATAGTAATTCGTAACTTTCCATCAACACTTAGGGCAATATAGCAAAAGACAATGTCAATAATAATGTTCACCAAATTGCAAGACAAAGTAAATATTTTCTTGACATTCTGAAATAGATATAAAACACATTGAAACTTTAATTTAATGACTCTCTTTAGATGGTCTTAACCTTGTTATCCTCAGTTCCATTTGTTTCATCCTAAAAAAAATATTCAAAATTTATGCTAATGGATAAGTTGAATTCAAAACATAACATATCTGTGATTTCTTTATTACTCGTTTTATTACCGGTGCTTGAGGTTTCTTACCTCACAAAGTCCCATATTTATGAACCTGTTTCTTTCCTTTATTTATCTTTGACATTGGTTGTAGTCTTGATGGATTAAGTTAAACTACTTACTTGAATATCACTTGAATTTTGTATTCATATCCTTTCTCCCCATTGCTAAATAATCATGACATAAATAAGAAATAGTTAAACATAGTTAAAGCCTTATACTTGTAACCTTTTTTTGGAAGATAAATTTATTAGAAGGAAAATGTATCTACGTACAAAATACAACTTAAAGAAAGATCAACTCAAGTAACTCTGGCTAGAATAATCCAAATTAAGTAATACTATCATAA
>JANZLH020000371.1:97869-121928 GCA_026770325.2 Erythroxylum fimbriatum
TCAACAGAAAGAAGCCTCCGCCAGCTAGTTTTCAGCTTCCAGGAAGTAGACAAAGAGGAGATAAACCGGACCCAATTACTAACTCCATTTTTAAACTGCCACCACAATTTGATCGTGTAAGCCTTGACCACATCTTCTAACTTTCAGAAGCCTAAATTGTTTTCATTCACCGAAATTGCGATTCTCTCCCAAGATCACCAATGTCGTTTGGATATTTCAGTGGTGTTACCCCAAAAAATCTGTTGAAAAATCCGCTCCATTTGGCCCAACACAGATTTAGGAGGGACCATCGCCGACATTATATGCAACAACAAAGAAGAGAGTACATGTTTTATCAAAATGAGACGACCTCCAGGCGATAATAATTTGTGTTTCCAGTTGCCAACTTTTGTCTCCACTCGCTCTACCATGAACCTAAAAATTCGTTCTGTTTTCCGTCCCCGATAAAGAGGAGATCCAAGATAAAGTATAGGCAAACAACCCGGCATCATTTGTAAAATAGTTCGAGAGAGGTCCACCCTTGGTGAGGCCAATCCTTCAGATCGAATAAAACAACTTTTAGACTTATTAACCTTCTGACCAGTTGCAAGCTCATAATCCTCTATCAATAGCATAAATTGCTCCATTGAGATCTTGATAAGAATTAAAGAAAAAAATAATAAGAATAAGTGAAAACGTAGGACTATTTGTCATATCAAAATAAATTATTTTTAATAGGAAGAAACAATTTTCTCTCATCTAAACTATATAATAATTAGTAATAATCACAGTAATTATTAATAGGATAACATATCCACTAACTGTTGCTATTTACTACTTTTTTTTGAAGGAAAACGTTACAAACGTAAAAACAAATATTGATCGGAAAGGCAACAGAACTAACCCAAGCTAACAGGCTTATCCCGTACACCCGGAACCTACTAGCCTTTCACAACCAACATCAAGAGCAATAGAATTGTCTGAATTTAAAATAGAATCTAAACAAGAAGGACAAACATTCCAGTGATGTGGGTTTGCATGTAATAAGGCTACCCTTGCTAATGAATGAGCCGCCTTATTGGCAATCCTACGCGTCCAATGGAAGGACAAATGAAGGAAATGTCGCTTGAAAGAAAGACAGTCAAGTGCCAAAATTCCAATCTCATAACGATATGAAGAAGAACCTATAATTGTCTGAACAGCCGACAAACAATCAGACTCCATTATAACCTTATCAAAATGTTGATCTTTTAACCAAGAAAGAGCTTCTCTTATGGACATAAGTTCAGCAAGAACTGGATCATACGAGACCGGATAATAACCTGAAAAAGCAGCCACGAAACGCCCTCTATCATCCCTTAATACTGCGGCAAAACTCGTGGCATTCTTATCTCGAAAAACAGCCGCATCCACATTACATTTGAAATAACCGTCATGCACCATCGCGACTCTATAATGTATATAATTGACATTATCATTTCTTAACCACTTATCCACTTCCCTTTATGACTTAATCAAACCACTAAAAACACAAGTCATAACTGCTTACTCACTTTAAGATTTTTCCTATAAAAACATCATTTCGGGTTAATTTTGCATGTTCATTTGTGTTTAATTTTAAATTTTCTATCTTCTTGCTTATGTATTTTTAATATTTCAACATTTAAAATGTTCCAACCTTATTTGAATTATTCATTTTTAGTAGTCGGAATGATATATTTTTAATATTTCAATCATAATTTGTTTCTTAATGTACATCACAATTTCAATGTTCATAATTTTATGCTAAATTTTTATTTTCACAATATTAATTTATACATTAATAATTTTAAATAACATTAGATGTTAAAACTTTTGTGTCATGTCAACTGACTAAATGTTAATAACTTTCTCGCAACGTTTTAAATCAATTTATCCACTTTTTAAAACCTTAACTAACTATGATATTTAATTAGTAACAAAAACATTTTACATTTTTTAAAGTTTGTTTGATCTGTTGCGTTTTTTCATTCCATTTTTTTATTAATTCGACATTTAAAATGTTCCAACCTTAATTGAATTATTCATTTTTAGTATTCGAGATTATATATTTTTAATATTTCTATCATAATTTCTTTCTTAATATACATCACAAAATTTTAATGCTCAATTTTATGCAAAATTTTGATTGTCACAATATTCATTTATACATTAAATAATTTAAATAATATGAGAAGTTAACACTTTTATATTATCTCAACTGATTAAATGTTTATAACTTTTTCGCAATGTATTAAATCAATTTATCCACTTTTTAAAACCTTCATTAACTATGATATTTAATTAGTAACCTATTTTAATTTAAATTCGGTATTTTGATTGCAAGATAAATCTTATTCTTATTTAAATTTAAATTATAAATTTATCATTTAAAAACAAATGCGAAGAGTAAAGAAATCTAAATAAAATTAAGACAGTTATGGTCATAAATTATCAAAATTAGAGTAGAAGAAATCCAAAGTAGTTAATTTAAATGGAGTAATTTTTAAATAAATGTAAAATTTTTTTAGTTAAGTGAAATTTATCACTTAGGTTTTTCATCGCAAATAATAGTAACTGAATTAATTTTAAAAAGAATAAAAAGTCGTGAGTGGGTTAATCAGAATAAAATAAGAGAATGTAAAAAACATTTTATCGGGTTATGGGTGAGCGGTCAGGGGTTAGGAGTTTTTAACCTGACTGTCGTAGGTTAACTTTGAAATTACGCCGCAACGTAGCTTCCAGAAATTGAATCGCCTCCTTCTTCTCCGCTGTTAAAATGACGTTGTGTGAATCTTGGTGGGAGTTCAGTTGTTGTTATCATCGTCTTTAGTTCTATCAACCGCGCACGTCGGAGGCTGCTAAGTAGGTAATCTTTTAGATTTTACATCTTCATGCGTAATTATTTTTAACTGCTGAAGGAAATAACATCCTTTTTGACGCTGGTAATTTGATATGTTAGATGTACACTTAATAGGTTTATTTCGGCTGAGCTTTATTCCTAGAGTGAACAAGGATTCACTGTAATACTTAATTTGTAACGTGGTTTCATTAATATGGTTTTTTGAATAATCTTTGACTTATAGTTTTCACAATTTTTATGCTGACTTTACATATAGGGTAAATCTGTTTGGTTTGAGTTATATTAGAAGGTTTACTAGGTTAGATTCAGAATGAACTAAAAATAAATGTTCTCTAAATATCTTCGTGTTTGATGAATGAAATGGTTGAGAAAATTGTGGTGATAGTTGGTCACTTCGATTGAAATGTTAACATCTTGAAAATTGAAACTTGTTTAGGCCAATATCTTTCGTGACTTTTTTGCTTAGGGAAAGCAAAAACCAAAGTGGCATTTAGTTCAATACATAAACATCATATATATATATATATAGTATTGGACTAATTTTTTTGTTATGTTTTCATAATGAAATTAGATTGGTTTAGTTGTTTTATGTTATATTTTAGGTAGTTGAGAAGATGTTTGCTTTGGGGAACAGTTTGGTGAAGAATTTGAGCATTTGATAAGGAAAATTAAGTAGATTGGCATATAATTCTATGGGTTTGTCTGCTAAGGTTAAGATAATTCTTATGAGGAATAAGAATTTACATTGTAACTCTATACCTGGTTCATTGCACGAGTATGTTGTGTCATCTAATGTAAGATTTTTAGTTTGCCTTAATTTCTGTAATTTTTTATAAATTATAAAGTCAAAACTGTGTTATCTTTACATCTAAGATAAGTAAAAGAAATCATTTATTTTGTGCTGGTTTGGCAGGTTTAGTTTTATATGTTCGGTGTGAAGTAATAATCGATCATCTTGGTGATGGGTACCAGTTTTTTAGATGGGATAACTCTAAGATAAATTAACAAGACTTTTGTGGGCATACTAGAATGAAAGGAAAAAGATTTTGATTAAAGGATGAACACTATAGGATAAATGAAAATATTTTGATTTTTATTGTTATTTAGATCATGCCTTGTACGAGATTTGGAGCATCTTCATCCTTTGAAGCGGGCGACGTCCATGATTTAGGTAATCCTTGTCTTTAGTTTTCCAATGCCGAGAAGCAAAGTATCAAAGTATAAAAGATCGTCCAATTATGCCAAATAGATTCATTGATCATGCAGCTATAACTCAGTTAGGGATTGGAAATCAAGTCAATGAATTACTGCATAACATAGGATGGGATAGATTTGCAAATTTTATGAAAAATTCATATGTTGAAATAACCCTATAATTTTTATCAACTTTAGTTTTGACATATAACGAGGTTGGCGTTCTGATTAATGTGATATTCAGGTTAATGAATACGATGCACACTATTGGTTTAAATGATTTGAATGATATGCTTGGATTTCTACAGAGTGAGTTATACGGTTATCATGGTGAATTTAGGCCTAGAGAATTTTGGAGTGAAATTACAAAGTCAAGAAATGTTTTTTTCTCCAAGTAGGTCTAAATTGTCAACTTTAGTTGATTCTAGGTTACGCTATCTCCATAGGTTTTTAACTTGTACAATATTTGGCAAAGGAGATAGCCAGGTTCAATTTCAAAATCTGAATTGTTTGTGTTATGGTGCATGGTGCATGGTGCATGGGAAGCAGTTTAATGCTTGTTTGTGGTTAAGCGAGCATATGATGGATGTAGCAAAAGTTAGTGCGACAAAATAGTTGTTAGAGCATTTGTATGCAGTTAGTTTAAGGGAATTCTTATTTAGACTTGCAGTGTTTGGTGTCAAGGAAGATTGCGAAGCGGCAAGGTGATCGTTATGTTGTTAGTAGTGATGAGGCAATAGAGCCTTCAATTAGTGAGTGCAGTCACTGCGGAAGAGGTAAATGTATACAGAGGGAAGATCCTTCAGAACATGAAGGTACACAATGTACCATTGCACCTACTTTTGTTGAATATCAATCATTAACAAATCAACTTACTGTTTTTGAATAGTGAACGGGCGCGAGTGCAAAAGATTTAGGAAGATATTGCCGAGCTCAAGGATTTGTTAGCAAATTTGAATTCCCGATCCAGAAAGCATCCGCCTTCATGTTAGTATTGTATTTTTAATTTTTTTATAATTTTGATTGTCTGTGATAAAATTTGTTTCATTTGATTGTTCAGTTTAATGAGTGTCGTTGGCATGTTAGATAGTTTTTTTTTATAATTTTGTATGATGCTAATTATGATTGTTGTACGTATTGTGTTTATTTTTTTGTTTAATTGTTAAAGATGTGTGATTACTGATTGAACCCAACCAGGGTTATAAATGCATAATATAAGTGAATAAATATATTTGCATGCATTAGTAACCTTTTTTTGGTTAAAACCTGAAAATGAGCTTTGTCTTTTATTGTTTATCTATTTTGATTATACCAGCCATAAGAGCAAGTTGAGCATTTAAAAAGTATATATGTTATTGTATATTGGGGGAAAAAAGGAATGATATCAACCCAAGAAGAGGAAGAAAAAGGGGGAAAAAAGGATATGTGTTATTTTATTTTAAAAAAAAACCATATCAACTGGAGAAGAAAGAAAAAGAAGGGTTAAAAAGAAGAAAGCAAAAAATGGGAGGGGAAAAAGGAAAAGGGAAGAAAAAAAGGAAAAGATGGAAAAAGTTGACTGTAAAAGTCAAGGAGAGCTGTGAAAAGAAAAAATATTGTGTTTTATATTGTATTGGTATTTATGATTTTAAATGTTCAATTAGTCCTTTAGTTTTAAGCTAAATTTTATGTTTTCTATACCTACACCAAGGCCTCATTACAACCAAAGTAAAGACCTTTGGATTAATGTTTGTGTTAGATATATAGTAGTGAAGATTGGATTTGTTAGGAAGCGCATAGTTGATGTTTAACATGAAACGGAAAATGAGTGAATGTTTTTTCCCTTTAAGTGGTTGGAATTATTAAAGATTGAGTGAGTGTCTATCATTCTCATTATTGGTCTTTTAGTTGATGTACTTATCAATTATGATATGCATGTGAATAATAATTTGTTCATGACTTATTATGAGTTGTTAAAATCTTAGGTTGTGTTTGTCAAAGTGGTAAATTAACATCTTTAATAATTAAATGAGAAAATAATTTGTTGTTATTATTAATGTGTTTTCTTCTCGTGTTTGTGTTTTTATGGTTGAATGTTTTTAATGATGTTTTTTTCCTTACGTTAATGGTGGTGCTATCGCTTGGAACCAAATTCAAAAGAAATCACTTTCGTTAATACATATTAATGCAGTAGTGGTAAGTGGATATAGTTCCCGCAAGGAATTTTTAACGGTAGAGGTTAGCTAGTTTAAAACTCAAACAAAGTAACGAAATGGGGGGTAGTTTCATTCACGAAAATATAAGAAAAAGTATAAGAAAAATCGTAAATACAAAGAAATAATTGAATATGAAAAATTAAGAGACAAATTTTAGTTTTGGATCATCGATGTGCGTTAAAATAGAACCTCGATATAAAATTTCAACCATTAAAAAACATATATTGGGGATATTTTCTCTTAAGTGTAATGACTATAAACGTGTATCCTAACATTCTTTTTAAACAACTTAGATACGATCATAAGTATAATTGAATAATAGCTTTACGAATCAAGAACCAATGAGCAAGCTAAATACATGTACGACATGCAATCAATCAAGCAAATATTTCCTTAGAATTTTCTGGGTCTAACGTAGAGAAGATAATCCTAATTGCTACATGCGATTAGTGAAACTAAACGTCATATTTCGTTAATCTAGCAGTTAAACACATTAATCCCTAGTTGCGCACCTAGAAACCAACGGATTAAATTAAAAAGAGTAGATTGGAAGATATTCAATGTTTAATAACAACGTAAACTTTATTCAAATATCTCACCATACTAGCGGATAACACGAATCCTCTTAACTAAGACTAAAAGTTTAGCTACTCATACTAGAATCGAAAACGGAAGAAATAGAAAAGTGTAAAGTCTCCATCCTTGGTTCTTTACTGAAAAACACGAAAATACCAATGGAGAAAGTGCAGAAAACGTAAAAAGACTGAAAAGAAAACAGCAGAAACGAAAACCTATCTTAAAACTAGACTAGCTTTTCGTGAACCACCATCCTCTCTCTTTTATGCTTGTTTTTTCCCTTATCTTTCCTTGATTCTCTTCAGATAATATATCCCCCAATTTTAGGTGGTCAATCCCCTTGAAAGATGGAAATATAATCTTCAAAGATTGTGAGAATCTCGAATTTGACTTTTGAAAATTATTCTGTAGATTTATTTCATCCTTAGGTGTGCCCACGCTTAGTCACAGAATTGTTGGAAAATTTAGAATTTTGGATTTTCTTCATTCTTTTGCATCTTTTTGATTCAATTCCGTCTCTAAGGTGTTGAAAATCATCTGTAAATAATTATAAGATAATTCCATTAATTTCGGATAATTATTTCAACACATTAAAGATAATTAAGTACAAAATAAGTGCAATTTGATGACTTATCAAATTCCCCCACACTAAACCTTTGTTCGCCCTCGAGTAAACATGTCAAACCACTACACTCAGTCAATTCATCATTCACAAGATCAAGTGCACACAATCCATTAACTTGGGCTAGTAGGACTTAAGTTGCAACACATATCATAATTGCTTTTCACCAATGCAAATAAACGAAGGCAAAATAAGACATCTTTGTTCAAAAGCAATCATGAAATCAAAATGAATTTTTCTCACGGATTTCGCTCTTGTATTCAAGTGTTTGAGGCAAAGTGTTTCGCTCAAATCTCACTCTAACATGTTGCACTACCATAGGGTTTGAAATTTCACCAATTATCATTCATTCAAATTACACGAGCTAATAGATCATAAGGACTTTATCCAGGATTGTAATGGGGCTAGGTTAATTGGTGAGGTAAAAATATGATAAAAGGTTCATCACAAGCATTCACAAAGTATCAAGTAAAAGGGATACGCAAACTAAAATTTTGAGATAAACATGAATGAAAAGGACTACAACTACTCATTACTAATTAGTACCATTATTCTTTTACTTTTTTTCTTCTTTTTCTGAATTTTTTCTTTTTTTTCCTTTTCTTTTCTTTTCTTTTCTTTTTCTCTTTTTTTTTCCGAATACAATAAGAATAAGGGAAAACAATAAAACTAAGAGAAAATAATAACACATGAGTAGAAGTACCTATAAAAATATCTCAGAGCACAATATATAACAAAAGTCTCAAATTACTCAATGCTTCATTCAACTTATGAAGGGGAAAGGCTAATGGGGTTTTTGGTTTTAATGTGACGTGATTAATTGAAAAACAAGGTTAAAGGCTCAAACGTGTTTGCAAAAGGAAAATAACTATGTGGGTTAATTTTAAGCTAAGGGTGTAAAAATAGAGAAGGCCTTAATCACTTCTATATCTCATGTGATCAAATAAATTCAAACCGGTTTCAAGCAAGTTCTGAAGGCAACATGAATAAAAGAGCATCACACACTTCAAACAAATAGCATGATATAAATATGATGTCATTTAGGCGCAAACTTTACTCAGGTTTAATTCAAGAATTCACCTTAATTTCACAATTTACCTCATTACTCACATGTCAAAATTTTGACCAAGTCTATAAGATCAGTTATTGCAATCAATCAACATGACTCACCTTAAAACTCACTTAGCCCAATTTAATTTCACGCATAAACCCAATCTCATCCAAACTACTATGACAAAGCTTCAGAGCTTAGAATGCATACGCAAAAATCAATAAAACTACACAAAAATTGAAAATTTTCACATCAAAAGTTCAATTCTTTCCCCCACACCTAGACCAACATTGTCCTCAATGTTAAAGAAGTATAAAAAAAATAAAGAAAAAAGTTAAAGAAAGCTTTTCTATTACGGAAGTGTCGAAATCAAGGTATTGGCGGATGTGGTAGTAGGTGGTTCGGTGGTGTGTGAAGGTGATTGCGGTGGAGAAACATCAGTAGCAAAATGGATAGGCGTGGCAAGTCTACGAGATTCACTTGTTTTCCTGGGCATTGTGCCAATTTCGTAGAGAACACCTGCAATTTCAGAAAATCATAACACAAATACAAAAAAAAAAGGAAGTGAGGGGTGATGGGTGTGTTGGCAATGAAGACTATAAGTGACGTGGGTGAATGGTGCTGAAATTTGAGACATGAAGGAGAAATTCGATGAAATCAGAAGGGAAAAGAAGGGAAAGAAATAAGAGAGGTGGCGGTAAAGCCAAAATTTCGTTATATATGTATATATATATTTTTTGTTTTTTGCTTTTTATTTTTCATTTTTTTATTTTAAAAAAGAAAAGATGAAAATTAAAATGACAGAAATAAAAATATGAATTTAAATTCCTAAAAAATTAAATTAAACTAAAAACGAAAATAAAAGAAAATTGCTAACAAAACACATAAAAGAAAAGGATACGAATGGAATGCCTCCAATTAAGCGCTTATTAAAGGTCATAAGTTGGACCCTTGGCATTTGTACATCATCCATTACCGAATGGATACTTGAGTCCAATAGGAAACTTGTTCAAACTCCGTGAGGGGCCTGGAACAACTTCCTTTGAATGCGGTTCCTTATCAGCATGATACTCCATGACTTTTGATGAGTAGAACTTCATTGCATCACCAACATACTCTAATGTCCACTTGTCTTTTCGGGTATCGCCTTTCTCACACCAGGATGGTCTCTGTAAAAATAACGCCAATGGTTGTGGAGACTCAACATCCTACTTGTTACCTTTAGTCTTCAGCTTGCTTGCCCACAGCTCTCCTAAAAATTGCACTTCTTGCGACTCTTTCTTTTCTTCTTCTTGTACCTGTAAACAACTAGAAAAAGGAAACAAAATTTGGTTAGAGATAATATGAACTGCATCACTTACCTTAGGAGGTTGCACATCCTCCATCCTTTCTCGAACTATAATCTCTTCCTCTTCTACCTCTGCTTGTTCTTCCTTTTTTTTCTTGAAAAATTGACTTGAAAAAGGGGGTGGAATCACCATATTTTGCAGCTTGTTTTGCGTCAATTCTGGTTGTGAAGGTGCCCTTTGTGTGATTTCTTCTTCCACCTCTCTTTTGGAATTTTTCGAAAGTGGTTCTTGCAATCCTTACCACTCCGCAATATGATAGTCTTCGCATTTTGTCTAGGATCGATTTCCGATTGTGTTGGAAAATTTTCAAAACTTTGTGCCTTTATTTGATTAATGGCAGTTGCAATTTGACTTAGCTGGTTTTTCAAATTCTTTTGTTGATTCTCCAAATTTCTGATATTTGCTTCAGTATTCCGCTGAAACATCAAAATATTAGCGGTCAAAGTTTGCAACATATCTTCCAAAGAAGACTTACCGTCAGCATTTGATGTCATATTCGGATTTTGTCGAGACACGTACGGTTGTCAAAACTGCTGGAATTGAAGAGTGCTCACCTTTAAACTCATTATGATCTCCTCCAAAGACATTTCGTTAGCTTGGGATGGCGATGGTGAAGGTGGAGGTGGAGGTGGAGGTGGAGGCTCGAAGTAGGATTACTCTTCATAGTAGCTCGGTGGAGAAGTGAATCCGTATTTTGTATCCTACAAAAAGAAACATGTACAGAAAGAATGACCCAAAATTGAGCAAACTTCACATACCTTAGCTTGTTGGTCATCCCTTGATACTTATACGGTTAAGGGTGTGAAATCCGCTACTTGATGTTCAAACCTGGAAGTCACAATAGACGGAAACTCATTATCATAATAAAGAGAATATGAATAATCAGAATTAAAAGCATACTGATAGTGAGCCATGTCGCTAAAAGATCGAAAAATCAGAAATAGTTGTGAAACTGAAACAAACAAGAGACAAGGTAACCAAGCGCGATGAAACAAAAAACACAAACAAAAACAAAAATATCACAAACAAAAATCATTAAGAAATTTTCCGACAACGGCGCTAAAATTTGGTGGTGCTATCGCCTGCAATCAAATTCAAAAGAAATCACTTACGTTAATACAAATTAATGCAGTAGTGTAAGTGGACATCGTTCCCACGAGAAAATTTTAACGGTAGAGGTTAGCGAGTTTAAAACTCAAACAAAGTAACGAAATGGGGGGTGGTTTTGATTCACGAAATTATAAGAAAAAGTATAAGAAAAATCGTAAATAAAAAGAAATAATTGAATTTGAAAAATTAAGAGACAAACCTTGGTTTCGGGTCATTGATGGTATCGCGCTAAAATAGATCCTTGATATAAAATTTCAATCATTAAAAAACATATATTAGGGATATTTTCTCTTAAGTGTAATAACTAGAAACGTGTATCTTAGAATTCTTATTAAACAACAACCTAGATACGATCATAGGTTTAATTGAATAATAACTTTACGAATCAAGAACTAATGAGCAAGCGAAATTCATGTACGACATGCAATCAATCAAGCGAATATCTCCTTAGAATTTTTCGGCTCTAACGTAGAGAAGACAATCCTAATTGCTACTTGCGATTAGTGAAATTGAACGTCATTTTTCGTTAATCTAGCAGTTAAACACATTAATCCCTAGTTGCGCACCTAGAAACCAACGGATTAAATTAAAAAGAGTAGATCGGAAGATATTCAATGTTTATTAACAACGTAAACTTTATTCAAATATCTCACCATACTAGCGGATAACACGAATCCCCTTAACCAAGACTAAAAGTTTAGCTACTCAAACTAGAATCGAGAATGGAAGAAATAGCGAAGCGTAAAGTTTCCATCCCTGGTTCTTTACTGAAAACACGAAAATACTAATGGAGAAAGTGCAGAAAACGTAAAAAGACTGAAAAGAAAACAGCAGAAACGAAAACCTACTCTAAACCTAGACTAGCTTTTCGTGAACCACCATCCTCTCTCTTTTATGCTTGTTTTTCCCCTTATCTTTCCTTGATTCTCTTCAAATAATATATCCCCTAATTTCAGGTGGTCAATTCCCTTGAAAGATGGAAATATAATCTTCAATGATTGTGAGAATCTCGAATTTGACTTTTGAAAATTATTCTGTAGATTTATTCCATCCTTAGGTGTGCCTACGCTTAGTCAACGAATTGCTGGAATACTTAGAATTTCGGATTTTCTTCATTCTTTTGCATCTTTTTGATTCAATTTCATCTCTAAGGTGTTGAAAATCATCTGTAAACAATTATAAGATAATTTCATTAATTTTGGATAATTATTTCAACACATTAAGATAATTAAGTACAAAATAAGTGCAATTTGATGACTTAACAGTTAACTTAATGTTATTGTTGATTATTGAACATTGTTAATTCTCTTTTAACAATGTTTTTGGAAAGAAAAAAGAAGAAAGAGAAGAAAAATTGGAAGAAGAGAGGAGACAAAATTCGATGGTTAGAAGCTGATTTGGATGTTCTAAATGTAACTTTTGATAGAGGAGATAGTGCGAAGAAGAAGAAGAAGATAAGGAAAGAAAAAGGATAGCTATGGTGTGTCAATTTTGTGACTATAAAATTTAGAATCTTGAATAGTTTACTTTATTATATAATTGTGGGTTTTTATGTTTATGGAGTGTTTATATTTTTGTTGTCAAAGTTTTTGTTGGATGTTTATGTTATTTAGTGTTCAAAAGTTAAAGAAATCATTTTATGAGAAAACAATCGACAAATTGGTACGTATTTAGTTAAAATCACAGTTCATTTCTGATTGTACGACTTTCAGAATTGGCCTAAAAACTGACTTTCGACTGTACTGGTCTTCATCATTTAGTCATTTGGCAAAATTCTTTTCTAGAAAATTTTCCTCTCATCTCTTAAGTTTTTAATGACATGAAGATTGTTGAATTTGATTTAGTAATCTGAAAGCTATACTTGAAATATTTTGAGGCTTTTGTTATATAGAAACAGTATACTATACACGACTTTGATCCTGAAATTCAAAGTCTTAGACTTTTTCAGATGATCTGTATTCCTTTGTCTCCAGAGTGTCTTGATCTGACAATTAAACATCATCCAACAATTAACATTCACAGGCGTGAGAAAGAAAAATATTTGATAGACTTCTGATTGGTATAAACTATATAATAATTAATAATATTTGTAATAATATCATATGTTAACGCTTTTGTATTATCTCAACTGATTAAATGTTTATAACTTTCTCTCAACGTATTAAATCAATTTATCCACTTTTTAAAACATTCATTAACTATGATATTTAATTAGTAACAAAATATTTAACATTTTTTAAAACTTTATTTCATGTCTTGCTTTTTTTTCTCTTCATATTTTTACTAAATTAATCTATTTCTTTTTTATATAAATATTATATATTTTTAATATAAATTCATAAATCTAAATATTGTTTATCTTGCAATTAAATTTAATATTACATAGTATTTATTTATTGTTAGCTTTTTTTTTCTTTTTACATTCTACCTTTTATATTATCAATAAAATATATTAAAACCTTTTTTTAGAAAATTTGCCCTTTATATTTAAAATTTCTATAATTTGATAACTACTTTTAACGAATAACAAATAAAAGTTGAGCTGAAATGATATAGGAATGAAGATGAAATATTGAGGAAATAAGTAGAAGTGATAGAGTAAGCAAAAGAGATGAATTAAGACTTATGGACGACGATGACTTTGGTAATTCAAAGGAGAAGGTCGCCATCGTGCAAATGCACGATAGCGATATTGGGGGTTGAAAGTCGCTATCGTGCATATGCACGACAACGACTTTGAAGTTTTCGGGGGTGATGAACATCCAATAGGTTTTGGCTATATCTTCTTCATCTGACCTTGGAATGACTTGGTTTTAAAACCATTAGACTTGTAAGACATTGCTCTACCTCTCTAATAAAATTCATAACAATCTGAGATAAATTGAGAGAGATTGAGTGAAAAATATGGGATGGGTGGAGTGAGTCTGTTCAGTATCTTATTATCTCTCACCCCCGTAAATTATTCTCACACCCATGAAATTCTCTCACCCTATGATTTATTCTCACAGGTGTGACTCGTGCACAGGTGTGACTTTGTTCACTCAAACCCGTGAGTTAATTGCAAGTCTAATGTTTAATTGTCTCATTAAAACACTATGCTCTGAGTTGTTTGTTGTAACTTGTTGTGAACACACTTTAGTATTTTAATTATATATGGATCCATAGGATTCTAACTGAGATAATTTTTAATTTGGAGTAAACTAAAAACATAGGGATACAAATCATCTGAAGAAATTGAATTTTGAATCAGTCTCTAAGATATTTAAATTCTGCACAGAAGCTGTGCATATTATACTGTTTTGGACAATTGCAGTCCAAAAATGTTTGAAGTGTATCTTTGAAATCACTGAACCAAATTGGATGAATTTGGTTTGAATGGAAACATAAGACATAGAGGTCTTTTTATTCAAAAAAAAAAGACATAGAGGTCTCCTACAGATACGTTAACAATAGCTCACTTCTGTAGACAAGAGGAAGACACATGAATATTATGTTTTGAAAAGTAGGTTGTGCTGCATTAAATGATGACTACTACATTAAATAGTGTAAAGAAAAGTGCTTCTTCATGCTAAAGATACGTTAAGATAGCTTTACGCTCTGCGCATTAAATGCTGAGAAGGAAAAAGCATGAAGATATGTTAAGATTTACGCTCTACGCATTAAATGTTGAGAAGGAAAAAGTATGAAGATACGTTAAGATAGCTTAATGCTCTGCACATTAAATGCTGAGAATTAAAAAGCATGAAACGAGAACAATTTCGTTAAAAAATAATTAATATTAAATTAAATAAACAAATTAAAATGATTAACATAGCGATGAATTTAAATATAAAACCTGATGATTAAATTAAGCTCAGGAATAAGTTAATTTAATTTTTTCATGTTTAATAAATACCCCTATCCTATTAGTTTCACGAGGGAGGGAGGTACCCCTAGGTAACTATTCCATTGTAGTATGAGGTGGGAAATTTTATAGGCCTTAAAATTGGAGCTCTATATTCATGTCTTTTATGGCATTGTAAATTTTGGGTTGACAAGTTTCTCAGTAAATATGAAGAAAATAAAATTTTATTACTACGAGATTGCGTTCACTTTTTAATCAGATACTGTGAATATTTGTGTTAGATAATTTAATTTTTTGAAGTAAAGAGTAAATGCAGTTGCAGGTGCATGCAAACGAGACCTAACCCTCAAAGAATTCAAAAACCAACCAAACAAAACTAATCCCGTTCAACGAAGAACAAAAAAGAGCAGCCAATATTTATAGGGAGAGTTTCATGGTATAAGATTTGTGTGTAAAAGCCTCTAGAAGAATTTCTTTGACATGCTCCTTGTTGAAAAGAAAATAAGAGCACTTCAAAGAGATATTACTCAAACACCCATTGAGTACGTGCTTCTCACCAAGGATTTTAAGCAAATTATCCTGGAAAAAGAAAATTCAAAGAACAACATGCAGTTTCTTATTCAATATGAGTTGCAGGGATAAGTAGTTCCAATTGGAAGAGATTTTAGGACAATAGCAAAATGGCATTCATTGTTTAAATTAGTCATTCAAATCCAAAAATAGTGTTTCCCTATGCCTCTTAAACTTGTCAAATTTAGCGCAAAAAAACAAAACTCCTGAGGTACTCTTATTCCCCGCCTTCATAACCATTATCATGCAGTTCATATCTACTGAGTTAAGTGAGATGGCTTTAGATCCTTAAGCAAGTCCTTAGCCAGAGGTCAGAGCCTCCTTCCTTTAATGTAAACGAAACCTACAGTTCACAACAAAAGCCTGCAACCACAAGCCTTTTCAATGGTTGAACTAAATGAAAATATCGCGTTCATTAGGAAATATCAAACTCCAAAATCTTCCATAAGCTAATCACTCACAATCTAAATAACACTTTTCACGTGTGTTGCACAAACTCGTACAGATTCACGATTGCAACTTCATGTCTCTTCACATTCTTGAAGAACATCTCAAGCTTCCTTGATTCATCTAAGGTTCTTGTATCTATATGTCAAGATCAATCAATTCCAAAAATTAACAAAACATAAAAAATACCGCCGAAAATAGATTACAAGTTTACAGAGCTCGTAGTATCTGTGAGGGAGAGCTAGTACTTGAGAGTTTCTCTCAGATCGTTCACATCTTGAGATTCAAAGGGATGAGGAAAGTTTGAGATTGAAAAATTCAGAGAATCTTCAAATTTTGCCATCGATAGGAATCGGTAAAAGTACCAAACCATGAGATGCATGTAGAAGGCGCTATGTTGAACTCCCACAACTCCTTCTGCAAGCTGCTTCTCTTCGTCTTCTGCTACTTCTAGAACTTTTTTTTGTCTATAATCCTTTTTGAATTTCAAATCTGTTTGGCTCGGGAGTTGAGAGCATTTTTATGTTTAATGTTGATCATCTTTTATAAAACAATTCCGATCTGAGGGTAAAAAGATGTTTAGGAGAGAAGAGAAAGGAAAGAGCATTGAAGAGAAAGATGTAATAGTTACTCAGGAGATTCCAGAGGGATCGAGAAAGAAAAGCAAAGTTTTTTTTAAATGTTCATACTTGTAGATGATAGAGAAGCCTATATTAATTCAGAAGCATAACTAGAAGAGAATCAACCGTCAGATTAAATTGACGAATGGGATGGATTTCGTGGTCGTCCATCCTTCGTCCTTATTATATATATACTTAATGAAGTCCCAACCTCAAATTATGCAATTGATTAGAGACAGTTGTATGCAATAAAATGTTTGCAGGACTATGACATGAGCATTTCATATTTCCGAGCTCCTTATTTGGTGGACGTAGATGTGATCCATGGGAAGAGAGTTCTAAGGTTGGAGGAAGTCTCCGGCAACGCCAACGAGTGCAGAACCCAGACGTTCTGTCGTTTAACACCGATCACTGGTGGAGTCACAAAGGGTAAGCATTCTGAGTGTAGTTGGATTGTTATTATTATTATTATATAACATTTAAAAGTCTTGGTGACGAGCAGGTGGGATTATATGGAAAGAGGAGGCAAGTATTAGCAAGACATGGATCGACTAGTTTCTTTGAAGAAACGTCTGAGAACACGGGCAAGCTGGGTTGACTACAACATTGACACTACTAGAACAAGGTTTTTTTTTTCATATCAGTCTCTCCTACACATTACAAGTACGTCTCTCTCTCTCTCTATTACAGTAATTATAAATACACTTGTGGCTCTAAGCACTAAAATGGTTAACAGTTCCAAAGAGTGCAGTGGGGCTGTGTTCAAGTGTTTCATCGTATAAGTTGGCAATTTTATGAGAGTTTGAAACTTGAAAGAACATCCAATCTATCTTTTAATTTTAGGAGTCAGGTTTGGATAGTTTCGACCTGAGAAACACTATATCTAGAAACTTTTTTATATTAGTTGCAAAGTATAACTCAAATGAAAGAGACATTCAGTAAGGCTAGACTTGTTAAGGAACTTGAATAAGAGCCTAATGCATATGGCAAGTTGTGTGAATTGTGTACTTAAAACAACAGAAGAACATTAAGTCGCATTTATTTCAGCAACAACTTAAAGAAAAAACTTCTCATGATATTAGTAGAATATCACTGCAGGACAACCATAAATTGGTAACGAACTCGTTACACTTGAATGGGAAATGAATGGTCTCAATATGTTCGATTTGTGGCTAAAGGCCTTGACGGTGAAATTTATCCATGAAATAAAACTAATATCAATGTACAACAAGATATGTAACGTGGGGTTGGTTAGTCCGTCTAGCTGCTTCAAAAGGCTTGTAATAAGGTAAAAGAGCTGCCAACATTTTTTTAATCAGCAGTTGCTTGTTGGTGGCCTTTCCAACCAAGCAGTATATATTTTGTAATGCTTTTCTGGTGTCAGTCCAAGACACTGGAGTTCTGGGTCGACGAAAAACGGCTATGGCGAGACAACTCCGATATTAAGTTGTATCACTCTCATCAGGAGCTTACCTTGAGCAAACCAGAGTTGTGGCCAATGTTATTAGGAGCATGCACGATCCTCCATACTTGTTGGACATTACAATTCTTTCTGGTAGTAGAAAAGACGCCCATCTATCAATTTATAGCGGCGATTTGAGCTCTCAACACTCTGTTGATTGTAGCCATTGGTGTCTTCCTGGAACCAGCTATTCTATATAAGTTTAATTAATGCTTCTTACTACTAACGTAAGTGTTACGCGATTACTAGAGAATGATTAACTATGTACCATCCCGAGCCTCCGCCTCTAAATGTTAAGACATTTTTTTGTAAATTTGGACAATAATTAATTACATTTTATCAGTTTTCAATAACTTATTTCAATAACTTATCGGTTAAGTTATATAATTTGATCTGGATAAAGATAATAAAGTAATCCAATAAATTATCTAAGTCAATAGGTCGAAGCTCAGGAGAAAAATGAGCCCCGATTAATGTAGACTAGATCATATATCAGGCTTGTGATGGGAAAGCCTAATATAGAAGCTATAAAGAGGTTAAGGTCTCCTGCAATTGCTCATGTTATTTGTAAGCATCAAAATTCTCTGACCCGTTAAGAGAGCTTACGTTATGAGAAAACTGTAGAAAGGTGTTAACCACTTGCCGGTGAGAAGTTCTCGATTGATTTGAGCTCGTTATAGCCTCAAAAGCTCCTTTAAAGTGTGATGGAACCGAAAAACAGGTATTTTAGCATTTCCTTCATTTATTTCCCTTTTATGTATGATCTGGAGCATGTAATAAAATTCATGTTATATGTTACATGTGGTATTAGAGTGGTTACGTGATAAGGTGGCTAAAAATGAAAATTTTTCAGTTTTTATCGATAAGGATTTCGGATGGTTTTGATCCATTTTTCAAAATTTTCACGTGTATGGATGCGTAAAAGTGGACAACACGTGTAGCATTAAGAAATGGGTTAAAAACAAGTCACAAAGATTAAAAAACTGGCTTCAATCTTGACAAAAATCGCCTATTGCCGGAAAGGGGGAGGACTGTTTAGATATAGTTATAGTACCACTCCCGAGATGATTAGTCTGATGCATGTCTGATGCATGCGTCGCACGCACCAATCAGACACCAACACGTGGGTCCACCACCCAGTGGTGCGCCACACACGGTGCGAACTCTGAGTGGCAGCATTAAGATAGGCCCATACATCACAAGCGCTTAACACGTGTCTTGAGACATGGCACACGCGCCAAAGCGACAAGCGCATCGATGCGCGTAAGAAGCGTTCACCACACAGGTTATACAGTGGTCAATGCGTCATTGCACGGAGGCATGTTGGGCGTGTCCGCGTGCAGTGCACGCTCCACAGGCGAACACATACCCTGACGTTAGCGCACAGTGATTGTTGACGTCAGCACTCAAGGAAAGGAAAAATCAAAATTCCCATAAGGGTGTCCCGGATCCTTTTAAGTCAATTTCTGGGTCAGGGGAATTTTTAAAGTAATTTTTAAAAATTTTCTGGATTAATTACGTTCATTATAGAAAAAGGAATTAAGGTATTCTAAATTCATTTTTGAGTGAATTTTCGTTCTTCGAACTTCACATGAGGGAGACATTTAAGGTTTTTGTGTCTTGTGTGATAGGTTAAGTGCTCGGTAATGTGCGATAGTCACTCAAATTGAGATTTTTTGCTATGAAAGTCTCAAATAAAGTTTAATGGCAATGTTTTTAGCGCTAATATATGATAATTTGACTGTGCATTCACTTTTTGGCATTTATTGATGCTACATTTTCATATACTATATGCCCAGATAGAGTGCGAGGATAACATAAAGATATATCCTTTGTGTTTGTAGACCTTTCAAGTATTGATGAGAATGTAGTCACTAAAATGACCTTTCAAGTCAGTATTTTGAATTATTCTGCTTGCGTGTTGAGGAACGTCTTTGGTCATGTTTGGCTATTTTGCCCAAAAGTATTGAACTTACATAGGATTTTAAGATGTGCATAAAGGCATTAGATATAGGAAAATTATTGCTTAAATGATTTATTTACCTAAAGGTGGTAGTGTCATGAGAGATGATAATTTGTACTCTGATTGCTTTTATATGGAGGTCTAATTACATATATTATGCATTCAGCTCAAAGGTGTTTCATAATATGAGTGATTGGGTTTTCAAATATTATTTTAATGCTTTGAGTATCGCTGCTATTCTACATTTGTGTTGATCTTTATATTGTCTTTTTGTAGTCACATTTTCTGTCAACATCATGCTATTATCATTGAAACCCTAACCGGTTTAAATTTTAAGAAAAGGAAGAAGGATGTCGAGTTTGTCTTGCAGATGACTGACTTCAACATAGCTATGCTGACAAAGAGATCCTCTCCACTTATAGATATCAGCTCGGAAGATGATAAGGATGCCTTTGCAATCTGCGAGCAGCGAAACATGATATGCTATTTGACTATTAAAAGGTCTGGTTGGGTCGGCCATACAAGGCCCAATCCCAGGCCTGGGCATCGACGGCCCAGTTGTAGATGATAGTCTCCCATGCAGCCAAAAAGACCTACTTAAAGACCTAAACCTAACGAGCTCTCAGGTATATAAGGTACTGTTCTATCATGATACAGGTACGATAATATTCACCCTGCTTTTCCCTGCTCACAGCGGCCAATACCTTCACCAAAAGACTAACTTGAGCGTCGGAGGGGTCTGCCGGGAACCAACTCCCGGCGTGCCTTTATTGTTTTGCAGGTGTTCACTATCCAAAGCTACTCAGATTCATGGATCCGCATAACGAAGACCAACCCCAGCAGAATCAGGCTGAACCAAGGTCAATCCCAAATAATCTGCTAAGTGAACTGTTAGACGCTACCATAGCGAAGGAATTTATGGATAATGTTTTCCAAAGGTACAAGGTCTCATCCAATGTTGAGCTTAGTACCTTGATTAAGGATATGTTCTCCATGAGGTATACTAGAGAAGGAGGTGGAAGGGAATACATTATAAGGATGGTCTACCTTCAAAGTAAATTGAAGGAACTGAATGTTCCCATTCCTAATACATTGATAGTGCACCAAGCACTTAATACTCTCCCGTGAGAGTTTGAAATGTTGGTCACTTAATACATTTCGCAGGATGAGGCTTGGGATATCAATGTCTTGATTTCTCGATGTGTTGTAATAAAGGAGAAGCTGAAGAGCACTCCTTATACAACCTTGTATGCAACCAAAGGAAAAGGGAAGGCTAAGCCCCAAAAGTTTAAGGTAAGAAATTCAAACCTTCTCCACGTATACAAACTAGTTACTCTAGCATTGTAAAGAGTTCACAAGACTTAAAGAACATGAGGTACTTCTTCTGCAAGAAGAAATGGCATAGGAAATCCAACTGCTAGAAGTATAAAGTCTGGAAAGTCAAATAAGAGTTGTCAGGTAACTCCTCAACCTATATGATTTATGAATCCAATTTAGCTATAGCCATATCCAGTTCTTGGTGGCTAGTTCTTGGTGGCTAGATAGTGGAACATCTAATTATGTTGCTTCCATAATGTAAGGGTTCAGATCTACGAGAAAGTCAACTAAAGGGGAGGAGAAGTTGATGGTCGGCAATAATGAAGTAGATGTTTTGTATGTAAGGGATGTAGCTTTGAACCTCAATACGAGGTTTGTACTTGTTATATAGGACACATTTTATATATTATATTTTAGACAGAATTTGATCTCTGTGTCAGTTTTGGACAAAGAGGGTTATCATTTTATAATTGATACTTCAGTTGTAAATATATCTATCAATGCAAAACATATTAGAACTACCTTCTTGTCTTACGGATTATATAAAATGTGTCTTACCCTTAATGAAATATATGTTTCTTTTTATATTGTCGAAGCTGTGACTCATAAAGGACCTCTGATAAAGGAAATGTCATACATGATGTGTTGGGTCCTGAAAATTTTTCTTTTATTTTTCTTTATTTTATTTATTTATCTATGATTCTTTTGTTTATCTCTTAAATTTTTTTTGCTTTTAAATGGTTTAATATTTTTTTAAAGATGAGCCTTATTTATTTTAGTAGTGTTAAAAAGAGGAATTAGAAATTAGAATTAGACTAAAGTGTTAGAATTAGAATTAGATTATTAGTATTGGGCTTATAAATGGGAGAAGAGAATTTGGGCTTATTGGAAGAGTGGGCCTTAGTGTTAGTGAAATGAGGAGAAGGAGAATTAGAATAGATGGGTTGTTGTGTAGTGGGCTTGTGAGGAGAAGGAGAGCCCACTAGCCTTGTAAGCTTAATGAAGTACCAAAACTATGTAGTTTTGGAAGAGTGGCTTAAGTGAGGCATAAGTGAAATGAATTAAAAGAAAGGGAGAGGGAGTTGTCGTGAACTTAAGAAGGAAAAGAAGAGAAACCGTGAGATAGAGAAGAAGAAGAGAAGGAGATCGTCCAAGGCTTGAGGGGAGAAGAAAAAGAGAAGAAAAGGAAGAGAAATCAAGTGCTAAAGGTAAGTTTTCATCTTCTCTTGTGTTAGGTTCGAAAATGGTGTAGATGGAAGTTAGGGTTTGTGTAGAGATTGAAGAAAGAATGAAGAAAGAGTTAGATCTATGGGTTTTTGTGATTTCTAAGCTAGGGTTTTGGTTGTCCTAGCTTAAATGAGCTATGGGTAGGTTAGGTTTAATGTTAATATTAACTATTCGTTGATTCTTGAATGTTTCGACTTTTCCGATGAGTTTCGAAATTGAATAGGAATGTGTTTTGCTTGAAGGAACTCAAGAAAACCCCACTCAAGACAAGGAGGAAGGGCAATCTTGATTCCGGATTCCGACGATAGGTGGGTAACATTTTTATAGTTGTTGTGTAATGGGAAAATGCCCTATGTGTGCTAACTTTGTTATATTGTGTGCATGTTGGAAGTGTATTTCCTCTGATTTGAAGGAAAAGTATGAAACTTTGATGATTCGATAGAATGAAAGAAGCATGAAATGCTATTTTTGTGTTTGAAACGTGAACATAAAGTGTTTGTGATTGGGCGAGAGAGAACCACCTTCGTAAAGTCACGTGCACGTTGAAAGAAGCATGAAATGCTAGTGGCTTACGAAATCCGAAATGGACTCGTCGTGTTTACGGTAAACTTCGGTTTCTGTCGTGTTTATGGAACTCTCAAGCCAATTGTGTACATGCCATTCTTAAATTGTGTTTATGATGCATAATATGTGTTTGATTGATATAAACTTTCATGTTATACTTTATGCGATGAGTTGAGTATATTGTGATTATTGCGACAAAGTTGAACATTTCAGTATTATGTAAATTGCTAAAGCTATGGATTGTTAATTGTGTATTGTGTGGCTTATTACCCGATGGCTATAAGGGTGTTACCACTGAGCCGTGTTTTGCTCACCCCATTCTCCCTCCTCAGGTGCAAATCAAAGTTGAGAGCCGAACCTTGCAAGACTTCGGGCATCCCTCCAAGAAAACTAGAAACTTTTGTATTAAGTTAGTAGCTAACTTTTGGAATAGCTTTATCAGCATATCGATCATTGAGCATCCCATATTTTGTATTTTGTACTTGATTCTTGATGAATATGTCGATATGTAACTAAAGCTGTGTATGCACATTTGATTATGTTTAAAAGAGATTGAGAGCTCTAGTATTCTCTTTTGTATGTGTTGGCATTGATTTTGTAGTTGTGTATGTTCTGGAAAATGAGTTGTGTATGAGCCTTGTGTCTGTTGAGTTGTTGTTGTTGGTTGTGCTTGGGAGAGCTTTCTGGAAAATTTGTTAAGGTTGGTGAGCCTTTATGGTGTGTTAAATTGATAGGCGAGCTGTAGAGCTCTTCTAGGATGAGTGATGAGCTATTTATTGTGTGCTAAATGGGTAGGTGTGGGTCGCTGGAATTAATTGCAAGTGCTGTTAACCTTGCAAATTTGCAAGCAGAGCTTTGAGTCCAGTTTTTACCCTTGTAGAGTGCGAGTATAGGTCGGAGTCATCTTCAAAATTGTAGATCTTTCTTTTCTCTATGAAATAGAGTCAAATTTTGTCCAATTTGGAGCTCGGAGTCAAAAGTTATGAAGGTTTGAAGATAGGATGTCGAGCTGATAGGTCAGTCGGCAGGTGGGAGGCACGCATGGGCGAGCGCCCGAGCGATCTCGGCTCCCAGCGCGCGAGCGCTGG
>JANZLH020000371.1:189246-205194 GCA_026770325.2 Erythroxylum fimbriatum
AAATAAAAATTAATTTTAAAATTATTTATTCTAATAAAATTAAATAATTTTATTGATAATTTATTAATAAATATTATATAAAAGATTAAAATAAAATAAATAAAATAAATAAAAATAATTTATCTTTAAGTTTTATCTAATATGTAATTATCATCATTAATAAAAATATAACTATATTGATACTAACAACCAAACAAATTTTATTTAATTTAAAATAAAAATATAAACTAAAAATAGAAAATGAAACCTAAAAACCACAATAAGAAAACAAAAATCAAATCAAACGTTACCTTAATTAATTATTTAAATTCTAAAAAGGTACTAAGACAAATTTTCATGTCAAAATTTCAAATATTGAATTTTTGACGGAAAAGAAAGTTCAATAAAATTAAGTATTTTTAGTAAATACGATACATAGTCCTTTTTTTTAATAAATTGTGATGTACAGTGTTATTGGCTGAGGATATTTGGTATAGTTTGCATATTATTATTTTTAAATACAAACTTACAAATTGATCATTGTTTGTTTATTTTTTTGTAGCTTTCTTTTTTTTTCCAATTTATGCTTTTTTTAACTTTCATGATAGATTTGGACAAAGTCAACTTCTATAACATCATCTTTCTTCAAAGCATATTAAAAATTAATATGACTTAAAAAATTTATTAGACAATAGTAAAATTTTAATACATTTGTAATTTTGACAACCTTACACAATAAAGTTTTATTCTAATTCTATTACTATCAAATCAAATAAGAAAAGGAATTAACCTTTAGTAAAATATATATCTTTTCTAAAATCTGAATAGAAGTATTCAAGAACTTTTAATTCTATATTACTATATGTTATAATCTAATTTAAGATATGTAGTTCATATACATGATTAACATTAAAAGCGCAATTATCATTTACCATTAGTTTTATTATCAAATTTGTATTTGGGTTGATTTAACTTAATTTGTAGATTCATCATCCCATATACATGTTGGAAACTACAATTCTCAAAACTCAATTTTTAATTTCAATTTTTTCTAAAAACTAAACTTCTAAATTTTAGCCCAACGTACTTTCATAATTCTTTCCAAATACTCTTAAAAGATGTTTTACTTATTAAAAGATTTACAATGTTAAGTTGAGAACATCAAAACTTAAAATTCCCTAGTTAAAACAAGTTTTGGAGCTTTGATACTTTTGACATGAGAAAGGGTTGAAATGATGTCCCTTGTAATAACTCAAAATTCTTTATTGAGCTTATTTCAAATTCTAAATGTGCTATTATACTTTAATTGTTCTTCTTATGTAATGCAAGTTTCAAATCCTCTATTATTAAGGTCAAGTGTAAATTAAGGGCCTTTCTCTTATTTATGCAAGCAATTGTGATCAATTTTCACAATTTTCTATAAGTAAATTTTTCATTATCACATTAATTTGGATCTTTTAGATTTAGGGATAATGTTGCATAAAAATAATGAGTTATTAAAGACAAAACCATGTTATGAGAAATTTGCATATTCATCCCCTCAGGAACATTCATTATGAAAAAATCATTATGTATCACTCTTTTCAAATTTCTCTAAGCATAACCCATCGATGTAAGGATAAATGATGGGAGTACAAAGGGCATATGAATTGATGATAAAATCAATAGGACATAAAAATAATCATAGAAACCACAAAGATGCCACCATATTCATAATTTATTGCGCTTCCTACTATTTAATAAGTGTTTGTATCATGGAAGCATTTTCTTTACCCATCACATTCACACCTAAACTAGCATCACTGTGGTATCTATTTGATGACTTGGTAGTGGCATGAAGATTTTGACATGATAGGATGTGCCTAATTACCAAAGGATAACGGCTAAAGGTGTAAATTTTCTCTTAACATCTTAAAAAAGGTTTAAATTAACCCTTTTCATTACCTATGTTTTATTAGGTCTCTATTACTAGATTGTCAGCTATTTGATGTGATATACCGACTAGGCAACATGGATCCATTAGGTGCTAAAATGGATTTTTAAATTTTTAAAAATTTAAATTTATTTTTAAATAAAAATAGCTACACTACTTATAAGATCGTAAACTGCCTCTCACACCCTCCCTTTTTCTTTATCTCTTTTTACATTTCAACAACCTACCACCACCTCAATCATCAACCTACCACCACCACTACCACCCCAACCTTTACCACTCTTATCAAAACCTTGAATTGCCACTACTACTGCTATAACCTACCTAAACACCAAAAGTAAAAACCTTAAGATAATCTTACTCATAAAAATTGTAAATCACACCCACATATTGCATATAATATATCAACTAGTATATAAGGTTAATGTATGCTAGATATGCAATACTTTTAGCACTATTTTCATATCATATTACTTGTGTTTTGGATGAATTTGATACTTAATTTAAGAAGTTTTGTCACTTTAGGTCATATTTATGCCTATAAGAAAAAGAGGAAAAGTTAGAAAAGAATTGTATTTCAATGGATTTAGAAGATTTGGAGAAGAACCATGTAACAAAGCAATATACACAGTCCCAAGTTAAGGATTGTGTATAAAAGTTGTTGCTTTATTTCTCTAGTGTACCTTATATTATCCCCTCTATGAAGAACACAATGTCATATATATTTATGTGCATATTCCTATGTTAGCATTGTTAATTTTTGAAGAATTTTATAGAGTACTCAACTAGTTACATAGACCTATATAGCTTATTAGTTTTGGGTTTTTTTAAAAAGCAAAGAGGAGTTTTTGCCTAGGAAATAATTGAAGAATCATTTTAGAGATATCTCACATTGGTCTTAATCAATAATTCATCATTCATTGGATATAGAGGAGGATTTCAACAATTTTTTGAGATTTTAATGTTCGAGAACATGATTTCTTTATCTTTTTTCCTTTATTGTTTTTATATTGATGTTCTTTGTGCTATTATGGACTAACTGGGTTATAGGTTTAGGTAGGTAGAACCAAGGATGAGATATATTTCAATTCATTCTTTGATTAATGAAATTCTAATTATTTTGTGTTTTATTCATGCTTTAATATTAACTAAATCGGAGGAAAAAAAATGAAAGATTCAATATATGATTCATAAATCAAGATTCGAGAGATCAGATGTATGTTTAGGTCATATTGTGAATTAAAAGGGTTAAGCAAGAGTTATCTGAGAGAAAGCTGTAAGATCTTTCTAGGTTAGGGTAAAACCTATAAAGAGAGTTCATTTAATGACTTAAGGTATTCTTAGGTTGTCTAGATTTGAAAGCGATTTTGGTTAATTAATTTTTAAATAGAAATTATATAGAATATAGTCTAAGTTTGGAACTCTTATTGGTCCAAAAAGTTAAAATAATAACTGTTGTGATGTCCTCTTGGCTTTTCCCTTCAATTTTCAATATTATCGATTCATTCAAAGTAACAAACTTTGTTTTTTATTCCCTCAAATTCAATTGGTGTGCTTAGTTTATCCATCAACAAAGTTCTGATGATCATAGAAATCTTGAGAGCCAAACCCTTAGATTAAGAGAACTTTGCATATAAAAAGAAGACTTTGATGGAGAAAAGAAGCAGGGGAAACTTGATGGTTGTAAAGAATATAAGGTCCTTGAAAGATTTTGCCTTAAAAAATGCCCATTGCATTAACTCAGGCATTGTGAAGCCCATGGTTGAAGCTACTAAAGTTGAGTTAAAGCCCTTCCTATTATTCATGGTGTAGTAAAATCAATTTGAAGGTTTACCATCTGAAGACCCTATCCTAGTTCTAAGAATGTCTTTGGAGTATTGTGACATGTTGAAACTAAATGGCATACCTCCTGATGCAATCAAGCTTCAATTATCCCCATTTTCTCTAAGTAATAAAACTAGAGTATGCCTAGAGACTTTTCCAATAGGGTCAATCACTGCTTAGGATTAATCTCTCAAGTGTTTTTGATAAAGTTTTTCCCTCTAGGCAAGATTGCACAGATAAGAAACCAATTCGCCACCTTTTATTAAAGGGAAGTTGAGTCTTTATATAAGGTTTGTAAGAGATACAAGGAGCTATTGAGGTATCATCCCAACCATGGAATAGAGGAGTGGCTCTTCAGACATTTTATAATGGAATGAACTACAACTAGAAGATCTAAATGGATGATGTTGTTAGTGGAGCTTTAGTAACAAGATAGTGGATGGAGCATACAACCTCATAGTGGACGCAGATTAGAATCATCATTAGCGGTCAAACGAGAGAGCCATTCCTAAGAAGATTCCAAACAAGTATGATTTAGATACTTTGAATCTTCTTATTGTTCAAGTAGATGCTTTGTCCCAAAAATTAATACTCTGAATTTTAATGCTATCAGTGTTATTAATATGGTTTGTGACATATATGGATCCCTAAGAAATTTGAATCTGGATTTTTAGTCGGGAACCAGTTTATGCATGATCCGTCTTTGGAATATATTAACTTCATTAGTAATCCTAACCAAAAAAACAATCCATTTTCAAACACTTATAATCATAGCTAGAGAAACCACCCAATCTCTCATTTGGTAACATATTTAACCTTACACTATAAAGTAAGCAACCATCTGGTTTCTATCATAAACCATTCAACCTCCTCCACAAAAATCAAAGATTCACAACATAAAGACACAACCGTGCAAAAGGCCATGTTTATTATCCAAAGAAATCACTAAGGCCTACTATTTGGTTGATGTTCTTAGATATAGTAAAAAGTATTTAATATCACAAATCATAATTTTTATAGGAATCTATTCTAGCCATCTTTTGGATAAAGCATATCTAAAGAGAATCTTTTTCTCTAAAAAAGTTAATGATAGCCATCAAAAGTCTTCTCTAGCCCTTAGGTGATCGATTTTAAATTATTTTCACCAGAAAGTTAAGATCTAGACATCATCTCATCAAATTAAGATTTCGATGGACTTAGGGAGCTCATCTGGATTTATGTTTACTATAAATTCTTTACTTTTGCCTTTTGATTTTTCTATTTTGAATATGTTTTATGCTTAAACAGTTTTTCATTGTTTAAAAAGAGAAAACTCTTATGGTTACTTTTTGTATATATTTATTTAATTTAATTTATGATATGAAATATATTTTTGTTAGTTATTTTTATTAGTCATAATGCTTATTTCTTTATATTGCATCTAATTTAATCTTCACTCTCTTATGGATGACTTGAGGGAGATTACTTATGAGTAGACTATGAATTAGGTAGAGGAGGTTGAACATGGTACTGGAGAGAAACCTACGTGTTCTTACTAGTTTTAAGGTGAAACATTTTATGGGATTTTACAGTAAATAACAAGTTAATTAATAGGAGGATAGATGGTTGCATATTAAGAAAGTATTGTTTTAGTGTATAAGAAGTCTTGTTAGTTTAAAGAATGTATCTAATTTAGGTTAATTAAATCATGAAGTTAGAAGTATCACTAGGGGAACTACTCATGTAGAAATAGCTATTATATTGCATTATTTTTTATCAATCATTTTATTATTTATTTCCTTTAACATTGTCTAGGCATGTAAGTTTAGTTTTATTTTTATATTTCATTATCTAAAAACTTACAAAATCGCATTTCCATTTATTATTGTGAGACTTGTTAATATTGTTAGCCTTTTCGTCCATATTTCTTTTTTTTGGGATTTAACTTTTACTTGCCATTATATTGTTCACCAATATTAAATACACTTACCTAACTAATGAATGACATATTTATACTGAAAACAATTCGTAACTTTTTCATAAAATTACATATCAACATACAAATTCCACCAAATATCTTTAGTAAATTCATAAGGTTTTAAAAATTTAGAGTTCTTAGAAGCATAATGGGCTACAAGAATTTAGGTAAACAGTTCTTAAATATTTAAGTTTTAGGTGTTGGTTGGGTCGGCTGTGCTAGGCCCAAGCCCATCTCCACACGTCCACGGCCCATTCGGCCCATCAGGTGTTAGACTCCCATGCAAACACAAAGATCTACGTAAAGACCTAAACCTAACGTCTATTCCATATATAAGGTACTATTCTACCATGATACAGGTACAACAACAACATAACCCTAGCTTTTTCTCTGTCCTCTGCGACTAATTTCATCTCAAAAAGACTGACTTGAGCGTCGGAGGGGCCTTCCGGGAACCAACCCCCGGCATGCCTTTATTTGTTTTGCACGTATTCTGTAGTCGAAATCAATCAGAATCATGGATCCGAACAACAACGTTCAGCCCCAGCAAAATTCGACTGAACCAGTCTCATTACTAATGGACATAGGTTACATAAATTAACTAAATCACATAAACTCTTGTGTTTTATATTTTCTTATTTTTTATGCCACAATAACTGATATTGTAACAAAACAGTAAAATAAGTACTCCCTCTGTAGTCTATCTCTTCTGCGAGGAAATTTGGAAAGAAGTGGGGATTTTAAAGAACAATGAATTAGTAGCTGGCGACTGGTTTCAATTAAGGTTTTAGTTTTCTACAACCTTCATTTCCTAATTAAATATCAATATATTCCAGTTTACTTAATTAAGGTGTATTTTGGCTAGTATTAGAGCTCAAGTGATATTAAATAATATATTCATGTGATTAATAGTAGAATCAGTAGAAACGTTGTCAGTATTCGGACAAATGAAGTGACACTATAAAATTCTGTTTAGTGATTAATGGTAGAAATAAGTAGAGACTGGCTTAACATTATTTACAGCTTAATAATAGTTGATGGAGCCTAGACCAGAAAACACCTAGGTTTGACACTATCTATATATGTAGCTATTAATTGTGATGATGGAACTTTTGCATGTTTCACCTCTTGACTTACAGATAAGTCTTTTTTTTTCAAATAAGAACATATTATGCATGAATACATCGTTTTAAATTATGAATTGCAACTACAATTGCATTCTATTCTAGATTTTTATTATAATTGTTATAATTATTTTTAGGGTTAATTACCTAAAAAAGCCTAAAATTTCATCAAATTTTCAATTATAGCCTAAAATTTAAAAATAGCTATAAAATACTTAAAATTTCTTTTTTTTTCAACTCTAGCCTAAACCTTAAAAAGTGAAAATAAAATGCTCAAAATTTCAATTTTCTTCAATTCTAACCTGATGTTATCTATTGTTCTACCTCAGCCTTAGTCCTTTGTTTTCTGTTTGTTCTTTTGACGCCCCAAACTACTATTACATCACAATGTGCTGCAATAGCAAGCTCTTTGTTTTTAGTTCATTTTCTTGATGCCCTTAATGCGAGGGTGTCGGGCTTGCGTAATCTGAAAATCGAAGGGTGAGGGCGTTGAAAGAACAAGGAAAAACTAAAATCAAAGCATAAGATCGTTGGGGCTGCGTAATTTGATTTACATCATTTTTAAACAACGGTGTCGTTTTAATTATGCAATTAAACGACATCATTTCATTAATATTTATTTGTTGTGCTAATTTTGGCTGACGTGCATTAATAATTAAAGTTTCTGAAACACGTAGCAAGACATGTTAACAAACTTAACGAAAACACTAACGTCAGGCTAGAATTAAAAAAATTAAAAGTTTGAATATTTTATTGCTACTTTTTGAAGTTCGGGCCAGAATTAAAAAGAATTAAAATTTTAGACATTTTATTGTTATTTTTTAAAATTCGAACCATATTTGAAAATTTGATAAAAGTTTGGGCTTTTTTTAGTAATTAACCCTTATTTATATTGGTTTATTTGTAATTATATTCATATCATCTGTCATTATCACAATGATTTGTAAATTGTAGTCTGCAATATAAGAATAATAAAAAGAAGATAAGCATATAAAATTTGTGTTTTTTCTTGTAATTAGTAAGTTAAATCCTTCTATTTATGTATGAAAATAATGACTAAAGTGATGAAACTTTTATTAGATAATGTAAGTGAGTAAGTAATAGTTTTTCAATGTGTGGCTTCATCCCTTTAAATTTATTGGTAGGATTGTGATACATAAGAAATGGTTTCACAACAATTACTGAAAGTTAAGTTACCGTACATAATTGAGCTTTTGATCATGTACATTTTTTGTTTGCTAATCAAGTGCAGAAAACACCAATATGACAATGAATGAGCAAATTTGTGAGCATCATTCTACTTAATTTAATATGAAAAACTATAAAACTAAGATTAGTAGAAGATGTTTAAGAAAAGATAGCATCCTAAATAAAGACAAACAACTCTGGCAATTGACCACATCAAGGACAAGTAGAAAGTAGGAATCCATAGCCGAATTAAGAAGCTTGAAAGTGAGCAGCAGAATGCTATCTTAGAAAATCCTTAAAAATCTTAGATCATATCATAGGTGGATATACAAAGGAATGGCTAATCTGTTAGGAAATGAGGTCCCATAATAGAATAAATACAAAACCTTTTGGTTTGAGTTAACCTTTTTGTTTAATTTCCCAAGCCAAGATCACTAAAATTTGATAAAATGATTAATACATAAATCATAATAAAGTATTGAATCATAATTACTAACTGATTTCAAAGTTTGATCATTTTTCTTATCGTTTTGCTCGAAGTTCTGAAATCAACTCATCTCAATCGTTGTGTCGCACAAGTGTCCAACCTCTAACAATATCTATAGAACATGTTGAGAAAACTTTGCAACTGTTACAGAGAGGGTTAAATAAGAACTGCTAGGTCTTTAGAAGTTTAAGTCTATTTATAAAAGGTTTTGGAAAGTAAGTAATTTAATTAATATTACAAATAATTGTAATTATATACTAATTATGTCTAAATAAGATCCAATATCTCATTTTGATCCTTGTTTATTAAATATATCATATTTAATCATAAATTTTCTCAAAATTACCAATCAAGACCTTAACTTTACAATTAAGATCAACTTGATTAAACACTTTTCTCTATTTAACCCGTTCTTCGTGTGTGACCCATTAGGTTCCCAAACATATTGGCAATGAATATAAATTGTAACCTTAAATCACATTTAGGATTAGATAAATTAAACTCCTTTAGTTTATCTTTAATTCTCTAATTAAACAATTTTTATATATAGATTAAGATTGGTGTCTAACAACATATCATGACCACTCAAATATTTATAAAAATTAAAGTAGTTTTGACTAACCTTTTTATGCATGGTTTTTTTTCTATAATTGAATCCCTTCATCATATAATATTTCGAGTAAACATAAAACTCAGAATTAATATCTACCTTATTTTGAGTCTATTCATATTAGTTCTCCATCATTAGTAATTGTTTCAATTAATGATATTTGAAAACTATTTTCAAAGTTTCATTCTACTTTTGTCAAGAATTTCTCAAATCAATACTAATCGAGAATAACAAAGCATTTTTCCTAATTACTTTAGGATGATGAATCTTATATTGATCACTCAACTACCTCTATATAGCTTATGTTATATCCAATGACTATCGACTAGGCTATCCCTGGCTAAAATAAATCTTAAGTAATATCAAAACATAACAATCCCTATATGAGATATCTTTAGAGATCTTAAATTAAAGGATTACTTATACAATCTTCATAATGAGAATTTCCATAGACATATTTATATGTCCCAAATAGATTTCTCATGTTGGGTCAGTTTAGTGAACTTGTTCTCTAACAAATACCTAAATGTTTGTTTAAATATCTTTATACATTAATCTATGAGATCAACAACTTCCTTTATAAGGAAAATCATAATGCGTTCTAGTTTTTTTTTTATGTTCTATTAATATCCAATCTTAATAAAATAATGACTAAGAATAATTTATGAATAATAAATAAATTTAATATAAATTTCATAATTATAATCTCATTATAACTTTATTTGCAATGTATATTTATCTCATGGAATTTACCATATACACCTAAATATGTATAAGACAAAGGATAATTTTAAATTATTTTGACACTAAACTTCAACGAACTGATTAGTTGTAGGACATAAATTAACAATCTTCCACTTGCACTAAGTGAATCATTTATCTTATACCATATCACCATATGACGATGATGTTACTAATAGGACAGTAGTTTAGTGAGAGAATTCTACAAGATTCTTTATTGTCAATAATTACTTAAATCCTACAACTTTCATCTTAATTATGAAAATACCTTAATATATCCTTGGATCTTTGATGAGACCTTAACTCCTTTTACATGAACAAAAGATTTAATATTTTATAGTACATTACTATCTAAATAATGCAAGAAATTATACCAAGTTCATTAAAGAACTTCTGATCCAAATAATCATTTCAAACAAATGATAAATGTATTTTAGCTTTATTTCTAATTAATGATACGTTAGAACCTTTCCAATCACAAAATAATATTGTTCCAAGTAAAACATACCTTAACTAGGATTTACTTCTAAAGTTAATATCCTTATAACCTTGAACTCAAATATCAACTCATATATAGAACAATGGATGTCTTTAATACTTCACAAGTATTAAATATCTTAAATATTAAACACCTTTAATACATTATCTACATATTTGGAGTATAATAGGTAAAAAAAATTTTAATATATATTTATTTTAGTGATCTAAATTTTTGTTCAATTACTCATAATGAACCAATAAAGTGAAAAGCTTATAAAAGTATAAGTTGTGCTTAAGAAAGCTTAGGTTCATTTCTCTCTTAAACTCTTTTCTCTGTAGGTTGCTATTCACTGCCAACTTTTGACACTTATACCTTCACCATCTGACCACCATTTTTGAAAAAATAGGGCTCTATGGAAAGCTCCAGGGATGTTATACAAAACCCCTAAAATTGTTTCTTCAAAAACGACCTAGATTTGGAGGAATCACAACTGAAAGTTTTGGTTCATTTAGGTAGGTCACCGATCTCCTATTTTTAGTCATTTTTGGTGAAAATAACACCACCATAGTGTCTAACGGCCCTAAAAGATGAAGCAAAGGAGCGAAACCTGACACCAATCACCATTTTGCCGGTGAACGGAAATGAATCACCTTTGAGCTTTAAAACTTTGATTCTCACAAACCGGGAGGATTTTTGACGCAAAACTAGTGCCATTGGATTCTTGGAAGTAAGCTTATCACTTTTGGATAGTTGGTGAAGATCACCTCCCTTCCGGTGTCAGCACATGTACCCCACGCTTCGGTGACGGTGGTGATTTTTTGACTAGCCTAAAAATGGTCGAAAATAATTTCAAAAGTTACCAAATATTATATAGATCAATTTTCATAAAAGAAATGTATTAAAATTATTCATATTTTGTGGGATAAAATTTTAAAAAGGGCTATGTTGTTATAGAAATGCATGAAACTAATTAAACTGAGTTGTTCTTGATTATAATTGAGAATATCTTGATGTATTTAGTATAAATGAGGGTGTATGGGTTAGAAATTGGTATACTTGAATTATGATTCAATTTATTATGAATTGTTGTGATGTAAATGTGAACTCAATTGGTTATAGACATATAGTTTGGAGGCCCAAATTGAGATGTGCTTATTGGTTGTTATAGAAGTGTCTTTTCATTGCAGGAATGACCTTTCTTTTAGAACAGGGATGTCTATTTTAGATGGAAAACCCTGTCGAATTTTCAATAGAATCCTCGCAAAATATGACATTGCTATTTTCTAAAAATAGAAAATAGAGCTCCTTAGTATTGAGTCATGTTCCTATTCTAGTCATATCTAAAATTGGTTTAGGTTTTAAATCCTAATGATCATTCCTACTTTTCTTTCTATAGATTGATCAAGAGTAGAACCATCCACTTCGAGACACTAAGTTCGGCGTGAAGGAGCACATTCTACCTATGATTTATATTCATGGTTATGAACATGCATTAGAATTTCATATTCATCATGGAAATTACAACGTTTTTATATGTACACATGACATTCTTACATATGGATTGAAACATGTATACATATTTTCGTTGTGCAATGTTGTGTAATGTTGTTCTTATCTTGATATGTGATGATTTGGAGGATTATTGTGGTATGAGTTACCTAGTTAGTGTCACTAGGTTGTGCGCACAGTGGGTTAATTTGTTAGGTATAGATTTAGGTTAGTATTGGATCCATTGAATGAGATATGACCTGATTGGCGGGGAAGGGGAGGGGGGTTTGGTCGAGCTTGCTCTTAGATGCTAACCGATATGTGGTGCATGATAGGTGGCATGATTGTGGCAGTTCAGTCGAGCTTGCTCTTAGATGGTAATCATGTCGTAGTGAGGCTGCGGTGGTTCAGTTACATGTGGCTCTCAGACAACAGTCCACTACATTGGACCAAGTGACCTGTGTGGAACAAGAGAGCCCCTATGACTATAGTCTATAGGTAAGGGGTATGTCATAGGGTCGTCCGTCAGTCCTCCACTATTATTTGTGATTGTGATGGTTATATGACATGATGTTGTTAAGGGAAACACACGCATATTTATGAACACAATCATTATGTTATGAAATTGTATTATGGATGTAATAAATTATAAATATATACATATATATGTATCATTTGAAATCCTTAGGAGAGCACAACATAGCCATAATATTAATTCACTTAACAAGGCCTGATTCCCCTTAACTATTTTTTAGGATCTTCTTTTCAAATCTCTTTTAATAAGGTACTTTGTTAGACTTCTTCCTCTCCAGTGATTTGATATATGTTTGTTGGTGACCTTTGACTTTAGAGCTGCAGAAGTCTTATATATACTTGTATTAACTATCTTAATATTATAACAAATTATTTGATTATTATCAACATGAGTTTGATTATTTGGAATCTCATCTTTACCATGGATACAGGGATTTGATGGCATTTTAGGCTTGCTAAGGGTCTATTAAACCTTAAGTTTAGTGTTCCTTCAGTGTTGGTCATGATCTAAGATTAGGCCATGACATTTATAGATCTAATTCCTAGAATTAATTTGTTATGTTTTCATATCCCATATGATTTTTTCTTAGACAATTATATTTTCAACAATTGAAAATACAAATTATTGTTCTCTCTATGAGTAATATATCTTTATATACTCACATTGAAGAGGACAACTATACTCCCACTAATATTTTTATACATATGATAAATTAAAAGTTATCTCTAAAACAAACTCATTGAATTCATTATTATTCCAATGTTACGTAGCCTTTCAACTTTACATCAATTATATCAATAAAGACATTAGTTCTAATTTGATTGTTATAACATTTGAACCTTTCAAATTTTAGCTTACTCACACTATTTATCTTGAGAACCATTCTATTATAAGTATACATTGAAACAAACAATTTATTTAATGAGTCTATAAGATTATATCCAACCTTTTGGATATCTCATAACCTGTTATTATCCAATTTAGTTCTAAAATTATTGGATAATATATGCTTGAATTAAGCATCACATCCCAAAATCATTAATGTTGACTCTTTCAAAGTTATAGCATTTGATATCTAATATGAAATCGTGTTAATTGATTTAGTTGGAACTATTGAAGGTGAGTTGTAGTAGAAATATAAGAAAAAAATTACATAATGTAATATCTCATATTGTATATTTCTTTTCACATAACTTCATAATATGGAATTTAGTTGTGGTGTTATTCATTAGAGAATCTCATTCTTTATAATTAACTAAAAAATTTTAATCTCATCACATCAATCTCATCAAAGTGCTTCAGGATTCTCAATGCTTAATTTCCACTTAGATTTAAACACTTTAAAGTTTTCAAAATTTTGTATTAATATTTCATTTAATTCATATGGGTCTATCATATAAAATTATTAGTAAATTCAATGAATACAAGTAAAATTCTTATATGAATTGAAATTAAATCTCACAAATCATATATATAAAAGATTTAACAATTCAATACCTTCATCATCCTTTCACTAAAGGTTGATTTGGTTTTTCTTAAACTTTATAAGTTTAACAAGTTTCATACGATTTATAATTAAAAGGATACATATATCCTAATATAGAACATTACCATTCTTATTTTGATGATTTAATTAGTATGTCATAAAAGGACAGTCTTGATTATCCAACTTTGTATTCTTTCCAATTATGTTAAGTGTCATTCTCCCTTAATTTAATAGATACAAACTATTTATATAAGACTAAATTAAATACTTTTACTTAACAATCTATTTCATATCATGCATTGAACTTTATAATAATGTTAAATTGAAATTCAATATCAAATACTCATAAGGATGGACTAAAAATGCAGGTGATCACTATCATATTATGTATAGGCAAGCAAAGTCTGAAATCATTTTTCTTCTAATGATAAATATTATCATTCTATAGTAAATTCCTTCAATTGTAATCCGTATTTATGCTTTTAGTAAGCTAAATTAAATGAAACAATTCCATCAAGATACTATACCTTTTAGTTATACTACATGAAAACTCTTGCGTCTTATTATTATGATGTTGACATACATCTTACATATTGTCATCAAAGTTTATAAGACAATAGTTAACTTAAAATGTCAAAAAAAATTTCATCTACATGATTTTGGCATATCTATAAAACTTTGTCTCCAAATCCTCAACGAGAATTAATGATAAATATCTATAATGGATACACAAATTTTGTTTCTAACTTTGAGAACTATTATCAAACTTAACATATATGTGAGAAATTCGGTTCACTAACTTTTAATATTAACTATACTAAACAAGGTAAATTTCACTTGGAGCAAAATATAAATGTAACAAAAATAACTATTGGTTATATGTCACGGCAACTAAATAAGATTAGGACTTTAATCATGTATTTGGTAGCTCCCACTATTTTACTCGAAATAATAGCCTTCACTACTATTCGAATAGTTTACTATAATCTCTCTAATGCACTAAGATCCCATTTAAACTTAATTGATCTTGAGTCACTCAATAAACCAATTAAACTTAAATTAGATAGACAACAACTTTATCATTTACATCTCATGTGTCTCTTAGATCTATTAGGTGACAACTCTTGCCAAAATATATCTTATATGTTATTCCTAACCTCGTCCCTAATTTTATATGATCATAAGTCACTCATCTAAATCATACAATTTAGTTAAGTAGGACCCATTAATTTAAGATAAAGCATATTCAGGCTCAAAAGAGTCTTGAGTCACTCAACAAGCCCTGCAATAGACTGCTCTCATATTTTATTCTTCAATTATAGAAGATAACAATCATATTCTCAACGTGTACTTAATACTTTAACGAGGGATATAATTTCAGATATCCTAATCAAACACAAAATTACTTGTAATAATATCACATATTTAACATGCATATATATATATATATCAAACATATAAATAAATTATGCAACCTATCCACTCATAATCAAATTATATGTATAAAATATCAAGCTTTGTTTGATTCTAATTATTGATTTTCATAATCTAAAATAATATTTCTAACTCCTTAGATAATTAAATTAGATTAAACTCAATGGTTTCTAAACAAATTAAATAGAAATTTAATTTGATTTGACAAATTTTCAAATTCATTTAGAATTTTCAATTATCTTGACTCCTTTAATAAAATTTAATTGAAAACAATTTTCAACAAGTTATGTTTCTTACTTACTATAATTTAGAAATTTTCTTTTTTTTCAAAATTTGACAAGACATTCTAAGAAAACTATTTCTAATATAATTAGAAATAATTTTTTCTTAAGTAGAAAATTGTTTCCTAATATTAAAAGGAAACTACTTTTAAAATTAAATTAAATAATTTTAATTTAATTAAGAAAGTCCTTTATATTATTTATTTAGAGATTAGTTTCTTAATTAAAGAAAATCTTTCCTTAATAAATTAGAAATGAAAACACCTTTCAAAATTTAATGAAGAAAAATATTTTTCTAAAAAATTAAGAAACTTTTTATTCATAAATTTTAAATAAATATAATAATAATTTTCTAGATAAATAATAATTAGTTATCAAATTGAAATAAATAAATTTAATC
>JANZLH020000371.1:228750-239432 GCA_026770325.2 Erythroxylum fimbriatum
GTAAAGGGATGTCTTAGAAATCCAACACTTCAAAAATCAGATCGATCGGAGGTCGGACGAAAAATTTATGGCCAAAAGAATGAAGGGAGGTCAAATAAGAAAATCGGTCGCGCGTGCTGAGCGGACAAGCGCTGAGCAGCCGAGCGCTGAGCGAACGAGCACTGAATGGCCGAACGCTGAGCGGACGAGAGCTGAGCAGTCGAGGGTTGAGTGGTCGAGTGCTAAGCAGACGAGCGCTGAGCGGTCAAAAGAGCAGACGAGGGCTGAGCGGTCGAGCATTGAGCGGTCAAAAGAGCGGACGAGGGTAGAGCGGACGAGGGCTGAGCGGTCGAGCGCTGAGCAGGCGAGCGCTGAGCGGCCGAGTTCTGAGCGGTCAAAAGAACGGAAGGGGGCTGAGCGCTCGCCCCCTTGTTGGCCCGATCCCCAACTTCTAACATCCATAAATTTTGACCCAGAACTCCAAAAATTTCAAATTTAGTACCAATGGAAAGATAAAAGAATTCTCTACAACTTTCATGGAGGACCTAAAAATAAATTCGGCCTCTAAAGGGGTTAAAAAGTCCACACAAAGTGACTGCCCACAAATGCCATCCTAAACAGCAGCACAACTTCCATAAATCATACTTTACATCAATGGAAAGATCAAAACATAATCTAAAACTTTCATAAAGAACTTCAAAGCAACTTCAACCTCTAGCTAAGTCAATTTTTCAATCAAAGTTTCTGCCAAAAATGTGTCATCCTAAAACAACATCCAAACTTCCAAATTTCATATCTTCCAATTTCCACAATCACAAATAACATATTATACATTATTGTAAAGCTATGAAATTTCTCTATAACTTTCATGCAGATCACTTACTCTAATTCAGACCACATCAGAACAGAAATTGGCCTCAAAGCAGTACACACAAACTTGCCCTTAATAGCATTTTTCAAAAACAAAACAATATAACCTTATCTTCGGAAGATCTTAACTTTCAATCCCGATATCGAAACCTGTCATACTTCATGGCGATAGAAAGCTCTCAACAAAAGCTACAAGTTTCATGAAGATCATCTTATCAAATTCTGCCTAAATCAAGCCAGAAAATTCACAAAGATTTCAGCTCAAAAAATCAACTCTACTACTATTCATCCAAAAAAGTCAAACTTTCTTAATTCTCCAAATTTTAACACTTTCACTAATCATTTCTTGCTTTTCAACTTCCATTCACATCAAAATATCACTATAATTGTCATGGAAACCTTACACACATAAATTTTATTCAAAATTTCCAAGTCAACAAAAACCAAAATCCACTTCTTTTCACATCAATTTCATTTAACTCTAAAACACCCACAACACATACATACTCAAAAACACCCATTTAATTTCATTTAATAATTTTTAATTTCCAAGAAAAGTTCGGGGTCCAACATTATTAGTCACTATTGTATCAAACTACAAAGTTCACATATTAGATATTGATAGGCTTTATCAATTCTACCGCCACCTCGCTTTCGAACATATCTAAAATTCTTCTGAATTATATACTTGTCAAAAACTTGTCTCGGATCGCGAATAAACTGCATTACAACATTGTCAACATACATATGTGAGGGCTCAACATCAAGATATTCGGTGGATATGGCCCTTACCTTCTTTCTCCAAAGCATTGATGCCAAAAAAACATTTTTAAATGGCATATCAATGTATTATCCATGGCATGCTTTTATGTGGCATAAAAACATGTTCTTTGAGATAAATAGCAATCAATTCATGTGATTCCTTATTATTATAAAAGAATAAAAGGATTAGAACCGTCTTTTACATGAAATTATAAAATGGAATTGCCTTAATTCCTAGATTGAAAATAATACATGTTCTATCCATTGATGATTGAAATTGATGTAATCTTGTTACACAGATGTAAACAAAATACTGAAGAAAAATATCGGCAAATCCTTTTCCTTATTATCTATTAATTTCTTGCATATTGCTTTCAAATATGCAACATATATTGGCAATGATTTGGATATTGCCATTGATTCATTCAAGACTAGATTGGTAACTATATTTTATTTATTTATATTAGCATTGATGCATGAAATAATAGTTTAGATAATGAATTGGAGTTGAATATCTTTTTCTTCATTGTTTCTAATCCTCTTATTTAGAATAAGCATTGGTGGTGTTATTGCATTTTAATAAAAGTAAGGGAGATTATAATAGTCGACTCTAATCATAAGGAAAATGGTATAATGAACTTGTTTGGAGCATTAACGAAGCATGGTATTTGAACTGTATGTCGTAATATAAATTCCATTACATTATGCCTAACATAACAAAATATTGGTTAAAGATTATAAGCATTTGTCTTATGGCAAGTTTTGGTTTATTTTATTCTGGAATATAATGATAAAGTTTTGTGATCCATTTATTCTATCACTTATGTAAAAGAATTCCCAAGGTAACAAAAGAAGTAACAAAATCATTATGTTTATCTCTTTTTGATGTTTATATCACATGTTGAAAGTGTTCTGCTTGTGTTGGTATATATCACATGCTTTTGTTGACATTATATTGCTAATTGATTGTAAGAGTTTCAAGTGTTAATGCTTATAGTGAAATTTGGCGTTGTATGCAACATATATAAATACAAAACTATTGAACTGATAAGTGCATATTTGTCTAATATTTATGTTTTAATTATTCCTTTTTATTCCTCTTATTGGTTTAATTATTGGGACTTAATTAAATATGAAATAGTCTTTTTCACAAACCCTATTTTGTGTTAAAGAGCATCACTCATCCTTCTTCTTTGTAGTTGTGGTTGTCCGTCCATCCAAGTAAGTCGTCCAACTAATGTCTACCATATATGTTGCGTTAATAGTATGGGTATTTATGTTTGGGTTTTGTGTGAATGCAAAGAAGGTCTTGATTTTGCGTTGTTGTTTAGAATATTCTTATAATCATTAATGAGTTTTTATGTTCTTCTTTAATAATCTAAGTATTTATGTTTGGGTTTTCTTTGAATCATTCATGAGTAGATGTATGAATTACATAAGTATTTACTATATATGGAATGAGTTTGAAATCTTATAGATGATCCAATGCATAATAAACCCCTAGGATGGTATATAGGCTGGAAACCCGTGATGCAGCTCTCATGAGGCTTATATGTGAAAAATTCTACAAGCCTAAGAGTCATAGTGAGAATTTGTTTTCCTTATTCATATGGTGTAACAATGCTACGTACCTTGGTGTTTCTTTTAATTCGAACTTAGTGTACACACTTGAATCAAAAAATTAAAGAAGTAGTAAGTTGTATAGTTATAGAAAATTTGTAATGATTTGAGGCATAATAAACCCCTAAAATGGTATATAGGCTGAAACCTATGATGCAACTCCTAAGAGGCTTATCGGTGAAAAATTCCACAAGCTTAGGAGTCACATAGAGAACTTGCTTTCTCGATTCATATGGTGTAATAATGTCACACACCTTAGTGTTTCTTTTAATTTGAACTTAGTGAACGGACTTGAATAAAAAAATTACAGAAGTAGTAAGTTGTATAGTTACTGAAAATTCACAATGATTTGACGCATAATAAACTCCTAGGATGGTATATAGGCTGGAAACCCTTGATGCAGCTCCCATGAGGCTTAACGATGAAAAATTCCATGAGCCTAGGAGTCACAGCGAAAACTTGCTTTCTCGATTCATGTGGTGTAACAATGTCACGTACCTTAGTGTTTCTTTCAATTCGAACTTATTGTACCAACCTGAATTAAAAAATTAAAGAAGGAGAACGTTTTATAGTTATAGAAAATTCACAATGATTTGACACATAATAAACCTCGAGGATGGTATATAGGCTAGAAACCCGTGATGCAGCTCCCATAAGGCTTATCAGTGAAAAGTTTCATGAGCCTAGGAGTACAACGAGAACATGCTTTCTCGATTCATATGGTGTAACAATGCCATGTACCTTAGTGTTTCTTTTAATTCGAACTTAGTTTACAAACTTGAATCAAAAAATTAAAGAAGTAGTAAGTTGTATAGTTACGAAAAATTTATAATGATTTGACGCATAATAAACCCTAGGATGGTATATAGGCTAGAAACCCGTGATGCAGCTCCCATAAGGCTTATCGGTGAAAAGTTCCATAAGCCTAGGAGATGCAATGAGAACTTGCTTTCTCGATTCATATGGTGTAACAATGCCACGTACCTTAGTGTTTCTTTTAATTCGAACTTATACGAACTTGAATCAAAACATTAAAGAAGTAGTAAGTTGTTTAGTTATAGAAAATTCACAATGATTTGAGGCATAATAACTAAGAAGGTATATAGGCTGGAAACCTTTGATATAGCTCCCACGAGACTTATCGATGAAAAATTCCACGAGCCTACGAGTCATAGCGAGAACCTGCTTTCTCGATTCACAGGAGTAAACAATGCCACATACCATAGTGCTTACTTAAAATCAAACTTTGGAAATCAACTTATAAGTGATTAATTCAAACATGATTACTTGAACTTCAATGTGATTAATTCTCACTTTTTTAAATAATTGTTTTGCATAAATGAGTAATGTTGATAGATCTCGGATGTATAGACGATTAACACCTGACGATTTCATTAATCCTGAGTTTGTTGAGGGAGTTGAAGCTTTTATTCACTATGCATGTTCTCAACATGTATATATGGATGACCCAAAGATCAGATGTCCATGTAAAAAGTGCAAACATATTGATTTTCTTCCTATTGATAAAGTGAATCTCCATTTGTTAAGAAAATAGTTTGTTCCAAATTATTTTGAGTGGACACAACATAAGGAGCCATTGATTTGTAACATTTTAAGGGGTAATGAAGCAAACTCGTTAATAAATATGGATGGGTTTGTAGGGGGCATTAGATTTAGAACAAATAATATGGGTGCAATTAAAAATCCTTACATCCAAATGGTTTATGATGCAGCTGGTTATACCTTTTAGGAAAATATAGAAAATCTTTAAGAAGAGCCAAACCTACATACAAAATAGTTTTTTGACATACTACAATCAACTGACCAAGAATTATGGCCAAATTGTGAGACGATGACTGAATTGTCTTCAGTTGCTCGAATATTGAACATAAAGTCTGAAAGACATATTTCTGATCGAAGTTTTGATAAAATTCTTGGTTGGTATAATGAATCATTACCTCCTGATCATACAATGGTTGATAAATTTTACAGTATGAAGAAACTTATTAAGGGTCTTAGTTTCCTAGTTGAAAAAATTGATTGTTACAAATTGGGATGTATGTTGTTTTGGGGAGATGTTGTGAAATTTTAAGAGTACAAATTTTACGGTCAATCTAGGTTCAAACCTAGAAAGCATATTATGAAACATAACTTAGTACCTTGGAAGCAAATGTATTATTTCCCACTAACTCCGAGACTTTAAAGACTATATGCCTCTGATGTTACGGCATCTCACATAAGATGGCATAATGAACATGAACAAAAAGATGGAATAATGAGCCACCATCAGATGCACTAGCATGAAAACAATTAAATAACACCCATTATGAGCTTGTTGCTGAAAGTTGAAATATTAGGTTGGGATTGTCGACAGATGGATTCCAACCTTTTGGTCAATCCGACCATTAATATTTATCATGGCCAATAATAATTACTCCATATAATTTACCTCTATGGATGTATATGAATGAGGCATATATGTTCTTGACAGTGATTGTGCCAGGGCCTAAAAGTCCAAAATATAAAATTAATGTATTCTTACAACCATTAGTATCTGAATTGCATCATCTTTGGGAATATGGTATAGAGACATATGATGTGTCTCTTAAACAAAATTTTGTGTTAAGAGTAGCTTTGATGTGATCTATTAGTGATTTTCTAACATATACTATGTTGTCTTGATGGAGCATAGCAGGGAAATCAGCTTGTCCTTATTGTAGCAATGATTCTGATGCATTTTATCATCCAAATGGGGACAAAACATCTTAGTTTGACAACCATAGGAAATTTCTTTCGCCAGATCATCCATTTAGATGCAATAAAAAAAATTCATTAAGAATATGATGGTACAAACACCTCCTCCCCCTCATAAAGCTGGTGAAGAGATATTACAGGAGATTGATGAATTAGGGTTGTTGAAAGTTACAGAACTTGAAACTGATGAAGTTAATACAAGCATTAGTAAAAAAATTTGGTTTGAGAAAACGAAGCATCTTTTGGGATTTGTCATTTGGAAAACTAGTTTGATAGCATAATCTGGATGTGATGTATATTGAAAAAAATATTTTTGACAATTTGCTTAATACTATAACGAACATTGAAGGGAGGACCAAGGATAATGTAAAATTATAAGTAGATTCGAAGCTTTCTTGTAGAAGAAATGAGTTAGATAAAGATCTTCGCACTGGCAAATATCCGAAAGCATGTTACACTTTGGACAAAAAAAGGACATTTTGTGTGAATGGTTGAAAAGTATAAAGTTTCCTAATGGATATGTTTTAAACTTGGCAAGGTGTGTGGACATGAGGAAGTACAAATTATGTGGGATGAAAAGTCATGATTATTATATGTTTATGCAAAGGCTAATTCCAATTGCATTTCAGGAGTTGCTATTGAATAACGTTTGGTAACCTATAACAGAATTAAGTTTGTTTTTCAAAAGCTTAACAACATCTGAAATCAAGTTGGTTGAAATGGAAAAACTAGAAAGGGAAATTCTAGTAATCTTGTGCAAATTAGAAGGGATTTTCCCTCTAAGATTATTTGATTATATGGAGCATCTACACGTGCCTTTAGCAAACAAGGCTAAACTTGCTGGTCTAGTTCAATATCGATGGATGTATCTGTTTGAGAAATAATTATAGTAAATATTTAAATTGGAGTTATAATATGTTTTAATCACATAATTGTATATCAATAGCTATTTGTAATGTAGGTATTTGCATCACTTGAAGAAAAAAGTCACAAACAAGGCTAAAGTTGAAGGTTCGATATGCAATGCTTATTTAATGGAGGAAGCAAATACATTTTGTTCACATTATTTTGAGTTATATATGCACACAAGAGAAAGAAAAGTTCCTCGTAATGACGATGGGGGAGAAACGGGTGATGTTGATGGTAACTTATTCATTTTTACATATCCTGGACAAACATATGGATGATCAACAAAAAGAATGTTAACAGTGGAAGAAATAGAGGCTGCCCATGGTTACATTTTATTGAACTGTCAAAAGGTTCAATCTTTCGTCCAATAAGTTGAAGTTGATTTTCCAATTGATTATTTGGGTTTTCGAAGTTAGTGTTGTTCAAAATAAAATACATAATAATGTCTTTAGATTATACGAGGAATGGTTACATGAGCTAATGCCTGAAAAAAAACATAGATGATATCAATAAAGAAGTTGAAAGACACTTTCCTCGATGGTTCGAGACATATGTAAGTTTTCACTTACAATTATTGAAATGGTTAAATTATCATATCAAAGTGTTCAAATGACATTATACTATTTAATATGATAATTTTTTGTAAGCCTCATAAAATCCAATTGAGAACAAGTTCATATGATCTTGCAAAAGGACCTTTTCGAACTGTTAAATCCTATCTAGTGTATTTTGTTAATGGATACAAATTTCATACAGAATATCATGATCATAGCATGGCAACAGTAAATAGTGGGGGTCGCATACAGGGAGAATTGATGAATTACTATGGTAAAATTATTGAGATATTTGAAATTGAGTGCCCTACATTGCCAATAAAGTGGAGTGTGATATTTAAGTGTGACTGGTTTGATCTAACTCCTAATGTTAGTGTAGGAGTGCACAGCCGATACAATCTAGTTGAAATCAACCATTGAAGAAGATTTAGACATTTTGAACCTTTCATGTTATCAATGCAAGCGATCCAGGTTTATTATGTCCCTTTTCCTAACTTATGAGGAAATAAGTCAAATTAGTTGGCCATTTGCAAAGTTAAACCTAGAGGTATTTTTGAATTACATAAAAAAGGAGAAAATAAGAGAATTGAAAGTGAATCGTTTTAGGAAGATGTTTATGAAATAAATGCATGTGTTACATATGACGAGAATAAACCTTTGAACGATCCAAATAATGAATATGTTGAAATTTTTACCAGAGAGGATGACGAGAGCGAGAGATCTGACGAGGAGCCTAAGTTTGACTTTAATTCTTCATAAAAAGAAGATGATGTGATTTTGATTTATAATTAAGTGATCATGGTAACGATTAATTTGTGTTTGCAATAGAATATTATATTAATAAATCTATTATTGCATCAACAATATATTGTTATGTATTCAATTTATATTGTTTTATTATGGAATATTTAATAAAATAATTTCAAGTTAAAAATATGTCACCAAAGAGAAAACATGATATGATGCGACCAAGGTTAAGGTTACCTGATTTGGAGCCAGTTACTTTCCAGGTGAAGCATCACATTTTGGAGTTGCTACAGAATTAGATGTTGTACCTCCAATTACTATACATCCAGATAAGGCATCACCTTATGTACTTGCTGCTTCTACATCCACCACCCCTATACCAATAGAAATATTAGGGGTAAACATTATTGATGAAGGAGGCGACTTCCAGCCTGGAGCTAAAGTAGTTAATGGAAGAACCTAGATCATAATTGTCAACAATCTGTGAGTAAAAATACATGCAGGATAACATCATAGGTTTATAATGAAGTTATAGGTTTTAACTTGAAAATGATATAAAATTGCTTATATATTAGGTTGGTTTCGTCTGGAACGTACTCAAGAAATATGACATCCAAGTTTAAGGAGAAGATTGATCTTTAGCGTTATATATGGAAGAATATCTCTCAAGCGACAAAGGATTTTTATTATAAGGAGTTTGAGGTACAAAAAATATATTCTTTTGTATTTTTATCTAATTAATAGCATATTTTTCTTTTTTCTTACAAATAATTTTTTTGGGATTCCAAATTTGACGCGGTAATTTATAAAGTATGGGAGAGGTGAACTCGTATACGTTATAAAGACTTTCTTAGTGTGATTGTAACAGCCCAGATCACCCGCTTACAGATATTGTCCGTTTTGGACCTTGGCCCAGCCAAGCCCTCACGATTTTGCTTTTTCCGAGGCCTTCCCAGAAGGTAACCCATCCTAGAATTACTCTCATCTAAGCACATTTAACCTCGGAGTTCCGATGGGATCCTATGCATTAGGCCATAGAAAACGCGTCTGTAAGGGAGAGGTATCTTTACCCTTATAAGGCGTATTTTGTTTCCCTTTCCAACCGATGTAGGATCTCACACTCTCCATCTCCCTTAGGGCCCTGCCCTCTTTGAGGCCCAGCCTAGCTGGCATAACGGTTCGGGTACCAGCTCTGATACCACCTGTAACAGCCCAGATCACCCGCTTACAAAATTGTCCGCTTTGGACCTTAGCCCAGCCAAACTCTCACGGTTTTGCTTTTCTCGAGGCCTTCCCAAGAGGTCACCCATCTTAGTGTTAAGTCATTTAAAATACATATTTGTTGGACTTAATATTTATTGATTTGTTAAATTTGTGTTCATAAATTGACGGAATTATTTATTAAATGTTTGCAGATGGTTTTCAATGTCATAAAGACGAAAAAGGATCGAAAAGAGGAAGAACAAAGACAGAATCCCAAATCTGCAAAAATTCCAGAATTTATCTCTAATTAGAACACAACCATTCAAGATTTACTGGACTTCTTTTGAAGACATCTTCCACCGAAATTAGAAGACCAACCTAATCTGGACAAAGCAAGATCAAGATCATGGAGAGATTGAATTTAATTAGGAAGATGATGTGATTGCCGCAGCTTTTATATATATGTATTGGGTTTAAAGTTAAGGGTTGTCCTAGATTAGCAGAGGTTTTAGGATAGATTAGGTTTAGATCTTATTCATTATTTTTCCAGTTATTGCCGCACGTTGATTCTTTGTGATTCCATGTCTTGATTTCTGCTTTCTTGAACGGTACCATCGTATTAACATCGCATATTCTCTTCTTTTTCTGATTTCAACAGTGCCGCAATTCCTGACTTTCTCCTTGTTCAACGCACATTCATTCTTCAACGCATATCACATCCAGTTTTTCTTTTGGTTTTATTATTCAACAAATCTTCGTTCTTCGTAGTTTCCTCTTTGCTTTGAAGTTGTTGTTCACGTTACTGCACTCATCATCGCACTCTTCATCGTTGCTTGGCTGCCATCAACGTCATCACACATCAGACTTTTCCTTGGTCCACGTATCTAATTGTCCAGCAATACATCAACGTCGCACGTCCTGGAGTCTTTAGCATCATCACTTGCTTTTGTTCTTGTTATTCAATTCTCCAACGCACATCATCTTCTCTTTTTGTTACCAGCATCAACGCACTCTTTCTTTTTCCCTAGGCTGCCTCAATTCATTTAATTAGTTTTCTTGATTTAATTATTTTGAACTTTCCAATTAGTTTAATTCTAGATTTAGGTGCTTTTATTTAATTTAATTTTCTGGTTCTGTTTTCTTGTTTTCAATTTCTGCAAATTTCAATTAGGTATTTTTTTGTTAATTTCAATAAAGACCAGTTATAGATTTTGTTTATTTTATTGTTTCTTTTGATTTCAATTTAATTATGCTTAATTAATTTTCTTGTCGACTTAATTATTT
>JANZLH020000371.1:244240-254883 GCA_026770325.2 Erythroxylum fimbriatum
TCTTTCAAATGACCTTGGTTAACGGATTCAATCAATCCCTCCATGACTTGTTCAGATACCACACTATCCTATCTGTTTCTTCCATATACTTCAGACTAATCACATTTCGAATGTGAGACATCTTTCATCAGTAGCGACACTCATAACTATTTCATATAGACCTATTCATGTCGGGCTTGAGCACACGCTTGTTCGAGCTTGAGCATACGTTGGCATGGTGGTACTCACAAACATGTACCCATGTGAGTATAAACATGTAACTCTCAAAGTATCACTGAGGTAATTTATCTTACGCTTGATGATTCACATCAGGGTAGTGCTAAGCGACTGTGTGCTAACACACTTAACTCTCATGCCTAATCTTACTAAATTTCGTGGCCTTAATGCTGATCCTTCTAATTCATTCATCTTTCTTAATTCACTTAATTCTTATCGTTCATCCATTTCACCTGTCCATAGCATCTCCAATTCTAGCCTTCAACGACTTGTAGGCCTTACTCATCATAATACAAAAGCGATGACTCCTTCTATCATCTAACTCCTTATACAGTATTTAACTGAACTTACTAGGACTATGATTGTCGTGCTTAAAGTCAAATAGAACTATACTTGGATCTCATGGCTCTATGAACTTTAAACTATATGCCTTAAGCGTATTCTTGACAGTTAAGACCATCAATTCAAACGTTCACTCGCTTGCTTCGACATTCTTAGTCACTAGAATATCTTTCGATGTATTCCTACTAGGATGCATAACCTATGTTACCATTTGTTCTTTTCTAGCAATCCCTTTGCTCAATCATCTTTATTGATTTCACATACTTCTTGTTTCATTCACCATGTATAATTCTTCCTATTCGAACTCGAAATTCAGACATGTTTTCAATCTCTTAATAAAATTCACCATCTCTTAATCCTTAATTTGGGATAAACCAAACCCCCTATTTTATGCTTCTTTTTGCATTAGTTTTGATAACCTCAAAATCGAATTTCTACTTAAGGTAACTGATATAACACTTAGCTTCACTTGAAATTTCTCACTTGAACAATCATAGTCTTTCGGTATTTATATCAATCTCCTGAGTCTCATATTTAATTCTCCCAATTCAGTGATTGCCTCAAACTTTTACGATCTGTACTTGCATATGTATATCTAAAATGTTCCAGTACATATATTGTCTCCAAACTTTCAAAACAATCATCAATGTAGCAATTCTAAATCATGTATCAAAAATCAACTTATAGGACTTTAGTTGTCTCCATACATATGAAATCACTTTGTTACGCTGCATTGGATTTTAGCCAAATGTCTTATACAACATCAGTGCATACTATAAAATCTCCAAATCTATATGATATAATTTACATCAGCATAATTCTTCAAAATTTTCTTTACTTTCATTACTCATACGCTTTACATATTTTTCTTCATGTATTCCAACTAGTCTTCTTAATTCTTCGAATACCGTTAATACATCATCAAATCTTGGATCACTTTAGTCTTCGATACCATAGTGCTATTGGGCATTTGTTAACTCAAGCAATTAATATCAAATTCCATGTGCCTCTTGATTAACCCTCGTGATTCCTTAAATAACTGAGTCCTTAATGAGATACATTGTCTCACTTTCTTTTCAATCTCCCTATTGACTTCCTTCCTCGAATGATTTTCTCTATTCTTTGAATTTCCTCATATCTCACTCGGACCTATTCTCATGTTTACTCATTCATACCAATTTTTCCACACATTGTAATTTATTGGTAGACTTAACTATTCGCCTTTGCAAGACCCAATGAGCGTAACCATAACAAATCTTCAATTGGTAGTTCCTAAATTTTGTTCTCGAGAATGTTGCACTTGTTACAACCATTTCCTTATACAAAAGACTGTTTTTGCAACTTGAAGACAATTGCGTGACGGTAAGATTGTCTTATACATACTGGAAAAATAGACATAAGTGAAGAGATAATCTTCATCTTTGTTTTTTTTTAATAATACTATTAGTTCATGTGTCAAGTTTATAAATAACGACTTGCATCTTGAACCTCAAATTCTTGTCGAATATAGAAAATACAAGAATCGGCGTATACGAAATCGTCGAGCGGCGTCCAGCGACCACAACTTGGAGCTTGTCCCATTTCACAAACGTCAACAACTTCAAGGCAAAAGCTTCACGCGATTCTTCTACCCAGCGGCACCGATCAACAGACCAATCAGCCTTCCCGCAACGGTTATTTGATTTCTTCTCCATAAATAACATTCTTCAGGCGCACGATTTGACAAGCCAATCCACATTGTTGAGACTAAATCCTTTTTAAGGCACTTTACAGCAATATAAATAAATGCTTACACTGAAAATAAAAATACATTTGTTTTATTTCTCAATTGATTAGAGAAAGGGTTTGGTTCTGACCATTTTCCATAAACTTGGCAGGTGACAGAAAACCTAGTCATGGAAAACTTCTGGTTATATAGGATAGAGTTGGTTATCTATCTCAGAAATCTACAGTCAGGTGCACGACTTTTTGACTTAAATCAGCCAACGACGATCAAACTTAGGTAGAAAGTCTAAGCAAATCAGAATGGACAAGTTGGCATCATAAATTTTATCAAAGAAAGTAACTAGGCTAAAGCACAATAACCTCATTATGACCTTATACATGGCACAAAATGCATGGTCCAATGCCTTTCTAGAAATGGAAGCAAATTTACCATACCTTTCTAGAAATGGAAGCAAATTCTAATTGACGCACTACCTAATGCGCTTAAAAAAAAGGGCAGAACGTGATTTCAAAGAGCTGCACTCACCTGAAAATATCAACCTACCTTAGCAGCAAGCAATTGGGACTTTTATCCACTTGCCTCTATAAAAACATTCACACAGCTAATTAATCCAATGCTACAACACAAAAGCATCCAGGTAGTAGCAATTATCATTAAAAGGAGAGAGGAGTATAGCTCCGAGTAAGTGAACAACCTACCTCTTAGTTCCCAGTTAAAGAACAACCTCAGGAAATGCAACATAACCAAAAGCCCTAGACTAGAATTCTTAGTACATTAAAAGCTCAGCACTGAAGTAATCAGTATGGACGTGAACGGTTTCCACCGTACTGATGTCTGTCTGGGCCAGAACCACCACCATCTCTGTAATTATCCCTCCGGCGATCTCCTCCACCATAGCCTCCTCTCCCACCACCACTGCTTCACAATAAACCACGAATAACACAAGGCAATGTCTAAAATATAGCATTACAATACACTTCCTCAAAATCAAACATCTCCCAGAATAGTATCAATTTTGTCGTTGCCTATAGAATAATAAGCCTTAAGCTACATTCAACCTCACTCCATGGATGTTTAGTTTATATATCTATAATTTTTCTTTTATTAGGGAGGGAGAACTAGTCGACGCTACTTCATTACATACAACAATTTGCAGAAATGAATCCTTTCAATGTTAGAAGTTCGCAAACAGAAAATTCAAATGCTGACCAACATGAAACAGCACTCAACTCAGGCATGTAACGGATTCACACCTAAAAGGATGAACTACTGGTTTGCATCATAACCAACCAGGACAACAGTTGAATTTTCTCAGATATTATCCAGAAATCATTTTGATAAACTAAATTCACCAAAATTTAAACTTTCAGAAGCAAATAAAGCAAAGAAAACTAAATTAATAAATTCCAAGGACCTTAGTAAATTTGATAGCATAAAATATTAAAGAAAGAACTATTTTTAAGTTTAAGATGAAACATAACATTGATTCGTACTGAAAAAGGTAAAGGCATAATAAGAGTCATAGAAGTGGAAAATTACCCATATGCAGGGGTTCTTAGTGCTGTCTTTTCTGCCATGGTAACACTGATTTTATATCCTCTCATATCATAATCTGAACAGCACAAGCATTTAGAATCAGGAGGAGAGAATGAAGAACCCCATTCACAGAGTCACTATCAAGTATCAAGTGCAAAATTTTGAAACAAAACCATTTAAAAAGAATTCGAAATTAATAGTTAAAATTGAACGCCAAGTAACAGTAGGTATGATTCATACTGTTATAAAAACCACCAGCAGAATGTGCAGCAGAGGGGTCCTCGTAAGACAAAACTGCATCCCCTTTGTTGTTCCCCTTCTCATCTGTGTATATCTTTATATTCCATGGCCATTGATCTTTGTAACCACGCTTCTGCTTAATCCTTCCTACCTACATATCGATAGAAGGATTTATGTTAATGGGAAGAAAGCAAAAGGAATTTATACATAGAAAAATCCAAAAGATTTTCTGATCATATTACATAATTGGAGCTTTAGCAGGGGGAGAAAGTTACAATCAGATAAACAATAAAACAAAATGATCCTATATGAGAAGAGCTTTTATATTAAAACAAAGTAGAGAAAATATAAAAATTCCCTCCAACCAATCTAGAAGTTAGTCATTAAGTGATAGTAGAAATAGTTTAATCTCAAACGGAAAGAACTGGAATTACTTGTCCAATGCCGCCAAAAAGTTCTCTCAATTCATCAATAGTCACATCCGGTGGCAAGTTGGATATATATATTCTTGAGTTGTCACAGCTATCATCGCAGCTTCCATCACACTGTTTAATTTTTTCTGATCCATCAGCACCAGCACTCCCACCACCTCCCTGAGTCCGTGGACCTCCAGCACCATACCTACCTTCGTATCCACCAGGCGGACAACCTCTTCCACCACCCCTAGGATCACTTGGGGCATCAGCACCATAACCACTTGTAGGACCACCATAAGATGGAGGACCTGATGCAGGTCCTCCATTATAACTTGTAGGTGGAGGAGCTGCTTCAACTCCATAATTCCCACCATATGAGTTAGGAGGCCCCTGATAATTGCTTCCAGAACCACCATAAGATGGGATTGCAGGTGGAGGCACTTGATTATAGTCACCATCATCTCTTCCTTGGTTACTACCATAAGAAGCACCTCTACTCCCACCTCCACTTCTGTTATCATAACCACTGCCCCTACCTCCATCACCATAATTGACACCTCTATTACCATCATAATTCCCACCTCTAGACACTCTATTACCACCATATCCTCCGCCACTCCCTCCTTTGTTATAATAACCACCAGCACTATTGCCGCCAGGGTGGTTGTTTCCACCAGCAGGTGAGGGTGCGCCACATTTGTTGCACTCAACTCTTCTGGCGAAGTTCAAATTCCCACAGCTACAAACACACACACCATTTCCAATTACAAAGATTCAGATGAATATAGGAACATAGGTGGAGAACACATTTCACTTTAACCAGAGGTCTAAAAATTTTGAAGAAACAGAAAAACCTTAATACAGTACAAACGTGCCAACCAGAGGGAAAGGATAAAAGAGTTTGCTTACCTAGGGTTTGGACAAAGCCAGTCACCGTCTCGACCACCTCCACCGCGATCGCCTCCTCGGCCTCCTCCTCCTCTTCCGCCGCTGCGATCTCCTCCTTGATATCCACCAGGTCCTCCTGCAGATCGGATCCAACAACAAAAGAACACATAAAACTTGTGTAAACTAAGTTCATAATCCAAAAAGAGAACAACAACAAAGTATCAATACCTCGAGTTTGTGAATTACCACCATAGCCTCCGCCGCCGCCACGACCACCTCTACCGCCACCACCGCGACCGCCACGACCACCTCCTCCTCCACCACCATATCCCGCATCGCCTCCATAACCACCATATCCTCCGCTGCCACTGCCTCCTCCCCCGTATCCTCCAGTACCGCCATATCCAGAGCCACCATATGGTGGAGGAGCAGATTCGCCGTCTTGACCGTACATCGCAGAGTCGATCTAGTTTTCAGACGTAATTGTTTCTCTCTCTCTCTCTCGACAAAGAAGGGGGTTAGGGTATCGAAATTATCTACTTTACTCCAACCTCACTTATTTATATTTCTTCATATCCCCCAATATATTCTAATTTTAACTGCAGCAAGTAATTTTAAATTTATGCTACCCCGTTCCATGACTTATATACCATCCGACCGTCAATACATCACGTCCACGTGTGCAGATGTATTGTTCGATGACTCATATACCTCCACGTGTGCAGATGTATTTACTAAAAGGTAATTAGGTTTTAATATTTTGGAATATAACTTAATAATCGAGAATTTTAAAATATACCTTTACTTTCAATCATTTGGAAAGCAAAGACCTTGGACGAATTGGAGGTGAAAACGATTTCAATTTTCACCACACCCTTCAGTTCACTACTACGCTTAATTGAGAAATCGGAATTTCATCTTCTCACTTCTTGTACATAACAGAGGAAGATGCAATCAATACTCATGCATTATTCTACGCCTCAAGCAAAGTAGAAAAGATGCAACCAATACTCATGCATTACTCTACCATTCAAGCGAAGTAGAAAAGACGCAATCTACTACACTAGGCCTCAAGTAAGTAGAAAAGATGCAATCGATCTGTTAACACTTTCATAGCAAGAACAGCGCCATCACTGATACCATGATCATACATTGGGAAAGATTGGCCCCAGAAATAGATTCTCTATGAGACGTCTGAATCTGAACGACGAACCTACAGTTACCCACTGATGGATCTACAGTCGTGATCAAACCCAGGCCTCCGAAGTTGCAGCTAAATGCTGTTTGATCATGCTGCTGGTAGTAGCTGTTATAAGCATATGATATGTTTCCAGGCCAGCTGAGACCAAAACAGGACCCCCCAGGTGAGAGTGCAGTGCAATCAGCGTCTGAACATGCGTCCACGGCAGTCGCAGTTGCATTAGACAAATCCATATTGTTGTTTACAACACACCACTTCTGAGGGAGATACTCCACATTCTGAGCATTCACCAGCTTCTTCAAACCTTGGCCAAAATCAGCATGGTATTTGGCCTGCCCATCAAAAGTAAAGACTCCCCAATGTCTCTCAAAATTTCCGGTAGTTATGCTTATTTGATCCTCATCTAAAAGGCTGAAAATGTATATCTCAGATGGTGGATTATGAGGTCTGAGTGGCGTTCCTGATCTGCTTCGAATGTGATCAATCAGGCCTTTCATGAAAGTCTCTGCAACTATAGAGGTGGCATTGGCTGATCCATCAGTAGGCCAACCAATCCCGGCTATGATAATATCCATCTCAGGAAATCCAACAGTTGATAATGCAGTAACTACGGTATCATAACTCAAGTCAAAGCTGTTTCTGTATGTTCGATAGCTATCATTATGAGGGCTTATAGTTTTTTTAAAGAGCGCAAAGTCAAGGGATATGTTTTTGTCTTCATGGAAACTCATAAAAGGAGATATTGTCACGAAGAAAGGTGAGTGATGCTTGCTTAGGAAAGTGAGGAGTTCAATCATGGTTTTATTAAGGTCAGGCCTAAAGTGTCCTTTAGATGGCTGATTAGATTTTGACTGAAATGTGTCTTCACTGCATGGAACAACAACCTTCACGTCGCTTGCCAAGTTAACTCTAGATAAAGCAGTTTGGACGTTCATGGCAGCCCCAACAACAAATGGACGGAACTGCTCCCCAAAGCTCTGGTGAAATGGTTCATCTCCAATTGCAACATACCTGTGAATAGTTGATGTAGAAATTAACCAACCGAAGCAACAACACAGTGTAGAAATTCATCAGAAAAAGCCTGCGGGTAGGAAGCCTGAACATCTAATTCACAGAATGATCTTTAACTTACATCACCATAGAGCCCATAAAATAGAGCAAGGGATATTTTGTGCTGTCAAAAAGCATACATCATCAAAGCAAACTTACCTATTTGTGTCTATTCTCAAGCTTAAATACATTAACTTCTCTCCCAAAGCAAACCAAGTTAACTACAACTAGTGCATGAGATGATTGCATCGGGGAAGGGGAAAGTAAAGGTGGCATTTGTTACAGATACAAGTCTACTCAACAGTGATGTACACAAGCAACCACAGGAACATTTCAAATGAAAGTCCAACATTATTCTATAGACCTGATTATTACATACATCAATTCCATATGAGGAGGCAAGCTCATGTTTTAACACAAGGTGTAAGAAACCCCTGTACCATTAGACCAGACATTTTATAACCCCATATGCCATAAGAGCATCATTTAGACACAAATTCCCTGTGTTGCAGTTTCGTTAGTTTTCATCTGTTTAGAGCAACTTTGGAATACTTATTATGCACGTATCAAAAGACCAGCTAGTTTTGTATATTTCAAAATTAGCTCTTGGGAGGTTGTCCCACTTTTGGCTTCGTATGCTACCCCAGGGCCTTTCAAGGGTACACTTCCCTGTGATATCGTAACTCAAAGTGCTGGTTTCCACCATTCCCTGCACTCATTCCAGAATCGTGGCCTAATGTGTTGTTTGGTTAGTGCCAGCAGTGCACCCACCCTAAAATATACCCTTGAATACCCCAAGGTTTTAGCATGATTTGCTCCAAGAGTGATGCTTGGCTTCAATTTTCACAACCATTTCACAGCATAAGGCATTAAACCCCCTTTACTACTTCATAATTACATCATAGACAAGTTTCACTTAGGTATGCAATTCAACATTAGATAACAGGAAAAGAAACCAAGAACAGATAGAATTGTGAGGATATGGTGATATGCAGCAGGCATCTAATACAATATAATCAGCTTACAAGTAACACAAATGTGGTTCTGATATCGTTTATTTGTCTGCCTCAAATTGCAGTCAAAAGAAATTGAGACCTAGTATATCACTGGCCAACAGCCATATACAGCTAGAATGAAATGTAGCTGCCAAGCTGTATCCTTCGAGATTGCATGCATTTTCTAGGTGTTCGATTGATATACTTACTACAAAATGAGGAAGTCGAAACAGTGAAGTGGGAATTAGAGCATCATTGCTATCAGCTGTGTGCCTCTGTCCAGCAACAAGAAAATATTTCTTGTTGAAATATCCTCCATTGCTACAACAACACGAAATCCAAAATCGTAGCTCCACCCAACTCATCAAAAAAAAGAAGAAACAAAAAAGAAACAAAATACTTAAACCCAGCCAGCATTTTTATCCCAAAACCTAAACAGAAGTAGTGATAGTGTCAAGAACTACGCGGAAGTGAGAAACTATCAAGACCAAACTAATAGATTTCGTGTGCTTAATCATGACATCGTTTCGTGTCCAGTACTAAATTAGAATACGCTGCCAATGACTCAGGTACTCACAAGGAGTGCAAAAACAAGAATGAAGAGGGAAGCTAATGAAAAGCATACTCAATGCGAACTCCACTCCTATCACTAGAGAAGTAGCGAGTGACATTATCGTGGACCCAGCTCTCAGCAGCCTTGCGCGAAGAGTTGAATCTTCTGAGCAGGGAATTAGGGATGCCCACAGTGACACCAATGTTGGATCCAGAAAGAGCCTGAAGCACAAGTGGGTCAGAATCGAAGAGCCTGACTCTGGTGATGTTGTTGGACTTCAAGAGCTGTACAACCTTTGGTGGTGGTAGCGGGTGCGAAGCCGCCGTGCCCCAGTTCACTCCGATGGCTTCGGAACTGAAGCCAAGGGTGGAGATGGTAGCGGCCACCAAGAGGAAGAGAAGACAAAGATTTGGAGGCATTTTGTTTAGAGGGAATGTTGCTGGTCGTAAAAGATTCGAACTGATACTTTTTTAAGTGGACGGGGGGGTTGGTATTCTCCTATTCTTCATTTTTTATAATTTAATTAAGTGAAAAAAGTCGAGGATACCCGAGCATGTCGTTCATCATTTTTGTCCTAAAATTTGTTTATTGATTTCGTCCTAATATTTGTTTACATGGGATGTTGCATTCCAAGTATGTCATAATACAATGTCTAATCAGAGTAATGCACTCAACATAAAACCTAGTAGCATCTAGAATTATAGCGTATAATGTGTAACTTACAAGAAACATGTAAAAACATAAAACAAGAAGAAGAAGAACTAGCAAGCAAATGAGACCAAAATCCTTGGACAGACAGACAAGTATCCTCGTACACCAGTTGCTGCATGTCTCTTTCTTGCCTTGCCTCTTCGATATGATAGACAACTCGATGCCTTCGCCCTTTCCAACGGTAAAAACATTACCAAGACGGGTGGCAAATTCACGGCCCATTGCGTCCTGGATATGGATAGTCTCCAAGTCCAAGGTTCCCTTGTGCTTCTCCCTGCTCTTAATCACTCAGCACGCTCTGTTCCTACCACCAGTGACCATCACTACATTTCCAGCGTCAATTTTATCTTGTTAGTCTCAAGGTCCAGCTTCATAGTGTCATTTGCCTTAACCAATGGGTCTGGACTCTGGATAGCGAATGGTCCTTCCATCATACGTGTTGAGACAAGGAATTCCCTTCCGCCCAAATTGCGCAGGACTAACTTTGCAGAGCTTGAACTGTTAAAAAAAAAATTACATACATATATATGCACCGGTTAGATAATAGTCCGTGTCTACTCAACCAAAAAAATGTTAGTATAAGTCGACTTGTATGTGATATAAGGCGACTTATCTTGTTACGCTTCCCATAAGGCGACTTGTCTAGTGAGATAAGTCGACTTATGTACGTATTGTGACATTGTTAAATTGTTCCCTAAAGGCAATCGCTTTTAGCGCGTTTTATTCAATAGTCATGTACAAGTAAAGTACAGTCTTATGAATAAATAAA